>OU015499.1:19058437-19265937 GCA_907164885.2 Dolomedes plantarius
AAATATATCTGAGGGTTTAAACTTGTGATGATCAAACATTAATTGATTTGATTAATGTCATCGCATTTGGAGAAGTGTGCGCAAGTTTCTCTAAATGTTTTGACATTGAGAAGAATTAAGTTTGAAATAGATCATCACAGGTTATACCTTATTGTTAAAAATATGGATAAATTAATAATCCTTATTTATGAACCTTGTGAATGGCTGGTATAATTTTTTGGCTGGCGGTTTTTAATTTAAATGGTAAAAGTTTTAGAAATATTCATTGTTTTCCTTCTTTCCTTAAAAATGACCCAGCGCCTAGCAACAAGTCTCATAGCCTCCCCCCACTATCTGTAACCCGATACGTCCGCTGCGCGCCCTTTTCGAAGGGGAAGAAATCCCAGAACAGGAGATGCAAGGCGCGCAAGGATACATCGTCGGGTGGATGACCAGGGCGCCGTGAAATTAAATTAATCAAGAACGAGATGAGGGGTGGGAAAAAGAAATTGTGTAAAGAATTGCAGAATGCAAGAATGCCACCTGTAGCCTTCCCCTCTCATGTCAACCATCAGAATTCAAGGCGCGCCCAGGAACTACTTGGTATGGAGGATGGTTTCACCGGACTCATGGAAGTGGTGACAAGGTGCTGACTCGGGAGCGCGGGAGTTGGAAAACGGAGATTCGAGGATCCTGAACGGAGAGCGGAGGCGTAAAAGACCGAGGGATCGGGGGCTGAGGCTCTGGCCTCGGGACGACGCTAAGATCCCGACGATTGATGTGATGGCGACGGGTGAAATTCTTTTCCTTTCCTTTCCTTTCTGTAAATTCTATCCATAACTTCTCTACCATTTTTTAAAGCTGCAGCAGAATCATTAAGATTAAATTTAAATGTAAAATTAAATTTATGATGAGCAATTGCATATAGAATGACTTAGTTTTTTTTATATTCGCCAGCCATTTCATTTTGGAATTTTCTTTGTATATATTTTATTGTGTTGTGAAGATATAAATCTTAGTTTTACCGAAATTGTATTTTATTCAATTGAATTTGTTTGTCAGAATAATGTTAAGAAGATCTGGAGATAATGAGTTTGTTTGTTATAATGTCAGGGAAATTGTTAAATAAATTGTTATTTTTAGATTGTAAAGTGGTGTCATGTCGGTCCTTGCCTTTTTAGTAAATTTTCTGATTTTCAGCTCTAGGTTTTATTTTATTTCAGCAGATATGAAGCTTTTTCTTTTAGGTGAAATAATTTTATTTTTTAGGTGTACTCCAATGATAGAGAGGTAATTTTATTAGATTTAATTTCATTTTTCTTTTGGCTCATTAATCACCACAGTGATGCATTCAGTAATGAACCTAGGGTAAATTTTAATTATTATGTGTTTATGGGTTATTGCTACACACAACGCAACTTTACCATCTATCTTAAAATGTACTAACCACTAATGGCTAATGGCATATATTGAAGTAAATTTAATTGAAACGTATTATTAAATGTAAATTGATTTTAAAGATTGTAAAGAGTAATTCTAACTTTAATTAGTAAGTAATTATAAGATATAAGGTTTAAAAAACACCCCAATACAACAATTCGTTGCCACAGAGGTAGGTGCATAAAACCTTCATCCACCCCACCCCACCCCACTCCCCGGCCAAAGAAAAAAAAATCTAACTGGGACATAATCCTTTCATACACTCGCGTTTTCAAGTATCTTTTTCACTTAGAAAAACAAAATCAGTCAGGAGGTTTAATTTTTTAAATGATTAATATAAGTGAAAATGAGGTATAGTAAAATCCAAAAAAAGAAAACTATAATTCAAATATTACGACGCAAATTAAACAGCTTGTAACGAATGGGATTCAAATTGAGAACGTTCCTCGCACCGCCGGAATTGTTGAACTGGTTTAACACCGTCTCGAGATTTAGGAGACCTGTTTCTCGTTATTTACGGACTATCGCTATAGTGGCACCTGACAATGTGTCCAAGGGTTATCGACTTCGATTTAAAGATTTTTTTAAAATTGTACTCAGTAATAAAGAAAGAAATTTTACACCTTGGGGCATTTTTCTTTTTTTTAAATGCAAATGATAGTTTAAAATTTAAATAATTCGGAGAAGAAATCCGGTATGGTGTGTTTAAAACGCTCCTAAATTCCTTTGGGTGTACGAAAGTTGTAAAACGAATCCTGTTGCAAGATTCAGAAAAGTTCAGGCTATCTGAAAATACCATTTTTATTGGATTATCAGCATTTATGTATGCTGTCAATAGTAGACACATTTTCTCCGTAGGTTAACATTGAGGTGAGGGAATCCAATAGGGTTAGTACAAAGCAGCCTTAACTGGGTTTTATAAAAAGCGAAAACGGAGATAACGTCTGTAATGAGAGTAATATTGGCCCACTATTCGCTATAGCATGGCATACACTTGCATGCTGTGTTTCGTGAGGCCCATATGTCTTGTCTTATTCTTTTATTCTCATGATGTTATTGATGACGTTAATAAAAAATCCTAGACTTTTCCTTTTTGCATTAAAATTCATTGAAAAATAAACTGTTGTCGTATGGGTTGTAAAATAAAACAAAAGTAAATACAGTCTCAAAAAATTTGATTCGAAAAGATAAGATCTTTACAGATTCGATAAAAATAGCGATGTGAGCCCTTTGGTTGCAACAGTTGCGTAAGCTAGGGATAATCTTGTGAATCAAAGTCTAGAATTTTTCTTTGAGGAGACTAGAATTTTAATTTTGTTATAATTTGCGGAAGCGTACACTGATGTTGCTACCGTGGTTGGTAAAGTAAAGGGAAAAAATACTATCTGCTAAATTTTTGTACTACCACATGTCATAGGTAATCTTGGAATCAAAGTCTAGAATTTTACGTTTTCTATTACAATTTGTTGGAAAATAAATTGTCTTTGTACGCATTGCAATTTTGTTGCAATAGTTGCTTCAGCTATGTGGTAATATTTGAGGCTAAATTTATCACGTTAGTTTGCGCTAGTTAGGCCGCCCACATGATGTAGTGGTTAGCGTTCTGAGCTGCCACGCTTTGGGCTTGGGTTCAAATCCCGAATAAGGCTTGGTCGTTTCCGTATCGTCCCCTCATAGGGAGCAATGCTGGCTCACCTATATGGTGCTCCCATAATAAAGTAGCCAGTAAATTGCGGTGAATAATAAAAGGTGAATGTCTAACGACAAGTGCCTCCGCAATAGATTTTTTAAAAAAAGTTTGCGGTCTATCGTGTTCCCTAAAACACTGGTATCTGTTGTTGTTTCTAATTATCTGGCATCTGAATTAAATTCAGGTAAGATCCATGAGGTTGTTGACTCGAAATCAAGGACGAGAAGAGGGTTTGTTATGAGATTTTTCTCTGGTGAGGCCCAGACACTCCATAATGTGCTCCGGGGAGGCCTGCCAGACATGGCACTTATTGCAGATGGAAAAGGCTTTACTTCTCTTGTCAAAAGATAGGCTCCAGAGGTGACCACTAGCAAGCCTAGAGAGCGCGGTTTAGGAGCTTCTGTCGCAATTTAGGAAAAGGGGAGTGCTAGGACAACTCCACTTGTACCAGTGATGGGTGACGGGAGTCAGCCAAGAGATAGTATCTAGGGCCTTTCTGACAGAATATAATTCAAGGTAAGTGAATAAAGTGTTAGAGAATGACGTATGGAGGTGAACACACAGTCTGAGAAATCGTCTTCAGCCTGCTTAAGATAGAAATGCTGGTTCTATCCCCCACAGAGGTCCAATAGCTAGGATGTTGTAGCGAGTGTTGTAACTAGTTTACAGTGTATCTACTTGTATCAAAGAAACAGATTTCTCCGTGATTTACGTTGCCAATATATAAAAAGACCACATACAAAAATTTTTGAAGATTTTCATGAAACCGCAGTCTGGAGAATTTAAATACAAGTATTAACGTAAGTTTTGCAATTTGGTTTCTCACTGATTATAGTGCACTCTGTGTTCTCAGATGCACTCTGTGTTCTCAAAATAAAAATAAAAAATAAAATGGAGAGTTTCCACTGATTATAAAAGTATGTGTTAAATATTTGGTGTTGAATCGGGGGCGGGGCCGTGTAATAGATCACGTGACCACCTATACTGTCCCGCCACCTATACTGCCCCTATAGGTCCGCCTATACTGTCCCGCTCACGTACGTTTCTGGCAGCGTCACCCTAGTATTCCCCCTTTGTCTTGAGCTTTATGTGGAGATAAGCGAATGCCGCGTAGAAATATCTCTTCATGTAGAAATCTGTAAGCACATCTTTGTGCAAATTATTTTACCACAGTATCATGCCACCGGTCAATTTAAAAATTGTATATATTGTTTGTATACGATTTACATTAGGATTGTTAAATAAAACTCTTTTGAGTTCCCAAGAGTCTGTCTTCCTGTGAAATAATTCCTAAGTAACATTTTTTTAGTATATTTTATATTCTCAAAAGTTCCAAAAAAATATGAAAACCAACTGCTGTCATTAGGGAGTTGTTGGATTAATATATTACGTGTCCCGAAATTACGGGAACCGTAATTACTGTAGTCATGGTAACCCACGCATCTCACGTACTAGTACACTAATCTTAAAATGTAACTTCCCTTCAGTTCATAATATAAAGGCCTGTTCACGTAGCAGTCCGTTAGCGTAAGCGTAAAAGGTCAACGGAGTGTTCATGGAGGATGTCATAGCGCTCAGCTATATGATTTCTTAAAATTTAACGCTTACGCTAACGGACAGCTATGTGAACAGGCCCTTAATCTGAAATTGTTTTAACATTGTGTATTATTTACTTCTGATTAATTCAGAAGAAAATCATGTGTTTATTCTTTATACTTCATGTGCTTATTCTTTATTCAGTTACCAGGGAAGTCATCTCCACCCATGGCACTATTTGAATAGGTTTCATTATAGACACGACATCATCATCATCCTCATTCTTTATATAGCGTATTAATGCATGTATTGACATATAGGCGTTTGACGCAACCCATCATTATTGATTGGGGGAGTGGCTATTCCGATCACGAAGCGATAAATCGCAAAGGTCCGGACTAGCACTAAAGTCCTTCTGCCCTCTGCGCATGCGTATGTGATCTTTGGATTTGTTTTGATTGTCAGTGTGTTTACTGTTGGATTCTTTGGTCGTACTTAGTAAGCCATGTTTTTTAGTGTTGTTTGAAGACTAAAAAAATCTTATAGTTGTATTTCTTGACATTATATTTGGTATTCCCCCCTCCAGGGATTGAGGAATATAGGAGTTTTAACGAATTGTGATTGTAAACAATTCCATATTTTTACCTTTTTTTTACCAATAGCTTACTCGACTGGTTCGAAAGTAAATCCCAAATCTGTGAAATATATGGAAATATCGTGTGTTCAGAGCACGAAGTTAGACTCTCGGTCGGTATAAATCCTTAATTAATAATTTTTAAAAGATATATATATATATATATATATATATATATATGTCGGACGATGGCGCTTCACGCCCAATATATTTAACACATTATTCCAAACATCCTGAGAATCATTTCTAACTTGGCAGTCGGTGGTCCGGTGGCGAGGACATTCATCATTAATAAATCCATCAAACAGCAAGATGTTAACACAACAGGCATTAAAACACTCCAATTGAGCATCCTAAACATCTTTATTAAAATTCCAATAATTACTCAGCTCCATCAAACTAATTCCCAATTTAAATCTGTGCGCCTACGGCACACGTCCTTTCCATTCCCTAGTTATCCATGACTCTGAAGATCTTTGTTTCCAACCTTAAAACCAACGCTTAGTGACGCTCATTACTTATGCGTGATGTCATGTCGGATGATCTTTTTGCTAAACTAAGCATTTTCTTAGTGCCAACTCCTCAAGGATAATCCGTCTACTAAAAATTATCCCTAAAAATGACTTGATTCAACCACATAAAAATTAACTAAATTTCCCTAAATATTTGACATCTTATTTAAAAAAGCTAAAATTAATATTCTTATTTACTAAATTCGTGCACCTAACCCCATGGAGCTGAGAAAAATACAAATTACAAAAATGTCTCCATTTGAGACAGAAGTTGACACAGAATGACTTAAAATTATTACAATCAACATATCAAATTAACTATAAAAGAATATTATACCAACATATTATCAATAAAACACTAAAATAAAAGTTAATTAACACAAATTATAAATTGAAAGTGTAAGAACATGAAATTCAAAATTTCCTGTGAACACCCACACTATTTTTTGTAGCTCAAGAAAAGCAAATCTTGTGCCGACTCACCTTGAGTCCATTACCTAAAAATGCTGAGTCCTGACTTTACAAAATTGACAAAGTTCAGAGTTCTTGGACACATAGTTCTTGTAGAAAATTGGGGTGTCATAAAACTTCAAAAAAAAAAACATCCCTTATTTTTTACACTATTATTAGCATTTAAAACCCTTCCTCAGATGTCTGTTATGGTGGCCATACTCCACAACAGCACTGGGAATTTTATTAAAAGCTTTCAGCGTATCATCGAGGATACCTGATTACGCCGAAACTTCAAATTTGACACAACAAATCACTAGTGAAAAACATAACCCTAATACATATTTCAAATTCTCCAATATTTCAAAAATTTTTCGTTTTCACCATGATGTACAAAATTCTATACCTCTGAGTTTTACAAAATAATGAAGCATGTCTTTACACTCATGCTTATCTGAAAATTACAGGCAGACCTCCAAGATGGAGCAACCAAGTGGCAACCAAAAACACACAAGAAAATAAACATCAAATTATTAATACTAAAACACAATTAACAAATTAAAAAGATCAATTAGGTGTGTGTGTTCCTGTCCAAAAACCTAAATTTCGGGTATAAGAATCAACCGCTTATAAGAATCAAAAACAGTAATAACAAACGTGATTCTTATAAGCGGAAATCACTGTATATATATATATATATATATATATATATATATATATATATATATATATATATATATATATATATATATATATATAATATTTTTAAAAGAAATTTATTTTAAAAATTTAATTAAAAAATATTTATTTAAAAGTTTATTTAAAACTATTAACTTAAAAATTACAAGAAAAATTCTTAAAATATTTATTTATTTGAACTTTATTCTTACCATGTTTTTATTAACTAGCTATCTTGTTTGTTTGTTTGTTTTTTTGTTTGTGTGTTTGTCCAGTATAAATCTTGCAATCGATTTTTAACTAACTTCCCGACTAGCTAGACATTTGAAACTTTTAGAATAGCTCAGAACACGATGACAGTACATTCTTTTAATACTTTTAGCCGAAAAAATCCGCAAGGTGACGCTTCGATCGAATTCAATGCTTGCCCTTTTGCGTAACGGCGTTTGACGATTTTGAAAACAGAATATATGTGAATTTAGTTTGTTTACAAAAATATTGTGCTAAAAATTTTAAAAAATTATAAAAATTAAAGTTTATAAAGTCTGTGGATAGTGAAAACGACTAAAAAGTGACTAAAATTAAATAAAAGGAAGTGAAAAAGAATAATTAAGTGAAGGCTTGTGCAATTAAGAGAGAATTGTCGAGTTTATATGATTCAACAGAAAATTTGAAAACGTGGTATATAAAAAGCTCTTTTCATCTTGTAATTATTTATAAATAAATTCATAAACAGGTTAAAAAATATGTTTTGTTATTAACTTTAAAGAACATTTTTTAAATAAATAATTTTAAAATAAATTTATAATTAATATAGAGTATAAATATATACTTTATAGTAATTTAAATTTTATAAATAAAATTTATGGAATATTTAAGTTATAACTTATTTATAAATAAGTTAATAATTTATTAATTTTTTATTTATTTATTCACTTTTGTAAATATTTTTGTAATAAATAACTTTATTATTATATAATCTTTATATAAATTTTTAAATAATTTAATGTATAAATAAATTCTTTATAAATAATTTTGTATATTAATTGTAAATAAGTAATAATTTATTTATTTATTAGCTTTATCTTCATTTATTACCATATTTAAATTTTTATACAATTAACACACAACAACAAAACAATTAGGTGTTTTGAAAGAAAATTAATATCAGCATGCGTTTTCTATATAAACTTACACAGCACAAGCCTTAAATAAATACCGAGCAGACAGACAGTTTCTGTGTGAGAAACAGTGGCGTACCTAGACCATTTGGGGCCCGGGGCGGATTTATTTTTCAGCCCCCCCCCCCAAAAAAAAAGGCCATTTTTAACTTTTTCTTATGACAGCTAGCCTTTCTTTGCCTTAATCAGACCGTATCTACAGGCTATTTACCTGTGCAGAGAAAAAATAGACATAATAAAGGAGCGAATGATCATTACTGTTTAAGTGTTAAATTGAAAAAAAGTCTTACGTCAAGGGTCGGGTTCGAGCAATCGAACCAACGATATTCCGCACACTACAACTCCAAGACCAACGTTTTAACCGCCTGAGCCATGAGCTCCTTAACTTATAGTTTGGTACAAGATTAAAATCAGTTGTACGGCGCTGGTTTTTGCTGTAAGAATTTTTCCTATAGCCAAGGTGGACTATAAAAGGCTTGGTCGTTTTATTGATTAAAGCAATGACAGTTAAAGACAAAATTCACGTTAAAAAGAAAAGGAGCCGTTTTGGAGCCAATACTTACTTATAATATTATGGTAGCTTCAAGGAAAAGCAATGAAATATTTCACTTTGATCTACATTAACTTTATTGGTAATTCAACTTTAAAAAATTTTACTTTTCCCAAGGTAATATACATTTACAGTATCAGTATGAAAAAAATAGAATGGGAATACGTCAAAAACTTTTCGTGTTGAGGTGAATACAGTAGAAGTTTTTTTCAAAATAAGACATATGTAAACCCAAGTCTAACAAAGTATCTTTACGTATATATATATATATATATATATATATATATATGACACGTTTCGTATGCATTTCGTTATTAATTAAAGACAATCGTGGACCGAATAATTAGATGAGATGACAGAGATCGCTTAAATTCGTTTATTTTCATGATTACTATCAGAGTTCCAACATAATTATGCAAACCACTCCACCCAAGTTCTCTCTCAAGACATACGTCTTCTCTCAATCAGATCTCTGTGCCGACTCACTAGCTTTTCTTTGTTAAAAATCCCGCCCAATCTTTCCGCTGATTCATCATGGAATGTTCTCCACATTTCTCTTAAGTAACTCTTTATGTAACTTGCTCCTGCCGAAAAATATTTCTTTTCTGAACAGCAACCGTCTAGTGGCGACCCCTAGTGCTATTTTTTGCTATTAACAACCCTTCTTCTTTTATGGCGGACTTTCATGAGTTAATAATTTTTGATTATAAATTCCCCTTTTTCCCTAACAAAAGCCCCCCCTATATTTTAGTTTTATGTTTTTCCTTACAACTTCCCCCCTCCCGTCCTCTGAAGGCGTGCACACAAGAATGGCCAGTTCAGTGCAGCAAGTCTCCAGAAGAGAAAACTTAAATTTAATTTAAACTCAACTGACAGTTACTTGAAAAGGATGCTGACCAGGGCTGCAGTCCCCAATCAACAAAATTAAATGAAAACTATTCCTAACTTAATTTATCTTTTCTTATTCCTAACTTGGTTTTCTAACTATCTCTAAATTAAACTATTATTGTACACAACCATGAAGGAGCTCTAGATGAAAAATACAACTTACAGCTGTCTCCAGTCGAGACAGAAACTAATATATCACATTATTAATCATTACAATAAAGTTCACAACATTATCTACAAAAGTCAAAAAGAATTTAAAGCGCTTATCAAAACAAAATTAAATCACTAAATTTACATTATTATTACCTTGACACGTGAAAATTAAGTATTCAATAGTTGACAATAGTACCTTTTTTTTATCAATTATCCACAACAATTTTAAGTAGTAAGAATTGGACTGCTACAATTAAAGTTACACAAATGTTCACATGCTTGAATTTTATCAAGTCCATGCCTAGTATTGGCTACCCTGGAGTTATATATTCTTTGACTAGTTACAAAATTCTTAATTCTTCATCAATAACATTCTTACTCCAGATTTTTGGACAGTTCCAGAAAATATTTCACATATAAATTCAAAAATATTAATAAAATATCATTAAAAACAAGGAAATAATACAAAAGTACTCAAAAATAGATTTTGTGGCGTCACGTTTCCCAGGAGGCCTCCATCTTGTTTAGCTATCTTCTCTCTGTAAAGACTCATAGGCAAAAACATTAATATTTGACACTATAACAAATTCGACTTTTCTCATAGGATCTAATTTATAACACATCATATTTTAAGCTTCATCAATTTCATTTATCTTATAGAACTTTTCCAACATTTTAAAATTTACTTACATGAAATTCAACACTTCTTCATAATTTAATTTACAATTTTCATTTAGACATAATTTTCAGTTGCAATTTACCACATTAAATTTTCATAATGACAGATTCATTATATAATACAATTCACTTCTGGTACTGTGTACCACTCCTTCATCTGTGTACATTCTGTTTAATTCAAGGTGTATGTTTTTGTTTGTGTGTGTTTGTGTAGTTGAGTGAACAAGTGCTTAGTTGGGTCAGAGGAGAGCAGGTTCAACAATTTCCCACTGTCTTAACCACAACTGACAACTCTAAACAAAATTTAGAGTGAAAAATTGGTGCGTATAGTGCACGACACTGAAACTCTAGGTTGGGAAAGGCTCAAAAGAGATCAGTATTCACTCACTGACTCCAGAAAAAGGAAAGGATTTAACACCCATCCAACCAAGAGGAAAAAGGTAATCCGTTCACTCATGAATTCCAATGGGGAAAACATGAGTCAACATAAACCTGAAGGAAAGGGAGGACAAAGGAGCGGTCACTCCACAGCCTGTCTTTGGTCATTATTTTGTTTATTTTGGATTAATTCAGCACTTAAAGTGACTGACACGTAGAATTGCTTATATACAAATGATTAGGTAATTGGGATGACTTCCAACACGTGGGTAGAAGTGGGTGATAGTATAGAACTTCAAGAAAGAGGGAAATTAAAAAAGGTAAAAGAATTAGACTTGTCATAATCGGTGGTTGACTCAGAAGATCCAAAACATCACATAAAACTGTTTTCTAGTAGAGAGTTTAAATCAAGACAGTTTTTTAAAAATTATTTTTAGACAACACACAAGGAAATAAAACCAAAAGAAATGAGCTTGAGGTTGGTCATAATTGGGCAAATATCACATACAGTTCAGCTTATAAAACAATTCCAAACATTATAAACTAGTGATAAACATTTCAACATACTCAGATTTTGTAGATTTAGAAAAAGTTCTTTCAACAGTTATTTAAATTTTAACTCATATCATACAATTGTTAAAGTCAAATAAAAAATCAATACAAATCATATTATAGTTTTTCCTTAATTTCAGAAATACAATTTAATTTTCATAGTTTTATCATTATTAACATTCAAAATTCACAATTTCAATTTTATTTGCAATTAGTACAAAACTTTCCTTATTTTCCCCCCTCCCCCCAAGAAATGCTGCAATTTGCTATATCTACAATTATGTCTTGCCAATAGTAAATTGGGGGAATTAACTTTAACATTTTTTTTACACCTGGGTGACCAAACTTTTCATGAGCTGAATTTATTGATTTTACTCTTAGTGATGGCGGAACTACAATTTTGACTAAGTTTTTCTTTTTTACAGTTAAGGCTCCATTATATTTTTTATACTTAATGTTATTTATATTATCATCCCACCGTCCTTTATTTATTTAATTATTTCATCTGTGCTTAGGAAATAAGAATATTGATTAACAAAATGACTTACAGGGTTTCTGGATAACATATCAGCCTCATGATTGCATTTTCCTTTAATATACACTATATCATAATCATACATTGATAATTTTAATGACCATCTAAATAGCCTGCCAGTTAAATATTTTACATTTTTTAGCCACTGTAATGCAGAGTGATCTGAATGTATTGTAAATTTCTGGCCATGTAAATAACAGTGATATTTGTCAATCGAATCAACAATTGTCAAGCATTCAAGCTCAGTTATGGCATAATCTTTCTCATGTTTTCTTAATTGTCTGGAATGAAAAGCTATTGGGTGTAATTGTCCATTTGGATGTTTTTATTTCAAAACTGCAGCTATTGCTTCTTGACTGGCATCAACGTACAAGTGGCATGGGTAATTTGGATTATATAAAGTCAAAATTGGTTTTGAAATTAACTCATCTTTTAATTTTTGATATGACATTTGACATTCAGGGGACCAGTTCCATTTTACATCTTTCTTTAATAATTTGTTGAGTGGTAATCTTAACTTTGCATAATCTTGAATGAACTTTTGGTATACATTTATGGAACCTAAAAATCTTCGGAGTTCTTTTACATTTTTGGGTGGTAACAATTTTTTTATTGTCTCAATGTTTGTATTTTGTGGAGAATATTGTCCTTGTGACACCTCATAACCTAAGAAATTTATTTTCTTGTTTACAGATTTCAAAAATTTCTTCTAAGTGTTGCATATGTTCATTAAAATTTTGAGAAAAAATTATTATGTCATCAAAGTAATTTAGTGCATATTTTATTTGATACTTGTTTAAAATTTGTCTAATTGCTCGTTGAAAAACACTTGGAGCATTCTTCCAACCAAAGGGGAGCCTGAGCCACTCATATAGTCCAAAATTTGTAGTAAAAGCTAATTTTTCTGTGTCTTTGTCATGTATTGCAATATGCCAATAACCCGAAGTTAAGTCAAGTGTTGAGAAGTACCTTGCATGGGTCAGTTGGTCTAAGACGTCATCTATTCTTGGAATAGGTTCTGAATCAAATTTTGTGATAGAATTCAATTTACGATAATCTATGCATAAATGAGTTTTTCCTTCTCCTTTCTTGTTTACCAAACACACTGGTGATGCAAATGGTGAATGGGATGGTTTAATAAATCTTGCTTTTAACAACTCATTTATTTGTTTTTGTATTTCTAAATTTTCAGTTTGTGAGGAACGATAAGGTCTAAGAGCTATTGGTAGTTCTGAAGTTAAGTGGACTCTTTGAGGTTCTAATTTTATTTTTCCTACATCATATTTATCTCTTGAAAATACTTTATCAAATTTCCCTAAAATGCAATCTAATTTTGACCAGTCCTCAGGTATTTGTTCTGGGGCCAAACTTTCCAAAACATCACTAGGCATTTTAAAAAGAGCATTCTGAGTACCATCGGGGATACCTGATTCCTCCTTAAACTCAACATTATTGTTTATAGTTCCATTTTCAATTTCAAAATCCTCACATCTCAATTTTGTTTCTCTCACATTAGGGTTTAAGTCATTTTTTAGTTTCTCACAATCATTTTTTAAAACACTGTTTACATTTGAATCATCACAATAAACATTTTCATTTTCAAATTTCTGCTTAAGTGAATGACCATTTTTAACACTGTTATAACTTTTAAAAGTTTTACCAACATTATCACAATTTCTTAAATTCTTAGCATTACATTTTTCACCACAATTATCAAAATTTTGTATATGAAATGCATTAGGACTTTTAAATTTATAATCACAACATAATTCAATTTCATTTCTACATTGATATACCCTTAAATTTTTAAAATTAATTTCCAATTTAAACATTCTTATTTCATTAAGACCTAATAATAAATATGGTAACTCTGTGTCTACAACATATAAGCTTATTACTTTTTGAATTTTTCCAATCCTGACATTAGTAGTTATTACATCCTTCACATTGATTTGACCATTTGTTTGGTTTAAAATTATTTTTTGATGGTCTAGAACTTTTAAATTTGTCAAATGTTTACATAATTTTTCTGATATTATCGTCACTGAAGAACCCGTGTCCAAAAGATACAAAATTTTAAAGTCACTCACCTCTGCAGATATCAGTAGTCACCTTCTCTCCTCTCTGGTTTCATTTGGTCTGTGAAAATTAGATGATTCGTTATAGTTACTCCTTCTGTTTTGCTCTTGATGATGTCTCCCTCGCTGTCCATAGTTTCCCCCAAAGTTTTCTCTTCTTGGTCTGAAAAAATTTCTTTCTTGGTTGTCTTCACTGTAATTACTTTCAAATTGTCTTGACTGGGGTCTGGTGTTGTTTCTTTCTCTTCAGTGCTGGAATCCGGCTGTCTGTGATGCATTTTCGATGTTTTTCTTTTCGTCGTTTGTTGATCTGCTGTCTTGAGTTTTAATTGACGTAAAAATCTTCTTCGCTAACTCAAACCACTCACTTGTGGATTTTATTTGCTGTATACTGAGTAGAGTGATCATCTGTGTTGGCGTGTCCATTGTTAGGCTTTCAATTATTTCAATTTCTTGTTTTTGCAATGACGTTCCAAGTTCCACCTTTTTTTTGTAGTACTCTTGTAGATCTCCATCCTCTGTTAATCTGAGATTTCTGTATTGTCTCTCCATTTCTTGTCTACTGCGCGAAAAGACTGATGTTAAATTTCTCTTGATTTCTGTATAACTCTTCTTATACAACTGCTTCGCTATCATGAAGTCCTAAATTTCGCCATCCAAATAATGTAAAATATTTTCTCTCCTCCAATCTTCATCCAAATTCAAAGCATTACATTTTTCTTCATGGAGTTCTATCCAAGGCAGAATATTTCTAAATTTCAGATTGTCGTACTTCGGGACCATTAACTTTATCATCTGCAATTCTCCTTTCTGTGCTGTTTTTCCACTGCATTTACTTAATGTTAAAGCTTCTTTTTTTTCGTGTCTGTCACTTGCTTCTGTTTCACATTTATTCTCATCTTTATTTTCATAATCATCGTTTACTGCTGCACCATCGTCTTTTTCTTCCTCCTTAACCTTCGTATTATCATGTTTCTCTTTTCTTGTTGATTTAAACGAACGCAAAAAAATTTATTATTATTATCTTTTTTCTCACCAATTATAGTTGTGACAAAATTCAGTCATCTGATGCCCGGAAGTCCCAAACAGTCCGTTTTAAGCACAGTTACTTTTCAAATTGCCACGTCTCACCAATGGAAAGAAAAAGTTTCATACAAAGCGTGATCCACAGTCATTTAGATTTTTCTATTTTTTTGAAAAAAAAAAAGAGAAGGGAATTTCAATATCGGAGCTCACGTTGTCAACCAGTCACGAGAAAGAAACACTTACTGGATGGAAAGACGAGTGGTTGCAATTGACAATCGTCGGCTACCGAAAAAAAATTTTTTAATCTCACCCACGTAGGCTGCACAATCCTACCGGCTTATGACACGTTTCGTATCCATATGACATGTTTGTATCCATTTCGTTATTAATTAAAGACAATCGTGGACCGAATGATTAGATGAGATAACAGAGATCGCTTAAATTCGTTTATTTTCATTATTACTATCAGAGCTCCAACATAATTATGCAAACCATTATGCAAACCACTCCACCCAGGTTTTCTCTCAAGACATACGTCTTCTCTCTATCAGATCTCTGTGCCGACTAACTAGATTTTCTTTGTTAAAATCACGCGCAATCTTTCCGCTGATTCATCATGGAATGTTCTCCACATATCTCTTATGAAACTCTTTATGTAACTTGCTCCTGCCGAAAAATATCTCTTTTCTGAACAGTACCCGTCTAGTGGCGACCCCTATTGCTATTTTTTGCTATTAACAACCCTTCTTCTTTTATGGCGAACTTTCGTGAGTTAATAATTTTTGATTATAAATTACCCTTTTTCCCTAACAAAAGCCCCCCTATATTTTAGTTTTTCCTTACATATATATATATATATATATATATATATATATATATATATATATATATATCCTATTTTTCTATATACAATCTCATTTGAAGACAAAACTAAGGGAAACACAAGTCTGTATTAATTCTGAATAGGTAAAATCCTCCTTTTAAATATTTCTCTTTCTTACATTTGAATCAGAAAATTGTCTAATTGTCTCATGGAAGTTTATTTTCATAGCCAACTTGTTTTCGATGGATAATCTTGCTTGTCCATTTAGCTTGATTTAGCTCACTACTGAGCAATATCCACCAGGCAAATAGTTTTGATGATTTTCAGCTTTGAAAAACTTCTTTCACAAGTTACGACGGAAATGCAAATCATCAAAAACAACTTTAGTGCTAAACACAAGTTTGGTACTGATTCTTGAAAGTGCAATGAAAAATGAACTACCAACAATGGACTGAAAAACTTGAAGGGCTGACCATTTTTTTACTTCCTCTGTATTAATATTTGAAGCTTGCATATGACGTCTTAGTCATTTTATTTCTGACAAAACCTCGTCCTTAGAAAATTTGTCGTAACTTTCAGTTAGAGGAGAAATATGTTCTGGCAATTTCTGATCAAATTAGCTTTGATCAAATTAACCGACTGCAAGACTTCAAATTTGTTATGAATCAGTGGAGTAGCGAGCATAACTGGCGGCACGATACCTTTTTGGCGCCACTCTGCACAATACCTTTTTGGCGCCACTCTGCACAATACCTTTTTGGCGCCACTCTGCGAGTGGCGCCCGGGGCATGATAGACTACCTTGCCCCCCTCCCCCTCCCCCTTCGCTACGCCACTGTTATGAATGTTCTCCATGGATCTTGTTTGGAGTTCCAAATACAACCTATCTACTGTACACAGTGGAACAGAGATCTCCTTAGTTCATCTTGTAAAGATAAACCTTCATCTTTAGCGTTTTAACTCGTCACCATCTTTTAAGATATCTTTCTGCCTCTCTTTTCAAAATCAATTCCCATTACTTCAAATTTCTGGGAAGCGAAGTCCATAGCATCACTAACTAAAGATTTTCTATTATCCTTAATAAAAAGGTTCCAATTCACTTAGTTTATATAAGTCTTGACCAAGAAAATCCCTTCAATTTGTAGGCAGCGTTGATTGTGGTTGATTTCTTCCAAAATGTCTGACCGCAGATGTAGAAACGCTAAAAACGTAATATCGCAAATTTTTGCCATTATAATCTGAGCTGATCCTCTTGTATCTAAGTTTCCAGACTTGTCGCTCAGCTTTTCCACTACATCGATCATTTTTCAAAATTTTTCATTACTGATTTCACAGCTGCTTGCTGTGCACTCCACCTTGTATCGGACAGCCTTTTAACCGCTACTCCCACAACGGCAGTCAAAATTTTCAATCTGTGAGTTGAGCCCGAGAAGATGTTGTAAAAATTTTTCCAGTGGGCCGAAAAATGTCACATTGGTTGGAGTGCAACTAAAAGCGCGCACAGAAATTAAGAGAGTGCCTCCCCACTCAACTAAAAGAGTGCCCCCTAAGTTTTGCTGACTTATCTTGAAACTTTCTTCCTGTGTTTAAGGCGGCACTGATTCCACAACAGATTCTAATTCCTCCAATCCAACTCCAGAACTAGTGGGCTCTTCTTTGCTTTTGAAAGAGGAAGGTTGTTACTGTTGGACGAAGTTTAAAATTGATCCTGAGATCAGCTCTGTTCTTTTTTCTTCTGCTTTTTTTTTTCAATTTCCCCTTTTGAGCCCCACTAGGCTGTTTATGCTTCATGAAAGTATTTATGAAAATAATAAATGCAGTATAATATTGCTTTTAATATATTAAATATCTATAGGCCAAACATTTAGAAGGTGTTGTACTCGGAGTAACTGAGCGAGAGAGAGAGAAGATGATAGAGTGCATAGCATGATTCCCCCACTACCTTGCCGATCCCCTCAAATCTACAGTAATCTCTCGTCTTACGTGGTTTTGTTTACCCGCGGTTGACCTACCTATACTATCCCTCATTTACGCGAGCCAAAGTCTCACTTATCCGAGGTTCGAAAAAGAAAAACAAAGATTCGCAGGCCAATGAGGTTGATGACCTTTCACTTTATGTATATGCACAACCGCAATGTTTTCTAAAAACAATAACGTTCTCGTCTGATTAAATTTTTTTTAATGTATGTAATTTTTTTGCAATAAAGTTATCATTCAATTAAAGAAAGTCCCCTGTCGTGAGGCCCCCTGTCGTTAGTAAGTGGGGCCCGGGGCGGACCGCCCCGCCCCCACCTAGGTCCGCCAGTGGTGAGAAAATGTATTTTTCCTTCTCATTTTTTAACCTCTTCGTTCACGATGTCCGAAGATCGCACGCTTGCGCAGAAGGCAGAAGGACTCGTGACGCTCCAGACCTTTGCGATTTATCGCTTCGTATTCCGATCGTGCTCTTTTCTTTGTATTTATAAATAATATGTACGTTGTGGTCTTACTAGGTTGGATGTCATATTAAATATTTTTGTTTTTCGGTTATATTTTACTATGTATAATGTCTAAATTATAGTAAATAAACTATTTTATATCATACAAGATTTTAGTATTACTTTATCTTCATATTAAGGCTGCTGTGTACTAACCCTATTGGATTGCTCACCTCAATGGTAACCTATGAAGAAAATTGGTCTGCTATTTACAGGTACATAGATGCTGATAATCAAACAAAAATGGTATTTTCAGATAGCCTGAACTTTTCTGCAAGTTACAACGAGATTAATTTTAACGTAGGATTACGCTCCTCCATAACGGTCCTCCGGAAAGGAAAATTTCACACGCTAAAACCGTCTGTCCGTCGTTGCGAGTTATAATTTTGGCAGCGAGCCAAACCCAGTCTGTATCGCTTGGGCAAGCAGTAAACAGTTAAACAGAAAAGTACCAAAATGCGTCAAAATTTTGGCATGCATATATATATATATATATATATATAAATAGATAGATAGATACATATATACATGACACATACATACATATATACATACAAAAGAGGTAAGCAACGATAAGTAATCTTACGTTAATAACTCGCGGTAGTTTCGTTAGAAAAGACTACCTGAAATTTTTTATGAATTTCGTAAACCAAAGGAATGAGCGTTTAAAACACACTATACTATATTTTTTCCTCCGAATAATTTAAATTCAAAAATATAATTTGCATTAAAAAATGAAAAATACTCAAAGGTGTCAAATTTCTTTCTCTATTACGAAGTACAATTGAAAAAAAAAAACTTTCTATCCAAGTCGGCAATCCTTGAACACATTTTCTCCGTAGATTAACATTGAGGTGAACAAATTCAATAGCGTTAGTACACAGCAGCCTAAAGCTATGCAGGACTCTTCATCGAACAAGAAAAAAATACTAGATATGTGTCGTTACATACCCGATGCAACCAGGGCCCGATTTAGAAAATTCTCAACTATAGGCACAACTCGGGATGGGGGGCCCCCCTAACACTGATGTGGGCATAAAATTTCCAAAATTGACACACACACAAAAAAATAATCATGAATCATTGTGAAAGTACCATTTTACCAAGAATTGGCTATTTGAAGCGTAGAAGCAGGATTCGTAAATATCATGATATTTTCAAAAATATCAAAATATCCGATATTTTGATATATATTCGATATTTTGATATATATCCGATATTTTCAAAATTGTCAACTTATTGCTGATGATAAATATTTTCAGATTTAATACAACTTAAACACTAATACATATTACACATTATATAAAAATAATATAAAATATTATTCTAATATAAAATAGTACTTAATTTTATATATATAATGATTATAAATAAAATATTTTTTTTAAGCACTTATAACAAAGTTTTAAGTCAAACAATTTTCTCTTTCAAAACACAAATTATAAAACTATCTCAAATTTTAAGAATGTTTTATTTCTTTATCAAAACTTTAAACACAAAATGAAATTTATTTATTTTTGTTCAAAATTTAAACAAAAATGTGTTATTATTGTTGTTATTCGGTTGCGTGTAAACTGGATGTTTACTATCATAAGTAATCTCCTACATAAGTTTTTCCGCTTTCTCAGTTCCTAGCCTGTTGCGGAATTTAGACTGAACTAAACCAAAGCTAGAGAAAATTCTCTCTAACGGTGCTGTAGTTGGTGAAGCAGTAAACAGTTGATTAAGTTTTAAAAAAATTTTCATTTAGTGGCTGTTCAATTTTAATATTCTCCCACCAAATCAATGGTTCTACAGCTGAGAAATCGTCTTCAAACATAAAGTTCGGAAAGGGGGGTGTTTTTGCTAAAAAAGTCATTACTAGAGGCAAAAGTTCTTTGCCTGTAAAACTCAAAAAATCAAATGCACTCTGCTTTTGTTCTTCAGTTAATTTTCTTCCACAATATCGATGGTCCAACATATTCGCCGCTAAATGTGCTGGTGAAAGAGCCATTTCTTCTCTTACTGATAATGTTTCTTGCACCTCTTTTATTTCTTTCAATTTATCTCTTAGTTAATCCAAATTTCTACACATTGTACAATTTTAGTCTGATCTTTTTGCATTTCATCTAATGCTTCTGCAATGGGTTTTAGAATGTTTGTATAGTTCGTACAATTAGCCATTAAGTTCACATCATTAACTAAATTAAATATACTTTTATCAATTTCATGTTTATGATCCTGACAGACTTGAACCAGTTTTCCCCTGTTATCTAAAAAAGACTTCATTGTATCAAACATTGTGTTACATCTTACAGTTTGAGGTATTACTAACAGTTTGCCAACAGTTTGCTTTGTACCAGGCATTTGGTAAATGAGTATTTCTAAAATACTTAATTATTTTGATTACATTTTTACTTACATTTGAAGTTCTAGGTCTTTTGCTAAGAGATTTAAAATATGAGCAGAACAACCGTAATAAATTATATCAAAATCTCCAGATTTAGCAAGCTCCTCTCTCATTTTTTTTAACATTTGCAAAAAAATGAGAGACATTTGTAAAAAAACATTTTTAGAGGTGTAGAAATTATTTTTGTTAGCTCCTTTTAGCATTTTATTTAAAAATTATATTTTAATTCTCAATAACAATTGAAAATTTAAAGTTCTAATTTTTAGACAAAAAATATGATGCATAATGCTATTTTCAGAATACTTCACGTAAATGAAAATATCAAAAATATCAAAAATCCTGATATTTGTAAAATAAATATCGGATATATATCATGATATATATCGATTGGTATATATCAACGAACTCTTCGTAGAAGCCTAGAACATTATCAAATAACAAAAAGCAATCCACCATATTAACTTCATCATTAAAACACCAATACAATACAACCAGAAAAACTTAATCCCTCGTATACACTATAACATACATATGATGAACTATCCATATAACTACATATAATGAACCTATCAATCAAATTTGAAAGGATATATAAAGAAATTGCTATTAAAAAAGGTAAAATTAAAAAAAATTTGAATTGGGAATTTTTTCTTTTAAAATAAAAATTGTGGGGGAGGGCAATATTCGGGGGCCCCTAGGCCCGGGCCTACTGGGCCTAATGAAAAATCAGGGCCTGGATGCAACAGGAATTAATATGAAACAAAAAGCAAGGAAACACTATGGTTATTAGAGCCCAGGTCACAGTGAAAAATAAGTACCTATTCATCGAGTTCAATAGCACTCTGGGACTTCGATTTAACTCGTAATGAATTCCTCAGCGAAACATAGTCTCTGAACAAACTGAAGATAACGTAATTCCTCATGCTACTTTATTCTATTGGGCGAAGCCTAAATTCAAGAGTTTATAGTTGGTTATTTCGCTTCAGCAGCTTAATGATGTACTTAACAAACAATTTAACTTTGTTGGTTCCAATTATAAAGCACGCGGCTACAACGTTTACACATGGCGGGGATCTTGCGTAAATTCATCCCAGTAAGGGTCAAGATGTAATTTCTCGGCAAAACAACCTGATAAGTTCGACTTCTGATTTCCGGCAAACAACTTTGTTCCTCCAGATATAAAGAAAATTCTATTTTTATGATTTCCGGAGACTCTGTTGTTTTTCGTATTGTCTTTAAAAGTTTCCCTTGCTTTTCTTTTTTAAGATATTCCATATCTATATTTGTTGACTCGTCTGAGCAGTTATCAGTGGCTTAAGTTTAAAAACTAAGAGAGAATTTTTCGCACCATGTAAAGAAATGCTTCAGAGATTGTTTAAGAGGGTTTTTTTTTCTTCCAACGGGGCTGGGTCTTTCGAATTACGGCTAATACACCACGAAATTTTTGGTTTCTTGAAATGGGGGCACAGTATAGGTGAATCAACCTTGTCTCCTGGTGCCAACTCAGTTCAGACTCAGGAGCTGACCCAGGAGCTCAGTTCAGACCTCAGTTTCAGCACTCCCAGGAGCGACATCTAAGGACACGTACCCTCCTCTCATCCCTACAAACCACATGGAGGGACTTTCTTGCCTAGACTCGTAGTGCTCCTGCCCGATGTAGACACTACGGCTTTCAGTGGAGCTTGTCGGAACTCGATCCGAGCCCCCCCCTAATACCGAATACAAAAATGCGCTGTATTATACTCTAAATTTGTTTTAATAGTTAATAAAAATATCTTCAGGAGTCAGAGAAACAAAATTTTTTTGTTTCTATTTGCCTGAATTTCGTGATGATTTTTTTCCTTGTAATGTGTTTTTATGTAAAAGTTATAATGCATGTAAAACATACTTAACTAAGTTTGTTTGGAAAAATTTTAAATTCGAAATTATGTTTAGTTTTGTTGTTGTTGCCAATGCCTCCTGTTTGGAGGTTCCATTCACCGGGTCCTAATAGGCTATTGGGCTGAAATTCTCAGGCTCCTGTTTTGAATTAGCACCACAAGGATCAGAGTCCGACTTGGCTAAAGGAACGTCCCGTAATTTTGAATCGAGTCAAGTGATGAGACCTAAGACTTGATCCTGCACCTCCAGAGGTAATTCCGGGAACTTAGAGGACATTGCAGCTACGACAGATTTTTTCCGTGTCCCAGCCGCCATCAGTGTACACGTCGGCGGTTTTGTCAGCGACGGGCATCGAACCAGTGACGTGCAGGTCACTGACTCGCTGCCTTTGCCAACTGGACGACTGAGCCCACATGTTCAGTTTGGATGTGTCTGCGGAATCAATAGTTTTATTTGTATGTTATACCAACTTTTGTTCATCGGAAAAGCTTCAAATTAATTTGTCTTGGGGTTTTAATGTTATTTAAGAAACTTGTAATACTTTTAAAGGGAAAAAATTCTTTTTTAAAAGTAATTTGTGCTTAAGGAAAGATATTTTTAGAATTTTACTCCAAATCAAAAATTTTAAATCCAGTTTAAAAGAAATAGATCAGAGGAACACCGTCGAAAATTTTAGAGTTCCATTTAGAAATTGCAAAACTTGAAAAATTCTCTTCCGAGATAAACAGACTTAGAGCATAGATGTACAGACAGGCACGCATTGGCAGTACAGCGTAAATGGCAATGTAAGCGTATTGCCATTTACGCTGTAATGGCAATACGCTTACATTGCCAATTTAAGCAATTTAAGCGTATTTGGCAATGAAATCATCTCTGTAATATGCCGTTTTTGCTAAAGCACTGCAACATTAGTGCGCAAACTATGGGTCGCGAAAACAATTGAGGGGTCGCAGATAATCTGAAACAAAGTTATATCATATTGAATTAAAAAACATTCTTTAAATTTTGTATAATCACATATTTTTAACATTTTAATTTTTTTTTATTTTTTAAAAATATGTGGTATGATATAGTTAAATAAGGTGTCAAACAGTTTTTAAATAAAAACTCTTTCAGAAAAAGGCTATATTTATATTGTCACCATTTGCTTCGACCTGTCTATGTGAGATTGGGTTCTCAAATCTGGATTTTTGAAATTGTTTGTCAAAATTTGCTTACATTTTTTTTTCTTTTTTTTTTGCTTTCCTAATTTTTTAAAATTTTGCTTCCACCAAAAAATTTTCGTTGTGGGTCAAATGATTTTTTATTTAAAGTCAAGAGTGGGTCGTCGTCGAAAAAAGTTTGCGCACCACTGCTCTACAGTATTTTAAGCCAAGAAGAAGTAGAAAAAAGTTCTTTTTTGGAGAAATTTGCTTCCCGAATCCCTTTAAAGGATGTATACTTAAAATCCATTACAGTAGGGTTTCAGCAGGAAGGACTTATTATTAACCCTTCAGCGGGCGCGCCAATTTTTGGAACATCAGCAGGCGCGCGTGGCACAAAGTGCAACGTCTCTTTCAACCTTGATTATTCCTTTTGTAATGAACTATTTTTTCAAATTGAAAATAATAATTCTGCGTTTTATGACAAGATACAAAATGTTGATAATATTGAGATACACACACACACACACACACACACACACACACACACATATATATATATATATATATATATATATATAATTAAAGGCCAAAGAATGCAGATAGAATCGCCTTATTTCAAAACTGTCCGGTTTATTGGATCTAAGGAGAACTTTCGAATGGGTTCCTATTATGTCCAAAAACCTAAAAATCAATGAGATTGTCCTTCGTGATATGCTGGATACGTGTAATAGCTGCACATTTTATCGAGTACATCAGCTCTGTCTTTTGTCGTATTGTAATCCAGTATAATCGTTGGTTTACCACGGTTAAATCACGACTACCAATGAATGGAAAGGAATACAAGGGTCAGAAAATCAGACCTGCATTAGAAAGGGTGTAGCTATAAATAGAAACTGCTTAGAACCTTACATGTAAAAACAAACCATTCAAAATTAAGAAAATGTTGCACTCTGTACACGGGCGCGCCCGCTGAAGGGTTAATCTGCGCTTATGACTTGTAAGATGTTTAATCCGTCTCTGAGAAGCATTTCGAAAACTCAATTTCTGCAACAGAGTTTGCAATGTATTTATTTTACATGACTTTCTCATTTTTTCGTATTGCTATTCTCATCTGCTCTTTCATTTTTCGTATAGTTTAGCTGTCTCATAATTTCACCTTTTAGATTCCATTCTGTCTCCCGTCTTTTCTCTAAATCTGCTTCGTTTGTTTATTTCGTTTCCTGGTAGCGTACCTTTGCAGCTGCGGAAATGGGACAGATGATCTTGCCCCCCCCCCTTCTGTGATCCCACCAGGCTACTGCGCAGCAATTCTGGTGAATTCTACGGATTATTCTACTTATAGCAAAGAGTTTAATGACCTGAAAATTTGCGGTTCGTACAATCACACCTAAGGCTATGTGGAATACAAATGTTAGTTCGAAAACCAGCTGCCATTTTTGCGTTTTAAAAAGCTGATTTTGCACATTCACATCCCCAAAAAGTAATGATCTGTACTAATTTGTATTTACGATTACGAAAGCACGTTACATCATCTAAACCCCCATGTTTTAAGACCATTTTCTAGTTTCACTATGTCGATTATTAATAGAAATTTAATTTGACATCTCTTATCATCACTGAGGGCAAAATGAAGGTCAAGACATTGCAGTTATTCTTTGAAGGTATGCTATCAGTCTACATTAGTCCCACTGATTAAATCGTTATCACAATCTCACTTCCCGCTGTTTTTAGAATGAAAATGCCCAGCCTACGTCAACTTATCAAACGTCAGCATCACAGATAAATGGCTAATGGACAGCGTTGCGCTCTGCTGAGAGATTTATATATTTTGCTATTTATTTCTTCTGCGAAGTGATAGCATAAATTCCTTTTTTCAATTACTTTATTTGTTTATTTTTTTAAATCGTGGATGCTATCTTGAAGAAATAGTCTAAGTAGAGTTTTTTTCCCCTCTCTTTAATGAGGAATTTATTTAGTCTTTATTCTGTTGTTCTTGGGCGTTTCAAAACTGATGTTATTGATTCTGCACTTTCTCGAGAAATAAAAAAAAATTTTAAAAAAAATTAAATAAAAAACTTTTGATTATAGGATCAAACTCTTATCTATTAAGCCGGCCACTCACGTAGACTTCTGGCATCTGGGACGCCGGGAGTTTTTGCCCCTCGGACGCCTGGCATCGGCCACTCACGGGGACTCTCGGCGTCTGAGGCGCCGGACTTTTTGGCATCTTGTCCACCTGCTTTCGCACACTCGTGATGCCCGATTTTGCTCAGCTCAATGTAGGTCTGTCGTGCTGTAGTCACGCTCACTATGCTCTCTCGGAAAAAATTATCGGCAATTTTTGACGTTTTATAATCCACTCAATATCGTTATTGTTTTCCTCCTTTAATTTGTTTATAAGAGCATAATTATTTCGTAACTTTAAATATACGTTATAAACGTGAAATAGTGTAAAGTATCGAATTCAGAGGCACAAATTTACTCATAAACATATGTTTTCGATATTTGTAGTAAGTTTCTTAAAATTTCCTAATCTTTTTAAATCCAGTTTAAATGGTTATTTATTTACCGATATAAATTCAAGTATCCATACTCTTCGCTTTAAGTATACACACAATAAATCATATTAAAGCTAAAAAAACTAAAAAAACATAGATTCTTTAAATTCAAAATAAGAATTCGAATTCAGTCGTAAGGAACTATGTTGAATTATTTAGCGTTCTCCTTAAATTTCAAGTAAGTGATATTAAAGTAATAGTGCGTTTTAGGCATAAACATTTTCTCCCCTCCACAAAGAAAAAAAAATCTGTGATTTTCTTTTAAATTAGATGCCCTGATTTTATAAACCAATAAAAGTGGTTTTACTCCTTTCTTTTAAGTTTTAAAGTGCAATTATTTCGGTACTTTATGTATGTGATTTTGAAATATGTTGTGAAAAGTATCGAATTCAGACACTCGAAACTGCTCATTAATGTGTCTCCAATATCTGTAAAGAAATACTTTTAAGATCCCTAAACCATTTGTAAAGCCAATTGAAAGGTTATCAGTTTTTTGATATTTCTTAAATTATACGCATTCTTGTTTTTATGTAAGATACAAAAAATAATTTACCCCAGTTTTATAAACCACTAAAAATAGTTTTACTCTTTTGGTAGGAAGTTTGAGCTTATTTTAAAATTTTAAGAGTGGGTTCAAAATCTTCAAAAAAGGCCCATTTTTATTTTCTTAATATTTTGGAATAAAAATTTTAAATCTGAAACTCCTCGCTAGGTGTCTCTATGAAACTTTGTACAGGTTTCCATTGTTTTTTTAGAGTTAAAATTCTGGAAACGTTTTCCCTGAAGCAAAAGTTACACCAAAATATTAATATTTTATTTTGCCGTTTAAAAATTTATTCAACAAAACTTTTATAAACCCTTAAGATAACTTATCTAGTAACCTTCCCCGTGCACTAAAGGGGGAAAAAAGCATGTAAATAGTGCCGGTTTGGAAAATTTTTCAGCGGAATCAAAAATTTAGTATTTAAAAACAAAATTTTAAAAATTTAAAAAATTTGACATATCCACAATATATATAAAGACATTCAATCCGAAATATGTAAGTGAAAGAAATATGCAAGTAGAGAAATACTCAAAGAAAAAAATTCCTTACAGAATGAAGTAAATTAAAAGATTAAATTTTTTTTGTCCCGGACTCCCCTTAGGTAAATTTTGAAAGTACTATATTTTTTCTAGCTAAGCCGTTTACTTCTGAATAAGTAAATTTTTAAATGTTAACTTGGTATCAGTACCGAAATATATATTATATCATCAAGCGAGCTTCACTCGCATCATTTTAATTTGACGCATTTGCGGATTTCAGGGTACAAAACTCATTTTTATTGTCTTGGCTATAAATATACCGTAGAGTAGGAGTCTTCAACCTCTCACGTTCGAGGGCCACATCAGTAAATTCGTAAAGTTCCGCGGGCCACACATCTGTGAAATAAGGCAGAGGAAAAAATATATTATTTGCAAACGAGCTTCAGACTTTGGGATGAAAGTTTGATTTCCTTTTTATAGCAGGATGATGAAGGATTAATTCCTTCAAAACTCGTCACTTAAGTTTTGTGTGTATGGTCTGTTTTAAAAATTATTTTGTACCTTTATAACTATTATTAATAAAAAGTTTTCATTTATTATTTTCTACAAACAAAAAAAAAGTATTATTATAATAATATTATTAGAATAATCTTTCAAATTAACCTTCCATATGCACGGTAGGTTTTTATATAGTTCAATAAACTGAATTAAAAATTCAGGACTAAAAAATAATTTTCTACTTCCATTTCGTTCGAAACTACCTTCAGGCGTCTGGCATATGGCGTCCAGGACCCCACTCACGGAGACTTTTTGGGCCTGGAATCCGGTCTGGACTGAGACTCCAGACGCCAGATGTTTGGCATCTGGCGTCTCACCCCAACACCCCCCACGGACGGAGACTTTTGGCGTCCCAGATGCCAAAAGTCCGACGTCCCAGACGCCAGAAGTCTACGTGAGTGGCCGGCTTTATAGAGCAGTAATTCCAACCTGTATGCCGCGGCACTTTAGGGTGCTGTGAGATCAACCCTGGATGCCGCAAGCTTTTTTTTTTTTTGGGGGGGGGGGGAAACAAAAAAATATCAGTAGGGCCCACTT
The DNA here is from genome assembly GCA_907164885.2 of Dolomedes plantarius. Taxonomy (NCBI): domain Eukaryota; kingdom Metazoa; phylum Arthropoda; class Arachnida; order Araneae; family Dolomedidae; genus Dolomedes; species Dolomedes plantarius. The sequence goes on from OU015499.1 coordinate 19,086,766, forward strand.
AAAATAAATATTAAATTGAATCAATGACTCTCACATTGACTCATTTTAACTTCCCGACAGATTGTGCCACAAATTGATGATCTCATTCCTGAGGATGAATTAGCTATCCTCAAGCCCAAAACTGTTAGGCTCGATATCAAACATTTGTGCTCTAAGCATCCATCGCAAGTCTCACATTACTAAAACAAAACTCTTTTGAATGATTTCTATCGTAGTCCTTTAGTGTATACTGAATCCCATAGTTACTTTTGAAACTATATTAATATATCCAATTTTAGTATATGTAACTTATCTCTTTTTATAAATCTGTGGCGTTATGGCATATATTGATATGTCATTAAAATTCAATTTTAGGTTTTAAGATGATATATCACACTTAAAATTGGTTCTTGCTTTAAAAGCTGATAGTGGAATTATGAAATAATACTAAGTTGTTCGTATTGACAAATGCTGTTATGTCTAAAAGAGGTAATACTTGGTCCGTAATTGAATATTTTAGTCCCTAATAGAAAAAGTTCATTAAAGACCAGCCATATGCTTGAGTTTGAGTGATAACTAAAGAATATTTGAATTGGAAAACTTATTTGAGCGATTTTATATTTCACAGTAAAAGTTCCTTTTTTAATTTGCCGAAAACAAGAAAAAATGGCATTAACATCTGCCATAATGCCACGGAAATTTATAAAATCAACAATAGAGTAAGCATTTATTTGAACTTAAATTTATCGTGTTCCTGAAATAAATTCCACTTTAATTTAATATATATTTTTTTTTTAATGAAAAAGTTAAAATTCTAGAAAGGGTGCCCCGAGTTTCTAATCTCATTCCCAATGGTGTCCCAAACGTAAAAAGGTTGGGAATCACAGTATTAGAGCCAAGAAAAATTGAATGAACATCTAAATTTCAAAATTCAAAAATTTCTTCGCACTACCAATGGAAAAAAAATGCTAATAATCCCAACTGAACAGTTGCTTTGTAATTGTTACCTTTAATACGAGGAATTATTATATATTCTGTATACAGTTACTATTAGTTTAACATTTTTAAACGCCGATTATTTTATTTTATTTATTTATTTTGTTGTTGTTGTTATTATTAGTGTCTCATATTGGAGAGTGCAAACGATGAGACGATGCTTTCTAACTTCTTTCATTATTCAATTTTTCGTTACCAACACCCTTGAACTCGGCTTTCTCCACATTTTCAAGCAAGGAAATATCTCTGAAGAAGGATAACTGCTCTCGGTTATAAAATGTTGCCTCTGGAAACACGTGTTGTGCGTGCCTGCTTTCTTAAGGAGAGGAAACAACGCCGTACCTTTGACCTCATCATCGGTGTGCGTAATTTACTTGTGTCACTTGCCTTCAAGGTTTTTGAACTTTAATTTGCACGGCGTTCAAGGTGTCGGGACATATTCGCCCGGCTGGAAAAAGCTATCGTGACCAAAAATGGAAAAAGTTCGAAATTTTTGCTTCGATATGAGTCTTTTGATCATTTTAGACATGCTACTCTAATGCGTCGTAGGTTGTGTAACAAAAACAACTGGTTATGCAAATCAATTTGGCAACATCTCATCGGGTTCACTGCAATGATTGATGCAGTCAGTCCAAATGATTAGTGTAGATTATAACCTAATTTATTCTGTTCGTAACACCAGTGAGTCCCGACCTACGTTCCGTGGAACCCTAAGTTCCGCGAAAAAATTCCAAGCAAGATAAGATGTCTGTGAATAAGCCTTAATAAGCAGCAGTAAATAAAATACTTTTGACTGTTTTCGATATTATAAGAGCCTTGGCTAGATTTAGAGATTGGAATCACCAACGGAATTCAAAATGATATCTCTGTTTCTGAGAAATTTGAACCATAAATATGTATTACTGGATAGAAAACCCGCATTCAATGTGTTAAAGTAAAGAAGGTGGGATTTCTGGTTGTTGATTGTAACAATTTGATTTAAATCAGTTTAGATACTCAATAAAGAGGCATATCTGATATGTTTGATGAATATCCCAATATTTTTAAAAATTCGGGTTCTTTATGCTCTTACAAAACTATATTAATGATGTATGAACATGACTTTATTCAGGTTGTAAGCACAAATAAGAATTAAAATTAATAAATAATTTTTAAAAACTCAACATACTGGACGTTCTCCTGTTACAGTAATATAAAATAAATCGGCAGTTAATCTGATGTTACTAGTTACAGCAACATTTTTTTTTATCATTTATTTTCACCACAAATACAAACTCTTAACAACAACAAATATGTTATTAATTATAATGTTTTATATGTATATATCTAAAGGCGCATCTACACACAAGCGAATCAGCTCCCCCCGTCGCCTCTTTACACATTTTGGTGTCTATTAGTCTCCCCACCCCCACCCCCGAACGTGGGGGAAGTATTTCGTCCAACGCAATCAAAAACAGATTAACGTATTTACACTAAAAATACGCATTTTGAAAAATATCACGTGAGAGTAGGGGGGGAGGGGGTCGAAAAATCGCCAAAATCGCCTCACGTAATTAATGGACACCCCCTAAGTGTCACGAGATCTTTTTTAATCGCTACTGGAATCCCCCTCGCCTATCTTTGTGTCTATTGAAGAGCTAAAGACTAAGCTTCTATCCTGCTAACTTATTTCTGACTTAAAACTCCTCTTACATGTATATTCACCAACCCACACAAGCTTTCGAATAATCTCAGTGCAGATATCTTTCACTTTATTCTTATAACACTGTGTCATCGTGGCGCATGCGGAAGAGCGCGCACTTCCTAAACTTTTGACCCGGGTTCGAATGCCGGCCGTGCAAATTCTGCTAAACCTGTAATTTCAGTTTTTTAATGAAGGCCTTTTTTATTTCAGCTTTTATTTTATTATATTTTTAATTATTATTTTTCTATTTTATTATTTTTTATACTTTAATTTTTTATTTTAATTTTTTAATTACTATTATTTTTTAATACTTTAATTTTTTTGTTACAGAATCTTGCATTTATGGTGCGTGGAGCCCTAATTGCAGATTTCTGTTAATTTTATTTGTTTGTCAGTGTCTTCAACCTATACTTGAATACTTTATTTTATTTTTTTGTTGAATTATTGCGTATTCAGGAATTAAGCCAGCGACTGGTAACTTGGAGTATATGGTTGTTTAAAGCTGAACGCCGGGTAACGTTATTGTTATGAATCATTACATTTTACTTAAATTCAATTCAAGCAATACTTTGTTTAGTTTTTATTTATACTGTGTTATTTATTCTATGTTATTTGTTCTATGTTCTGTGTTATTTATTCTATGTTATTTATTCTATGTGTTTAATTTATAAATGGATTTTGGTGAACAAAATTGAGATTTTTTGCTTTATAGCTTTTGGTGGTAAAATGATAAAAGGCTGAATCTTTCTAAATTCTGAGATGTGTATAACATTTCAAATGCTTTTTTTTTCTGTGTTAATTATACTGTGTTTAGTTTTTAAGTTGATTTTGGTTAACAAAATTGAGATTTTTACTTTTCAGCTTTTAGTGGTAAAATGATGAATGGCCTTAGGTTGATGAGTTTACCTAAATTCTGAGATGTGTATAACATTTCACATGCTTTTTTTCTATGTTATTTATACTGTGTTTAATTTTTCAGTTGATTTTGGTTAACAAAATTGGGATTTTTACTTTTCAGCTTTTAGTGGTAAAATGATGAAAGGCCTAACTGCCTTAGGTTATGAGTCTACCTGAATTCTGAGATGTGTATAACATTTCACATGCTTTTTTTTCTATGTTATTTATACTGTGTTTAGTTTTCAAATTGATTTTTGTTAACAAACATTCAACAATTTGACATTTTTCCTTTTCAGATTTTAGTGGTTTATTATAAATAGCCGGGTTTCGCCTAGCTACGCTCAAGCCATCCGTGTAACATATTTATGTACTTCGGCCCCACAAAAGAAAAAAAAGGCCTACAAATGTGTTAAATTCAAGTCAATTTTTATTCCCGTCGCTGCACATACTGGATATCATGAAGCTACAGATACTGGATATCTGTACAGATACTGGATATCTGTAGCTTCATGCTGGATATATATGATTTGATTTCTCAGAGGGATGACGCTTCATTAGAATCCAAATATCTCTAAAACTATTGAATTAACAGAATAAGTGTACGCAGAAAAAATTATCAGTTTTCTAAGCTCTTTCCAAATATGTAACATTTATGTACTTTCATGAGAAAAAAATACACCGATTCCTGTATTTGTCGGCCATTTTTTTTTTTTGGAGGATGAGTCCGCCCGGTCGCATTACGGTCACGTGATCTCGACAAACGCTTCTGTTACTTTATTAATATAGATAGATGCATATATTTTATAGTTTACTTTTCAGGTTTTTTTGCTCCAATGATGAAAGGCTAACCTAGCTGAATTCTGAGGAGTTTATTATAAATATATATTTTTTTTATACTAGGTTTTCTTTTTATTCATGCATATAACATTTCATATGCTTTTTTTTCTATGTTATTTATACTGCGTTTAGTTTTTAAATTGACTTTGGTTAACAAACATACAATATTTTGACATTTTTACTTTTCAGCTTTTAGTGGAACAATGATGAAATGCTGAATTTACCAAAATTCTGAGATTCCACTGTATATACATATATTAATGTTTTATTAAAATTTGAGTGGTGAGAGTTGTCCGTAAAATATAAATTTCGCAAATTTTCTGAAATTGTATTAAGGTTCCCGGACAAAGTATGTTTGGGAACCGCTGACGTTCACGATGACTATAATCAGGGCCTTTTTTTTCGCATGGGCAAATCGGGACTTTGCCCAGGGCCCCCTGATGCTAGGGGGCCCCAAAACCCCCTTGGTGTATGTACCTAGTACTTCTAATAGTATATATAGTCCATGGATAGTTCTTAGAGGGGGCCCCCGAATAGCATCTGCCCAGGGGCCCCCAGCGTTCATAATCGGGCCCTGACTATAATCCAAGAGAAATGTTTTATATGTAGGACTTTCTAGAAAAGAATCTCGTATTTACGATAACTTAATAATAACCTCCCCCCTACATATAATGTTTTTTATGTAATCAAGAGCAAAATTTCAACTGTTTTGTGTGTCACCTGTTTGTTGCGGCCAGATAAAGAAATGAGACTCTCATAGAGAGATTTTATATCTCTCTTTGGACTGCTAGCATTTTAAGAACGTCTGTTACCAATTTGGTTACCATTTTACTGTTTTGTCCTTCTACCATTTTAGGAATATTACCAGTTTCAGAAGACGCTATCACTGAATCTCAAAAAACTTTTATTATTATTATTATTATTATTATTATTGTTATTATTTTACCTACGGGTTTTCAATGATGACATCATTCCACCATTTTAAGGAAAATAAATGGAACTGTTATAGACTTAAAACATACTCGTATTTTAAAAATTAAAAGAAACCTTGTAAATCACCAGCATTCTACAGGATGGAAATTCCCTTAAGGACCTTTAAAACCATGTGATTGGTTTAAACAGTGACGTAGCAAGCATAACTGGCGCCCGGGACACGATACCTTTTTGGCGCCCCCCCCCCCCCAAAAAAAAAAAAAAACATATAGTAATATAATATGTAGAATTTGTCAAAAGGGCCATTTGGCGCCCCTCTGAGAGTGGCGCCCGGGGTATGATAGACCCCCCGTGCCCCCTACTCGCTACGCCACTAGGTTTATGTCAATGAGAGTAACACGCTGACAGATGCTACGTGAACAAGCCCTAACACCGCGAACACACATTCGCGAAAGGGGAGCGAATTGTAGGGGAAAACAGTGCTTTATGGGTGCCCTCGCCGTTAACCCGAGGTATCGTCTCGCCGCTCAGGCGCTGGCTTAGGAGGGCGGTTTTCTGACGAATGATCAAAGGGACGAGGGACCTTCTGCCCACGTTGGGGGGGGGGTTCAAAGGGGGAGTCCCCTGATCGCGCTTTTCGAAAACTGATGACGGGGAGGGGGTCAAAGGTCAAATGACGTCGGGAAGTTGCGATCGGCGGAAAAGTGAGAACGGTTGGTGGGGTCGATTAGTCACTAATGGAGAGTCACCTGGAGCGTGACTAATGTGTCGCGGCTGGACGGGGGGGGAGCTGATTCACTTGTGTGTACATGCGGTATAAGACTTGAACCTTTGGTAGGTACAGATGCTGGCTGATATCTGAAGGGCTTGTAACAGCTTTTATGTCACGCGAATGACCGAATTGAATGTTTATTCCACCAAAACTAGTACTAGATAGTATCAGAGCACATTTAAAATACATATAATCTAGTTTGTAACTTATAAAATATAGATAAAAAATGATTGTGTTTATCGTTATTTTTCTGTTCTGTTTTAATATTAATTTTGGTCTCTTATTTATCGCTATTTCATAAATGCCTCGTTAGCTTCTAAATTCTTTAATTTCTTTAATGATTCTTTCAAATTACTCAGATCAGATTTCAGTACTACCTAAAAAAAGGACCACCCAATTAATCAGTATTAAGGAGCCGCGGCGAAGGAATAATTATGAAACTCTTTCGATTTTCCTCACTGTTCAGCGAAGTAACTATTCCAGCTGTGCGATGGCTTTCTAGTTTGGTGCTGCCATCTGACGTAGAAATTTTTTTTTAAAAATTGTTTCCGTATTAGCTTCTGTTAACATTTCATTCTAAAATTTTAAGGTAGTTAAACCTCGAATTATTTCAAAATAACAACCTATTAAATAGTTCCATATTCTGTTGTTATTTTCACACCTGTTTTCTAGTTTCACTATAATTTCAGGGAAATTTTCGATACTCTTCAAATTTATACATTATCCTTTCGTGTTATAATTGCTTTCTGTATTAACACGTTCGCTAGCGTAGACGACCTTAGTCGTTTAATATAATATATGAACTACTAACTTGGACATTTATACTGCTTGCGAAAACAATTATTTTTGAAGGATTTGCAATAATGCTTCATTTTAATTTCATTTACAACGAATGCGTTAAACGTTCGGGAAAATGAATTTCGTTTCGAATATAAATGCTTTTTTATTGATGAGAATAGTAGAAGAATGAAAATGTGAAACACAGCATTTTCCCTGTGCTTACATTTGTCGAATGACGTTTTATTAAATATTTAATAAATTATATTTTGGAAATTATCCCAAAATATTAAGCATAATATATTCTTTCTTTCATCAAATAACATTTCAACATTAGTAACATACTTAATAGTCTTTTATATCGTAAGAAATTAAAACGTTTCTTACGATACAAAATACTTTTCTGAAAACTATTCATGAGACTGGGAAGTCGTTTTACTGCGTTTAACCTTTACTATAATTTTAAATTAATCAACAAATTTCTCATACAATCGTGTAATTTTGGTTTTGTGTTTTGTTACCAATATGAGTGAAATTAGAAATTTATGCAAAAGCACACTCAAAATACATCACTGATGGGTAACTTTGACGAGTAGATTTGAAACTAAACCCTAAAATATTTTCAGCTAATTAAGAGTTTGTAGATAATAACTATATGTGGGCCTTTTAGATACTGTCGATTTTAAGGTGAAAAATTCCTGCGAAGCTTTCTCTCAGAAAGCTTTGCAGGAATTTTAAACAAGTTTAAACAAAAATTATGCTTTGATAAACAATTTGACCATGAATTCTCTTCCATTGCTACTTTAGAATCTCGCTGCTAATTATATAGTTGCTAATCTTTTCAGAAATGAACAGGGATTTTTATGACAATGATAATCAGATCACAGATTGTGCTGTTACAAGTTATCTTCTATATTGTACCAAAACCGAGCGACGGGTAGATATTCTAAAAAGTTAATTTCAAACACAGAAATAAATATGCCAGTTACCGCAATTGAATAACAGAAATTTATGACATTAAATCTTCAGTACACTTTTTAACAATTTGCTGAAGAGTAGACAAAATAAAAACGTTGAATCTTCGCTGGAGGCTGAACAATTCCAGCACCTAAGAACTTTTCTTAACATAGAGGAATTCAGAGATAGTAATTAATACAATATAACAGTTATCTATAAGTTGCATACGACCTTTAACTTCCTTGCTTCTAAGGACCTCGTCTTATACCAGCCAAGAATAAAACTTTTTACAAGAAGAATATCACTTGTTGAAAAACCTCAACCGATCTCATCCAAACCAACTTTAGAACTGAACTTTTTATTCAAGACTTTTATTCACCTAGGAAATAAAACCCATGTTGCCATACCGCTCAACCAAACCATTTTCCAAGAATAGAACCAAGAGCAGGATTTATTACTTACTAGCCGGGCAAAGCCCGGCTATGCTCGGGCCATCCGTCCACCAGACAGGCGGCTTTGAATTGATTGATTGGGAGGGGGAATTTTTATAAGAGGCACTATTAATTTGAAGTCACCCCCCCCCCATACACACAAAACCACAAAAAGAAAAATTTGCTATTCGTATAAGCACCCACCACCACCTGGTATGATATGAGCATACCTGCATTACAAAAAGATAAATTTTCATGTGAAAAGAAATCGGCTGGCTACTTTAGACTTTATTCCTGCAATACAAAAATTCAAATTTCCTGAAATTTGTGTTATTGGAGGCATAATAATGCATTGTACATTGAAATTATATGAGTGCATGTATTAGGCAGAATTGCCCATGTCTATGTTGCGATATATTCTGTATTCGGTTTTGTAAAAAGATAAGCACAATTGAAATATTAAACAGGCTTTCGGAGCTTATGGTATTGTGGAAAAACAAATAAACCTCTCAATAAACACCAAAATTTCCTAAATATAAATATTTATATAAAGAAAATGTGAATATGCACTTTTTAAATATTTTGGCGTGTAATCAACAAAACAAAGAAATGGTGAACTTCATACAAAAATATCTTAGTAGAATATTTATCTAAAACCAAAAACTAAACTAATCAGCAAAGAAAGAAATACGTGAAATAGGAACAGTTTTGGAAAAAAATCGGTAAAATGAAAATAAAAATTAAAGAATTATTTGTTGTTTGGACAGTTCAAACATGATTCTATATATCTAAAATGAAAACTGAAAACCACGTATAAACAAAACTGAAGATAGATATAGAACTATGAAATGAGAACAAAAAGAATCTTATGTCACATGTTCACGTTTAATGATTCAACAACCTCTCAAAAAAGGATATACGGGCGTACGGGCCGAGTCTCCGGCCTTTCGAAAAGAATTCGCTATCGAGAAACGTCAAAAATGACGTCACGAGGAGGGCGTTCTCGCAAGCTAGAAGAAAATCGGTAGTCTCAGGCCATTTCTCGGGAGCTAAACTCACTTCGTATTTCTCACTTAGCGGGTAAAAGGGAGAAGTCCCATATCCTATGCCGGAACATTTGGCCTTTTTTTTTTGGCGATATTTCAATATGGTATATTATCATTCGTTTGTGTTACGATGTTTTTATGGTGGTTTCTTATTCGTATTTGTTGAGGTTTTTTTTTTTTTTCTGTGTCTCCGTGTTGCCGCAATTGCTTTTGCAATTGCGGCAATTGCTTTGCATAGGCCAGTTATGCCTATGCTTTAATTTATTAAATATAGGCATATTACTTTTTAAAAATCGGGCTCCGGAGTTTTTTTAATTAATGTTTTAATGATTTTGTCCCTAAAAGTTGCTTATTTCTACAGCTTCCACGGCTGTCCTCGCTGACAGCGAGACTATGGGGCCGAATCGTACCAAAATCGGTACGCGGGTGACCTTGGACACGATTCAGTCATTCCTGACATAGCCGGATTTTTGAATTTTTAATTCAAAAAAGTTATTAAATTTTTTGGGGTGGCCCCGGACACAATTCAGTGCCTGACGTAGCCGGATTTTTGAAATTTTAATTTTAAAAAATGTTATTGAATGTTTTATTCTGTTTTTCTTGAAAATCTGACTTTTTTCTAATATAACTATATAATTTCAATTAATATCTTAGGAGTTATCGCAAAATAAAATCGCTCCAATTGTTTTAAACGTGTTTGTTGTTGTTCATATTACTTATTCATGTCTCATTTGGCAACAAATATCAATGTCTCTTTATAATATTAGTATAGATGTATCGTTTTATAATCTGACGTAATTGTCACCAAAGTTTTCATTCACTTTTTAATATTCACGGGAAATTGCTTTTGTTGTTAGAAAGGAATTATTATTTTCGCTGTCTTAGAATTGGCAACAATAGTTAAAAAGATCATCTCGGAATATGGAATAAATGTTTACAAGTTAGTTCGTTTTAAACGTATTTGTTGTTGAACATTTTACTTACTCATGTCTCATTTGGTGTTAATTTAGATCTTCATTTTTTAAATTTGATTGATCGAAATTTTGGTTAGATATATCAAAAATAGATAATCTAGACTGAGTTTGAAGGTTTTTTTTTGTTTGTAAATATTTAGTGATTGATACATACCTGCTTAATGTGAACTAGGTACATACCTACATTTCTGAAAATAATGCAGGCACGGAGGTCGGAAATCTTCCTTGAAACGAAATCCACCATGCCTAAAAGAAAATCTCAACTTTCCAGAAATACCTCAAAGGCTAGATCTGAAAAAAAGGAGACGTGTAAACGAAAGTCAAGAGGAGAGGCAAATTCGTTTATCTCAAATGTCAACATCTTTATCAAGAATATCTAACGAATCAACTTCACAACATTCACAGAGACTTGAGTGAACGCATGAGAGCATCCCGAATTCAAGAATCTATTTCTGAGCGATCACAGAGACTCATAAAGACTAGTAAGACTCGTCGTTCTGACTCGTAAAGAAGTCAGAACTTGCGTACGAATCAAGAGCGTGCTAGGGAAAGCAATACTGATCGTAACCAAAGAATGATGAGACAAATAACTCACATTCGTGAAGTAAGATCTAAGACACAACAGCAAAATGTTCAGGTTGTACACGCAGTTCGATCTGCCTTCCAATACAATCCAGATAATAACTACAGTGAACACAAAGATATCCGAATTGGAAACATGAACAAAGTTAGTAATAAATGCAAAGCCAAGAAATGGAAGGACTTTGTTCCGCTGTGGGAAAAGTACATTTAATAGATATTCCTGAGCCGCCGCAACTAATCAAAGATCTCATAATTGGAAATCATCCACTTTCGACACATTTATTAAATAATACAAGACGTTACAATACAATTTTTCAAATGACTTCCTTTGGGGCGAATAAAGTTAGGGAAGATAGTTTTATGCCTACCTTTAAAGTTCGTAGACAAATTTACCACTTAATTGGCAGTCTACTTCCACCCGAAGGCAATAATGCGTAATTCTTACAAATATGTTTCCTGTATGAACAAAATTAAGTGAACGCACGATCACGCATGATACCTAATTGAAACGCAGAGCTTATAGCACAGCTTCAGCAAACTTTACACGAACATAACAGTTACATTCAATCCATTAACTTGGAAAAGAATATAAATTCAGAAAAATTACAACTGGTAATCCACGCAGATCGTCGTCCAGCTAATACACATAGAGGGGGGTATAATGCTCCTACCACTAATGAAGTTGCTGTTCTTTTAGTGAACGAAGACAAAGGACCAAGAGACATAATTTTACAAGATCGGGATGGACAATTACGAAAGGTTTCAGAATTGCATAGATCCTATAACCCTTTACAATACCCCTTTCTTTTCCCAAGCGGTGAAGATGGCTACTGTCTGAATATACACTGGTTATCAAAAATTAAGTAAAAGTCACAAAAATAGCGATTACTCAAAAAATTACACGTAGAATTTAAGGAATCTTATACACATTATACAACACATAGGTAGGTATAAAATAGCATAAAAAGAAATCGCCAGACAATTATAGTGTTATGGAAACTAGAATATGTATACAATGAACAAATCGGATGTGACAGTTTGGTATAGGAAAAGTACCTTTAATATGGCGTATGATCCCGCCGAGAAGCAATACAGCACATACAGCGATGTGTGATGTTGTCAATTATGCGGTCTATGAGTTCGGTAGGAAGTGAGAGCCATTGCTCTTGCAAAGCAGTTGAAAGCGTGGCTAGGGTCCTAGGAGGAGAATTGAGAGCAGCTATACATCGTCCTAAAGAGCCCCAAACATGCTCGATAGGATTCAGGTCCGGTGATCGAGCTGGCCACTCCATGCGCTGAATTGTTTCCTGCTCAATATAAGCATCAACAATGCGAGCCCTGTGCGGTCTCGCGTTATCGTCCTGTAACACAAAAGCATCACATATTGCCACGGCATAAGGGCGCACATAAGCATAAAGGATGTCATCTCTATAGGTGTGAGCATTCACATTTCCACGGCGAAAGACATGGATGTCTGTGCGTCCACCCAAAGAGATACCACCCCAAACTCAGACACTGCCTGATCCGTATGCATCTCTTTCACGGATGTGTGATGGATGAAAACGAGTTCCAGGTTCTCTCCAAATCAAAATACGCCTACTATCGCTTTGGAGACTAAACCTGAACTCATCCGTAAAGAGAACAGCCCTCCATTGATCACGCGTCCAGTGGACATGTTGACGTGCCCACTGCAAACGTTTCCGCCTATGGCGTGACGTGAGCGGAACGCAAATGGCTGGTCCCCTTGCAAAAAGACCACCTTCGTGAAGCCTTCTACGCACGGTTGACGTTGATACCAACCATCCGGAGCTTGCAGCGAGGGAGGATCTGACTCAGACGGAGTTGCGGTTCTATTCCTTCGTGCGCATAATGACAAATATCGGTTATCGGCACTCGTCGTAGCGTATGGCCGTCCATGACTGAACCTCCTGGATGCCGAATCCGTGGTTAGAAATCCAGACGGACCCCCATTTAACCCCAGACGGACTCACATTTAGCCATCTGGCCACTTCTGTCTGACTTTGTCCTGTCTCTAGTCTCCTAATAGCTCGCCATCGCAGTTCTTCGGTCAAATGATGCCTGGAGGTCATTGTTACAATTTGGCTATGCCAGATGTCTAATCTCAGCCTCGCAGCGACAATTACTGCCTTGTTCTGAGACATGCACTTTTATGCTCCTTGCAAATGACGTATTCCGACTGCAGCACCACTATTTTGCATAATGTAGCATTGTTCAACACCTTTTACTTAACAACATATTCAAATTTTAAACAGATTGGCCTAGTTTTGAACGTGTTATCCCTCTTTTTGTGATTTTTCCTTCATTTTTGATAACTAGTGTACCACAAGAAAATGCTGCACGTAATAAGACTGTCACATGCATGCAGTTTTAAGCTTATATGTTTATGATTAGAGCAGACAGCTTGAATACGTTACATCATTTCAGAAATCTGTTTAGCCAATATATTGTTGATATGATGTCTAAGATAATTACTGAACGACTTGATTTTATCCGCAGGAATCAAACAAAACTTAGAGCTGAAAACTATATCCATCTAAGAGATACTGTAAATCAAGATCAGAACGTGAATGCACAAAATATTGGTCAATACATAATATTACCCTTAACATTCACAGGTTCTCCCAGATACATGCACGAAAAGACGTATGATTCAATGTCATACGTCCGAAACTTTGGCAGACCTGATTTGTTTATAACGTTCACATGTAATCCCGAATGGCCTGAAATTAAAATGGAATTACTCCCCGGACAAGGATCCTACGATAGGCATGACATTGTGGCACATGTGTTTAATTTAAAAGTAAAAAAACTTATGAAACTTTTGACGAAAAATGTCATTTTCGGTACCACAAAAGCTTACATATTTAACATTGAATGGCAGAAGAGAGGATTACCTCACGTACATATTTTGTTATGGCTTGAAACCAAAATAAAACCGGGCGTGGTCGACAACATAATATCAGCCGAGCTTCCAGATCCCCAACGGGTTCCCTTATTATTTGATATTGTGGTTAAAAACATGATCCATGGCCCATATGGGGAACATACCATATATTCTCCCTGCATGACCAATGGAATTTGCAGTAAAAAATACCCACGGAAACTTATAGCTGAAACGGAAACAGGGGTGGATGGTTATCCAGTTTATCGTCGAAGAAGCCTTGAAGATGGCGGCAATACTTTGACAATGACAGTTAGAGGAGAGGAGGTCACTGTTAATAATAAATGGGTTGTTCCATATTCCCTTGTACTGTGCAGAAGCTTTAATGCATACATCAATGATGAATATTGTTAATCAGTTCAAGCGATTAAATATATCTGCAAATACACTGGTGAAATAAATTAAGAGAATTTGCATATTTTATCGAATTTCATGAAAAGAACTGAACTGAATGTAAAACCACTGCTTCTAGACAAAAATGCAAATCTTGTACGTCAAATACGTAAGCGTACATGTGTGTGTAGACGGAGCCAGTAGAGAAACAGGGTGTAAGTTAAGACGCATTTCGTTCGCTAGCACACCTCGGCGAATTTCTTGGTGTTATTTTGCAGCAATCGGTTAATTTCAAATTGTAACAGTAAAAATGAGTAACCACCAACGTTTAGATGATGGAATAAGGTGGCGAATTGTGGGGAGGCTAGAAGCAGGCCAATCTCAAGTCCAAATTTGTAGAGAGTTCAATTTAACGCCCAGCGTCGTGTGCAACTTATGGAAACAGTTCCAGGATACCGGATCCATCGAGAGAAAGCCTGGGCAAGGTCGTCCAAAAGCCACGATGGCCAGAGAAGATCGCCATTTGTGGATTATAGCGAGGTGCAACAGGAGTGCTACAGCTTCTCAGCTCTCTCGTGACTTGTATTCAGCCACAGGAACCCGTGTATCAAGGGTGACTGTTTACAAAAGACTTCATGAGAGAGGGTTGTTTGCAAGAAGACCTGATGTTTGCGTCCCGCTCACTTCTACGAATAGGAGAATCCGTTTATCATGGTGTAGAGAGCATATAGATTGGAGTATGGAGCAATGGGCGACCGTTCTCTTCACTGATGAGTCCCGGTTCAGCCTAAACACCGATTCTCGCCGTACGTTCATATGGAGAGAACCAGGGACCCGCTACCTACCCTCCAATATCCGCGAAATCGACCATTATGGCGGAGGAGGTTTAATGGTCTGGGCAGGCATCATGTTGGATGGCCGCACACACACCTCTCCATGTCTTTGAAAGAGGCACTGTGACTGGTGTGAGGTATAGGGATGAGGTCTTGGAGCCCTATGTTCGCCTTTTCAGGGGTGCAGTTGGCCCTGAGTTCATTTTAATGGACGATAACGCGAGGGGTACATAGAGCTCTAAGAGAGAAAAAAAATATTCATCAAATAAAATACAATCATCGGGACATACCGAATTATCATTTTTCTCCATGTGTTCAGTGGATGCGATACTACATCTGCAGCATCCAACAAAGGAAAGAAACTTTGTGTAAAAATGTTCCAAAGTAAAGATAAGGAACACAACATGACAGTAGTTAATAAATACAACTCATCGCACATGTTGCTCAAGCAGGAGAATGTTTTATTCTGATCTGGTATGGAGCACATTCCAGTGAACAGTCCCTAAATAAGTTTAGGTACAAATGCTTCACAAAATTTGGCCCTAAAATAAAACCATATATTTCGTCTCCTCTCTCAACTGAAGAGGAAACCAGGCTACATTCCTTTCGGTTGTATCACCAAGTGCAAAAGTGGTTTGGGAATGAGTTGAATCCTGAAGTGTGGGGCTGGAAACGTCAAGAGAAAACCCTTGTGCCCATCACAATTATGGATGCAGTGACTCCCGATTCAGTTTTAAGCATAGTGTTTTGCAACTGTAAGACTGACTGGGGAGAAAGATGCGTGTGTCGGAAATCAGGCATCAACTGCACAACAGCCTGCAATAACTGCAATGGGATATGTCACAACGACATACCCCATTGAAGTTATTGCCCTGTAGATCATGACGATCCAATAAAAGGAATTAATGAATAAGGTGATGCTAGCTGACCCATAGACGATCTTTTCAAGACTGACGACGTGAACAATCCCGTACCGAAAAAAGCACGTCAACCATAAAGGAGGCAAGCTTAAAAAATTATACACAATGAAAATACGGTAGGGAATACACCCAAGTTTATTACATTAGTTTATAAAATTAATAATGATCAATTATCTACATACCAAAACACATTAAAGTCTATTTTCTTGTATTTAAAGAATGCCGCAGTGAAGGAGTGGAGATAATTCAAAGGAAAGCGCCTACAAAGAGACTTGGATTTATCCATATAGGAAACAAAATTCGTCCTTAAGTGCCTTTATGTGTACTATTTTTATGAAGTAAAACGTATTATATAATCAGTTTAGCAGGTCTCCTGGCTAAAAAGAATGTTTAAATTACATATTTTGCTACTTTTTTGTTCTA
Organism: Dolomedes plantarius; assembly: GCA_907164885.2. Lineage (NCBI taxonomy): Eukaryota > Metazoa > Arthropoda > Arachnida > Araneae > Dolomedidae > Dolomedes > Dolomedes plantarius. The sequence continues at coordinate 19,103,102 of OU015499.1, forward strand.
CAAGTGTATTTAATTTCAAAATAATTGCAAAATTTGTCAAAAATTTAATAAAAACCAAAAGTTTGTCCTTCTTGCGCTAACTGAAAACATTCACCAATTACTCTAATATTTAATTTCCATCTTTATTTTGTTAAAAGGCAACTTTTGAAAACTAGAGCATATTGAAATTCAAAAAAAAGTTTTTTTCGTTCCACCCTATTGCACATTTACCAAACAGTGTTTGTGGGGTGTATTGTGCTGTGGATGTGATTATGGGCATACAGCCAAGGTAGGTTGTATATTCGATTAATAAATACACTTGATTGTGCTGAGGTATTCATAATTATTGCCCTTTGGTATACAGTATAATCTTGATTATAATATGTCATTTTGATAAATATATCTTTGATTTGAACATGACGTATTTCAGCACTGAGTGCAAATATTGTACATTTAGTGTTTGTTGTAATATCTTCCATATAGTTTACTTTATAATTATGAATTGTGTCAGTAGTACTTTTTATTGAACTGTATAAATTTTTATGTTATAAATTGAGTAAAATATTACAATGTCAGCACTTCTATTGAGTTGCAATTGTGTTTAGAGTATTATCAGAGGGGGCGATAGCATAATCGCGACGGTGAAATGTCTGACAAATAACGATATTTGTGGAGGCTAATTTGCGATAGGTCAAAATGCCTAAAACGCCAGACACGGAAACGTCAGATACAAAAACGCCAGATACAAAAACACCTGGTACAAGTAATAAGGAGGAATTGGAAAAGGATAGTGAAAATGAAAAGAAAGACTATGAGGCGGCATATGGTCATGGGGACCAAAAGGTAAAAGAATGCCAAGATAGAATTATGAAAATAATATCTAACAGTAAATTGCCTGGACCACAAAAGGAACAAATATTTGAAGACGTCAATACAATCGTTACGTTATTTCAGAAACAACAGGCGCATACACAGTTTGTTAGAGGTATGTTGCAAGAGAGAAAAAAGGGAAAAGTTTAAGCGATACGTTTGCAGATAAGGTAAAGCAGAGAGAAAGAGATAGAACTCGGTCAAGGTCGAGAGGGAGAATAGAAAAGGAGAAATATGTTATAGCGGTTTACCCAAACAGTGAGCAAAGCTCGAAAAAAACGAAAGAGGAGATCCGGAGTAGAATTGACCCAAGTAAGATGAAAGTGGGTGTGCGAATGCTTAGGAAAATTAATAAAGGAGGGGTAATCATAGGGGTGGAAAAAGAGGAAGATTTAGAGAAAATGATAGCGGAATTTAGGCAAAGGGATGAATTAAATAAGGAATACAAGGTGGAAAAGCCAGTAAAAAAGGATCCCCAAATAATAGTGTATGGGATACAAAGCGAGTACGGGGAAGAAGAAATGATTGAGAGGATTCAAGAACAGAATGAAGGATTGGAAGAAGCACAAATAAAGGTCATAACCAAATTCAAGACAAATAGAGGCACCAATTGGGTGATAAGCCTGAAAGGGGAAGATTATAAGAAAATTAAAAGAGAAAACAAAACATTGACTGGGAATGCTTTAACTTTAGAGACTATATTCGACCAAGGATATGTTTTAACTGTTGGAGATTTGGTCATCCGGCCAAGTACTGCAGAGAAAAAGAAAGTACATGTAGAAGTTGTAGAGGGCAGGGCCATAAGGCCACAGAGTGTCAGCAAGAACAGATGTGTGTGAACTGTAGAAGATCGAATGAGATATCCAAAACAAGTTAGAGTTAAATCATTTACCCACTGATAAGAGGTGCCCCAGATTTTGCGCCAAGGTGGAGCGGTTAAAAGCACAAATAAATTATGGCTAGTTCACTTGGCAATGAAATCAAGTTTGTTCACTTAAATTTGAACAAGTCACACGCGGCATCATCTCAGTTTTCGAAAGACTTTGAAGGATTTAATTGGGACGTTGCTTCGGTTAACGAACCGTATTGTATGAGGATTGGTGGAGTAATGAAAGTGGCTGGACTGACAGGTGATTTTGGTAAAATTCACGCGGAAAATGATGCGAAAGCGGTACTGTTATTCAGTAATAGAATAAAACCCGTAGTAGTACTTAATTCAGATCATGTTGTTGCAGCAAGATGTAGTTTTAAAAATAATCATTTTATTTTAATTACTGCCTACATACCACCAGCAACGAGTGGTTATATATATAGAGGGGAGCCCCAGATTAACCAGATTGAGGGGCTAATTACAGAGTTCAGCAGAGAGAAGATTATAATACTGGGGAACTTAAACGCTAAATCCACGATTTGGGGTCAGCGGCCAACGGATGCTAGGGGTGAAAAAATACTGGAAATGATTATGGCAAACAATGGGATCATACACAACGATCCGGAAAGCCAGCCTACCTATTGTGGACCGTTTGGCCTGGGAAGAGAATACGAACAGAGGAAGAAATGGGACATTAGTAATATTAGTTTGATTGATTTCAGAATTGGATTAAAGGAAAAGATCAAAAAATGGAAACGGGAACTAACAAGCAAAGGAATAAGGGAGTGCGTGGAAGAATTGCATAAAGATTCAGAGGATCTATGCATTAGGCATAGGAGAAGGGGTGGAAGGAAAAAGAAAGGTACCTACTGGTGGAATACGGAACTAATTATAACCAGAAGTAAAGTCAGGGCAATGAGAAGGGCTCAGAGGGAAAGAAATGAAAATAAAAGGAGAGAGTTAGAGCAGAAATATAAGCAAGAAAGAGCCAGGTATAGAAAAGAAATTTTAGTGGCGAAAAGAACGAAGTTTAATGAATTCTCAGAAAGAGTTACAGTTAAAGATATTTTTGGAGGTGTATATAGTATTATAAAGGATAAAAGCAAACAAACAGCAATTATGCAAGGAATAGTAGATCATAACAACGTGATAAGGTATAAAGAGGAGGAAATAGATATGATACTGGCAAAACAACATTTTAAGATGGAGAGCCAAAGGATTAATATTGAAGAGGCTGAAGAAGATGTAATGCAGGAGATCGAGCATGTAGAGGTGGAAAAATTATTGGGAGATATGAACCGAGCCAAAGCACCTGGTTTTGCTGGGTTCAAGCTAAGTATCATAGAAGAAATATACTACGCGGATAAACAGTATATGTTAGATCTTTACAATAAATGTTGGAGGGAGAAGGAGTTTCCCGAGGAATGGGGAAAAACATTGGTAGTGTACTTCCCAAAGGAAGGTAAAGATCTTTCAGTTCCATCATCTTATAGGCCCATATATCTTTTACCAATTATTGGTAAAGTACTGGGCAAAATTATGACAAATAGGCTGGTGGAATACTTGGAGACGAATAATATAATTTCTGAACGGCAATATGGGTTCAGGCGAAATAAAAGTACAATCGACGCACTGAAGAATGTGATAAATAGAATAAAGATTAATAAGAGGAACAAGAGGCACGTGTGTATAATAACGTTAGATATAAGCAGCGCGTTTAATTCAGTAAGAATACAAAGAATAAAAGAAGAGTTGGAAAAATTGAACATGGACGGCGCCCTGAGAACTATGATCTTAAAGTACTTGACGAATAGGAGCGTGATTTTGAAGAATGGTGATGAGTGGAAATACAATATAGGGGTCCCCCAGGGGTCTTCTCTGGGCCCCATCTTATGGCTGTTGATAGTAAATGATATTTTAAATAATGAAGGAGAACATAATGTTGAAATACAGGCATTTGCGGATGATATTATAATAATACTTAGCAGCCCAGTCATTTATAGATTTTCAGAAATAGCTAAAGACATATTAGAAAAGAGTGCCCGATGGGCAAGTAAAAATAAATTGGAGTTTAATTACGAGAAGTCACAATATATGATCATACCATTTAGGGGTGAAGTCACGAAGAGGCCGACAATCAAGATCAGAGATAAACAAATTAAGTATGATAAAGAAATAAAATACTTGGGTATTTACTTTGACGAAAAACTTAACTTTATTAATCATATAAATAAGACGAAAGAGAAAACGTTAAAACTATTTTATGGTTTGAATAGAGTCTACAAAAGAACTTGGGGGCTAAAATCAGTGAATATAAAAGAGTTGTATAATAGGGCTATAGAAAAAATATTACTATATGGCATACAGTCGTGGTATACAAATACAACGGTAATGGATAATAAATTAAGACAAGCACAGCGGACATTTTTACTGGTAATAACTAAAAGTTACAAGACAGTGTCCACGGATACGTTGGCGGTTATGGCGAGTTGCATGCCGCTTGATATAAGGGCCAAAATGGAGGTGGTTATATATAGGATACATAATGAAGGAGAGGAAATAATCCTGGAAGGGGAGAGCTATAATATAAGAAAATTGTGAAACTAAGCTTAAGACCATAAGAAGAATTAGAGAATTGAAGAAATATAGTTGGACTTACGATCAAAAACCAAGAACAGACGTTAGATATTACACAGATGGATCCAAACTAAATAACAAAGTAGGTGCGGCCTGTATCAGGTATAAAGGAAACACTAAAGAAGAAAGCCTGAGGAGGAGGATATCGGATTGTGCATCTTCATACAGTGCCGAATTGACAACTATAGATATGGCGATTGAAAATGCGATTGAAAGGGGAATATCGAGATTCGACTTATATAGCGACTCTATGAGTTCGCTGCAGGCATTGAATACTCCATAGATCGGGCTCAAGCACAATCGACCTTGCCCTCACCAAAAATATACCCTACCCATACACCATTGAAACTCTTAACCTTTTCGACTCTGACCACCTCCCTGTGTTAATAAATTTCGATAGGCAGGTCGATATTCAAAATCCCAATCCCCCCACCCGCACTAACTGGGAGCAGTTCCAACAAATTCTCCAGTACTCCACCCTCTACTACCCCATCATTCGTAGCCCTGAGGACATAGAGCATGCTACCAACTGCTTAACGACTGCCATCGAACACGCCAAGGCTAAATCCACCCATGCTTTGAAAAAGCCACGTTATCATAATCTCCCCCCCAACATAGTTAAATTAATTAAAGAGCGTAACGTGGCTCGTAAATTATATCAATTCACCCGTCTCCCCCAGCATAGGAGTAATTATCACCTCCTTCGAGCGCGCGTTCGTCGCGATATTAGAATTTTCCGAAACTCCACTTGGGCTGAATTCATACAAGGGCTTGATCCTGAAGACAACTCCGTCTGGCAATTTGTCAGACGTCTCCGCAAACAGCATACACAATTTCCGCCCATTCAAGGCCGACACGGAGTTGCCATGAATGACTTGGACAAAGCTAACGCCATTGCAGACTCTTACAGAGAGCAATTCTCTCCTAACAACGACCTGGTCGATGAGGAAAATGATAGACTTGTCCTCACGACCGTTCAAAATTTTCTTTCCACCCCCCCCCCTCCGATTCTACTTCCCCTGCTACCTTCTATGAAATCACGGATATTATTCAAAAACTTAATAATAAGAAAGCTCCTGGCATAGATAACATCAATAACTTAATCCTCAAAAATCTTCCAACCAATATAATCCTATACTTTACTGTAATAGTCAATTCCATATTGAAATTTAACTATTTCCCCACATGTTGGAAGACTTCAATTATCTGCCCTATCCCCAAGCCAGGGGGGGATCGTAACCTTCCCCAGAGTTATCGTCCAATCAGCTTGCTGTGCTCCCTTAGTAAGGTGGCGGAGCGCGTCATTCTTCACAGAATCAATGAGCACCTCGACCAGCACGACATAATTATACCAGAGCAGTTTGGCTTTAGGTCTGAGCACAACACGACGCAGCAGCTACTAAGGGTAGTGGAATTTGCCCGCGATGGGTTACAGGGTAAACAACCTACCGCTGCTCTGTTTCTAGACATTAAGTGCGCGTTCGACCAGGTCTGGCACCCGGGACTTATTTATAAACTTATCCAAATTAACTTGCCAGCCTGTCTCATCCATTTGATCCACAACTACCTACGTAATCGAAATTTTGCCGTCCGCATTAACAATAACCTGTCCCGGTATAGGTACATCACGTCGGGAATTTTACAAGGATCGATCTTAGGACCGACCTTGTTTAATTTGTACGCCAACGATGTACCACGTGGAATTAATACTCTTCTCGCTATGTATGCGGACGACACAGCTATCCTATCTTCTTCCAATAACGACCACTACCTGACTTTTCAAATTCAGCGTCACATCGACACTCTCGAGGCTTGGTTTTTACGCTGGAAAATTAAAATCAACCCCTCAAAGTGTCACGCGATCTATTTCAGTAATCGCTATAGCAATCCTCCGCGACTCTATATCCAACAATCCCCACTTGAATGGGAGAACACAGTAAAGTATCTCGGCGTAACTCTGGACCGCAGACTTACTTGGAAACCCCATGTTACGAATACTATTAGCAAGTGCAATGCTGTCACCATGCAACTCCGAACTCTATTTTTCAGTCCGCATTTCTCTATGAGAAATAAAGTACTACTTTACAAGCAATGCATTTTACCCGTTGCTCTGTATGCTGCCCCGGTGTGGTTTTCCGCCGCACAAATGCATATCAATAACATCGAAAAACTCCAGAATAAAACTCTCAGAAGAATTCGCCGAGCTTACCGCTATATGTCGAACGAGACAATTAGAAGAGACTTCGGCATCTCTACTGTTACTAAGCAGGCTTATAAGATTTCTAAGAAATTTTATAACAACCTGCCTAATATTAATAATATGGTAATCGCAGAACTCCCCGACTACGACTTCAGTCTCCCTGCCAATCGTAAACGCCCACGGGCGTGTCTCCTTAGGAGATAACATTAATTTCCCCACCGCGATACTCTTCACTTATTTCTCACCTTCTTACGTCGCTGTCGTAGCGCAGTGCATTCGCGCTGGCCTAGTAAGCCCTACGTTATGGGTTCGGGCCTAGGTGGTGTCACGTAGTCCAAATTATATTATCTTGATATTTTCACTTTTCCCCCAGCGGAATTCTGCGATTATCACATTATTATTGTATGACCCTGAACGGGGCCTTTTTTTTTCTTTTCTAAACTTAAAATCTAGTTTATTGTGGGCCAGTAACCTCCCTTTCCGGATTAAAATTCATCCTTATTAAATACTTAATTAACTAATATTATTAATTCTTCTTCTACTTGTAATTAAATTGTACCAACTACTTTAAATTTTAGCTTTTCCTTCATCTCATGAAGGACTTAAATTTTAATCACCTTAAAAGACCTTTAACCTCAAAACCTACTTAACTTTATCACTAATAAATCCTACTGAGCATATTTACATTGACCACGAAATATATTGCTGACAGGAGTTAAAACCAGCAGGTCCAGGAACTCCACTACCAAAATAAAATAGCAGTTGAGGCATTGAATACATATGAATATAAAGGTGAAATGGTGGAAGATATAAAACGAAAGTTAAAGAGACATTATTTAGAGGTTTTCCTACATTGGGTCAAGGCACATGAGGGAAACAAAGAAAGTGAAGAAGTTGATGAGGAAGCAAAAAGGCTACTTCAATGAGTGTAATAGTTGGTTCGTACAAATTGACCAAACAACAAATTAAAAGGAGACTTAAGAACTACTATATGAAAACTTGGCAGCAGAGGTGGGAGGAGAGCGATATGGGGAGGCTGATATTTCGTGTCTTTCCTAAGGTTAGTTGTACGAGAATATCGGATAACTTTTATATAAATCAAGCAATTACTCAACACGGTAGTATTGGGCATATCAAAAGAGGTTTCATGGGAAGTCGGATCTATGTAGCTGCGGAAAAGAATAGACGATTGAACATTGCTTATTTTATTGTGGGTTATGGAATAAGGAACGCAAAAAATTACCATCGGGAACAAGGAATTGGCCTGCACATCGTTTCTATCATGACTTTTATTGTAGAGCGTTTATAAAAGGGATCATGAGAGACCTCATGGTTCAGCATCTTCCTTTGTTGGGAAACGTGGCCTAGTTCGACTTTCTTTATAGTATATTTTATTTTCGTTCCTGTGTATAATCGTAGTATGTTTGCTTTGTAATTGCTTAATTCAATAGTAAGTGTAATTGTATTTGAAACGTCCACTTATATGTAAAATTGTAAGAGTGAATGTTATTGTATTGAAACTGCATCTTAAATGTTAAATTGTAAGTATATAATGTAAATCGTAATTGTAAATTGCAATATGCTTATAGCGTAATGGTTTATTTACTTGTCAGTGTAATAGTAATTGGAATTGCTCCTAAAATGTAAAATTGTTAGTATATAATATAAAATGTAATTGTAAATTGTAAGATGTGTGTAGTGTAATTGTTAAATGCAATAGTATGTGCATTGGAGGCTTATGAGCAAAATAATGTTTGAAATTAATCAATAAAAAAGAATTATTTAATTACTTTAGAAGAAATAATTAATATAGAAATGTTTACCAGTAAACCTGTTTGTTAATCGTTTGTAATACAATTGTATTATGTATGTAATGTAATTGTTTAATGCAATAGTAAGTGTAATTATGTTTGAAATTGCATCTTAAATGTAAAATTGTAAGAGTAAGGTAATTGTATTGAAATTTTACCTTGAATGTAATTTGTGAGTATACAATGTAAATCGTAATTCAAAATTGCAATGTATCCATAATGTAGTGGTAAATGTTGTTGTAATTGAAATGGTAATTGAAATTGCATCAAAAATGTAAAATTGTTAGTATATAATGTAAATTGAAATTGTAAATCGTAATATGTTATTAATGCAATGGTAAATGTAATAGTAACAGTAAGAGTAATTGAAAGAGCACTGTGAATGTAAAATTGTATGTATATAATGTAAGCTGTAATTGTAAATTGTAATATGTTCACAAGTGACTTTAAATATGCCGTATAAGCTTATCGCTGTGGTCGGCGGAACCTTTAGAATTATTATCGCCCCTGAGGAGCCCTCCCCATGTCATTAATCAGTTAGCGAGTTTCGAAAGCGTTGTAAAGCTAAATTTTCTATACAGAAAGTGGATTGACTCAGTTGGAATTTTTTGTCAAAATATAATTAGCTTTATCCCAAATTACCTATCGGCACCTTCACGTGGTGGAGCCGAGAGGCTGTCATAGGACAGACCTACTAATGTCGAGGATAGGGGAGCTTGTATCGCCCTCAAAGATGAAGAAGAAAGGTAATGTAGATGTTGAGCGTTCAAGACTGGAGAGCATAGTTAATGAGAGATGTAATAAATTGAACAATGCTATCAGCGTCTCCAAATGGAGTGCTGACCCAAAGAGGAAGATATCCAAGAGATAATTAAAGTGACAAAAGAGAACAGAAGTTGATTTGGTATTTGCTTGGACATATCAATATCTTAGAAAAGTCGAAAGTAAAGGAGAGCTACACTGAGGTAGCAAAGAAGATCAGTGTGGGAAGATCAGTGACGTGAGCAAAGAGTAGAGGAGAAGACTCACATGTGGTAACTATTGTATCGAAGAAGAAGTTATAATTTACAATGGCTAATGAGACTAAAAACGATGTACAGGAGCTGATAAAGCCTGAAAAAGCTGAAAATTGGAATTACGATTTATAGGAAAATCTCGAAAGGAGGAATACTGTTAGTACCAGCAAGGAAGATGAAATTGATAAATTCATAGCAGAATTTAAGCAGATTGACGAATTAAGAAAAAATTATAAGACTGAAAAACCGAAAAAACGTGATCCACACATAATAATATTTGGTATCAGTGAAGAATATGAGAAGGAATAGTTTAAGAAAAAACTACTTGTTCAGAACGAGGAATTTGTGAAAGAAGATATCAAAGTGGTCACAAGTTATAAAGCAAGAAATGAGTACAACTGGATTGTAAGCATGAAAGAAGAAGTGTATAAGAAAACTGAAAAAATTAAGAAGTTGTAGTTGGACTGAGAGAGATACAACTACAAGGAATACCTTAAACCATTTATTTGTTATCAATGCTAGTGCTTTGGGCACGTAGCAAAACATTGTGAGATGGATAAATGTTGCAAGTAGTACGCAAAGGTCGCACTCGAAGGAGATTGTGAGAATCCTATAAGATGCACTAATAGTGAAAATTATTTTATTAGAATTGAAAAGGAAGAAAGATGCCCACACGGACTGGGCATCCCCCCACTGATCCGAGCTATCCTCGCTACAAAGCGCAGATAAACTAACCGACAGACTAATTGAAAGGACAGATTATGGCGTGAGAAAGCCGTGCGGTAACCCACCGACAGCGGCAGTGCTTCTTCGGCGGGCCTCGTCTAGCACGCCGCGTTGGATTCAGCGGCCGGAAAATTTAAGGGCACATACGGGAGATCCTGTTGGCCTCGAGAGGGACTGGCAGGGTTGCTGTCGCTCGATCGGTTGCCAGTTTGTAGTGGGCAGTATCATCATAGGATGGTGGCGTCGTGAGTTTCGAATCTTATCCCCCCTGATATCTATAATTACAAAGATTCTAAATGTGATATATGCATTCCAATCCCACGCTCCAACAGGGAATTGCTATTGTTACGAGCAACTTTGTGGAATGACTTTATTTGCTACAACAACAATCCGCTTGAATTCATTCCTTCTATATCTTCATAACCTCATCTGATTCCACAGTAATTTCCCAGTGAATTAAAATAATGGCAAGATCACTGTTAAGGCGCAATTCCACTGAGGCAACACTGAACGACATGAGGCATGATACTTGTTTCATAGTGTTGCCTGATTATAGGTGTGCGATTATGTGCCACAAAATTTAATAATGTCGCATGCGGAATTTGTCTCTCCACATCGCATGCTCTTTGTCGTCTATGCGTGTAGCATGCGTCCTAAACGATTCCATTCAGCAATTTCAGTTTGGTGCATCATGTCTTTACAAACAGTCGCAGCAGCTGCTTATTTGGTAATACACTGCTGGCCACCCAAATTGCAACACCAAGAAAGAAAAGAGATATCACAACAAAATTTATTTTGTAGATAACATGTTGACCAAGTATCAAATGATTAAATTTATAGACTTCTGTGAAGTGTGGTTCCTGCCAAAATCAGTAGCCAGAGTAGCCGCCATTGTTGGAGATCACCGCTGCCACACGCCTCGGCATTGATTCAAAGAGACTTTGGATGAGTTCTTGGGGTACAGCAGACCAAGCAGCTTCCACACGTTGCCAAAGTTGATCTGCTGTGACAGCTGGGGATGGAATCTGGGTCAATCGTAGAGCAACCATGGACCACATGTTTTCTATCGGCGAAAGATCCGGAGAGCGAGGCGGCCAGGGAAGCAATTCAATCTGGCGATTGACGAAGAACCGTTGGACAATGCGTGCCACGTGTGGTCGCGCATTATCCTGTTGAAATATGGCTGTGGGCAAGCCCTGAAGGTAAGGAAGGACAACTGGCTCCAACACCTCGGAGATGTAGCGCTGGCTGTTTAAAGTACCGGCAATGCGTACTAGAGGTGTGCGAGAGTGATATCCAACACCGCCCCATACCATAATACCCGGTGCAGGACCAGTGTGGCGGTGCATAACGCAGCTGTTCAGCATCCTCTCTTCACGGTGTCTCCAGACTCGAATGCAACCATCGTGGTGTTGCAGACAGAAGTGTGACTCGTCAGTAAAGACAATTTCATTCCATTCTGCCGTCCACATCCTTCTGTCATCGCACCATTGGCGGCGGAGACGTCTGTGGTTCTGCGTCAAGGGTAGACAAAGCAACGGACGTCTTGCGGACAGACCACTCTGCTGTAAACGACGTCGAATGGTACGCGCAGACACTGGATGATGCGTTACAGACTGCATGTGCTGTGCTATGGTTCGTGATGTGACTGAGCGATCCGTCACTGCCATGCGCACAATTTGCCTGTCATCACGTGAAGTGGTGCGCTGAGGTGGATGCGATCGAACACGCCGGTCCGTCGTACCCTCCTGCATCCAACGATCACATATCCGCATTACAGTTGTTTGGTTTCGTCCAACACGACTACCGATTTCCCTGAAAGATAATCCACAATCTCGGTAGGCCACTGTCCTTCCTCTGTCGAACTCGGATACTTGATCAAATGATGATCGCTATTTTCGACTAGGCATAATTGATCGTTTTTCTGAAAAAACCACAAGAAAAACACTATTGCCGAACTTGAAATCGTCGAAATCTCCAAGCCTTAAATAGCGCTTTGAAGTGGCGCCACAGGCGCGCGTGATGTGCGTCTGCGCTGAAATTCTAATCATTTGCATATCTCACCTCCGCTAATGCATGTTGTAAATTTCATGTTATTTGCATGTTTCCTTCAGGGTGTTGCATTTACAGTGGCCAGCAGTGTAGCTTTGAAACGTTAAAAAAAAAAGAAGAAAGCCACGCTGGTGGAGAGGTAAACTATATTTTAATGGCCAAGAAACTCAGTATAATTTATACAACAAGTTGGTTGCTAACGATGAAGCTTTATCTCGAAATTTCTCGAATTATTCCAGAGGTATGCAGAGATTTGATCGACGTTCTAGTATATGATTTTGTCAGGGTAAGTAAAAATATGAATATACTAAACAATTTTTAAATTTTTTACTATACAAATGCTTATACAAGATGTATATTAATACAAGATTCTAATATGTCAAAGTTACTAATTAGGAATTCAGAAAATACTGGAAAGGCCAAAAGATTTTCTGAGTGCTTGGATGTTTCTTGAGATTGAGAAAACGTTGATGCAGATGCATCAGAGGATAGAACAGTGTAACTATAGTTGCTGTGAAAAGGTGTACTCGAGGGTGTACTAGTATGAGTAGGCATATTCTCGGTCCCAGAAGATAGAAAAGGACCACAACTGCTACTTTCACAGTTGTAAAGAGATGTACTAGCATGACTAGGTTCATTACATTTGCCCACAGCAGCTTCAAATAATTTATTATTTATTATGTGTTTGACCATTGTTGCTATAGAGCTAAAATTTCGCAACTGATTAGCCAAATGCTCTCCATATGTTGAGCAATCATCTCTTTGACATGCATTTTTTAAAATACCATATGCCTCCTCTTCGCGATCCGAAGGAGATAAACCCTTCAGTGTTTTTTTAGGGGCAATATATTTTTCACTTTCTCTTCACAGCTATTTCTGTCGCATTTATTGCTCACTCCACGTATCTTTCCAGACTCATTGACCACCATTTGAGCGACTCATTGAGCAGTTGACAATGTTGATTAAGGGCCTGTTCACATAGGAGTCCGTAGCGTTGCGTTAAGGAAAAGATGACGTTGAGACGAAAATAAACCAATCATAGGCCTCCAAACAATTAGCAATGAAATTTTTAACGCCTATGATTGGTTTATTTTCGTCTAAACGTCATCTTTCCCTTAACGCTAAGCAACGGACTCCTATGTGAACAGGCCCTTAGGTACATCGACGTCCACTAAAAAAACTTAAAAGCTCAACTGCAAACAATTTCCCTTTTTTTTGCTGGGAGATGAGCCACTCTTTTTTTATTTTAGTTTTTTTCGCTCGGGATGAAATATGCTGAACGCAAATTCTTGATTTTCGTTCTTACCTCAGCCAACGTACAATTGTATTTACTCGCTAACTGCTTTAACTTATCATTTTTAATTTTAATGCCTTTATAACCACTAATTTTGTTGTTCCATAATTCGGGTGAATTATGGTAATCTTCAATAAATGATGTGGTTTTTTCATTATTCCAGTCCATGTCGCACGATACAAGCCGCACCGATCCGCTGACTGTTGGATAACGACGACACTGTTCGACACGCTGAATCCTGTCGAGAGGTGACGTATGCGTCCCGCAACAACAATAAGGGCCTGTTCACATAGGAGTCCGTTGCGTAGCGTTAAGGAAACGATGACGTTGAGACGAAAATAAACCAATCATATGCCTCCAAACGATTAGCAATGAAATTTTTAACTCCTATGAATGGTTTATTTTCGTCTCAACGCCATCTTTCCCTTAACGCAACGCAACGGACTCCTATGTGAACAGGCCCTAAACCTGTAGCACGTGGCAAGGAGACTTTTTTTGTCGCTTCGTGTTCCTTCAATGGAAAGACTGTGTGTAGCATGCGTCAATGCCGCATGCTACCTGTTGCCTAGAAGTTGCCTCAGGGGAATTGCGCCTTTACTCATTATACTACGCATCAAAGTTTTCACTCTTTTTCATTGCTGGAAAGAATTTTTTACGCTAATATTTTTTGTTGCCAAAGTATTTGTAGTCTTGCGAGGTACTCGACTGCATGGTAATAGTATATCTCTCCGCAGTTCTTATGTACTTTCAGGGCTCCACTTCAGCTTTAACCCTTCAGCGGGCGCGCCCGTGTACAAAGTGCAACATTTTCGTAATTTTGAATGGTTTGTTTTTACATGTAAGGTTTGAATGTTCTAAGCAGTTTCTATTTAAAGCTACACCCTTTCTAATGCAGGTCTGAGTTTCTAACCCTTGTATTCCTTTCCACTCATTATTAGTCGGGATTTAACCGCAATTAACCAGCGATTATACTGGACAAAATCAGGAGTTTATGTGTGTGTGGCTAATGTCCCTGGGGGATGACAACATTACACCCCAGTCCGGTGTACATATGAATATAAGACATAGAAACAGACAAATGACACAATCACAGAAGAATTTTATTGACAGACGATGACACCGGCGATGGACGATGGGTTGCAGCTCCCCTTTCTAGACGGGGTTCCAATTGCAGGCGGAAGACTGCCCGGTTCCCCAGAATACAGCCAAGTCTTATGCGGGAATCGAACCCACACCCCCGGCGTGGCAGGCTGATGCCTTATCCACTTAGCCACTGGGCGACTGGAGTTTATGTAGTCTATCAAATGTGCAGCTATTACACGGTATCCAGCATATCACTACGATAGACAATTTCATTGTTTTTTAGGTTTTAGGACATAATAGGTATCAATTCCCAAGTTGTCTTTAGATCCATTTAACCGGACAGTTTGTAAATAAGGCGATTGTATCTACATTCTTTGGTCTTTAATATATATTAATAAAGCAAGGTCGGGTTCTGTCTGTCGCGGTCACACTTCCAGGTGTACCGGCTCAAATTCGGCCATATTTGAAAATGTCCAAATTTTTTTTCATGAAAGTGCATAAATGTTACATATTTGGAAAGAGCTTTAAAAACTGATAATTATAAATATATCTCAGTATTATCAACATTTTATATATTGTCATAAAACGCAGAATGATTATTTTCAATTTGAAAAAAAAGTTTATTGCAAAAGGAATGATCAAGGTTGAAAGAGACGTTGCACTTGGTACAACGCACGCCTGCTGGTGTTCCAAAAATTGGCGCGCCCACTGAAGGGTTAATTATTTAGAATAACATATTTTGCATCGTCAGTGTAGCAAGATTGATGATTCAATTTGCTTGTTTTGTTTCATCAAATAAAGCAAAGCCTTGAAGAACCTCATAGAAGTTAAGTTTTTATGAGAGTCTTTAAATGAGAATCATCTATCCATTGGTAGAGCATTTTCATTTTTTAAAAAATCTATCATTTTAATTTCTAATGAAACTATCAACATAAGAGAAAAAAACAGTCGGCCTTTTTTATATTCTTCAAAAGAAATACTTTAGGTTTTAGTATGAGTTGTCTGTTTGATATGAATCTTGGAAAATTCCTTTTCAATTGGAAAATCTTCTCCTGAGGGCGTAACGCAAACATGTCTTCTCTGGAAGATTTTTCTGCATACATGTTTTCGATATTTTTAACCTGTAACTTTTAATCTCCGTGGCTAAGAACCTATAATAAATAAAGAGACTTTTGCTGAAGAAACCGGGACAGTATATAAATTTTTTTTATCCAGCACATGCCTAAAGGAAGAATAGAATATAAATTTCTGCCCTAATGAGCTCATATCGAAGAAAATGAAATAATGGAGACAGTATTCCCCACATTTTGAGAGTTTGCAAAATCTGTCGAGATACGTTAATCCCATAGTTTAAAGTTATGTTTCCTAAGGAAAAAGTAACACTATTTACAGTTATATTTCCAAATTTTATATATATATATATATATATATATATATATATATATATATATATATATATATATATATATATATATATACAGTGATTTCCGCTTATAAGAATCACGTTTGTTATTGCTGTTTTTGATTCTTATAAGCGGTTGATTCTAATAGCCGAAATTTAGGTTTTTGGACAGGCACACACGTACCTATATATACATATATTAGATAATTTACAATAAAATACTCTTTAATTTACGTTAATTATCTTTTATTAAAATTATTTTTTATAATTTTAAAAATACAACTAAATTTCTAGACCTATAAGAAGATACACATGATTATAGTAAGAGAAGAAAAAAAATCTAATATTTGTAACAACATACCTGCTTAACAGTTTTAACATTTCAACTACAGGAAGGGAGCAAGAAAATGTTTTCTATGGTAGTTTGACGTAATGAAGTTTTCAGGAGGTATAAACAGTGTTTATACCTCTTTCAATACTAATAGTCTCAGATGAATATTCACCTTCTAGCTTACGTTTCACGGTTTGATAACGTGCTGAATCTACTAATGTCACGTTTGCCTAAGTGATAGTGGACACATCGCCGAAGATTTATGTGTTTCAGGGTCCAGGAAGTCGCGACCAGGATGTGGGAGGTGGGAAAAAATAGTCCCTATTTTTGTTTGTCAGTGGAGAAAAGTGAAATCGGACCCGGACGGGTAGAGATGCCCCCCGGGTCAAGCTAATAGGACAGTGTTGTGCTAAATTGTTTGAGGGGAAACTATTATGTTATGTCTAACAAAGAAAGGAATGAATTTTAAGACTATATTCCATCCCATCTTATCAATTTTTCTTTAAAAAAAAAGAAAGAACTTCGTGCCTTTTTAGGGTTTAAGTGGCTTTTTTAGAAAAATGAAAGGAAAGCGAAGAGTGTAAACTGATTCTTATAACCGGTGGATTGATTCTTTAAAGCGAAAATTTTAACATGGAAATAATGCATTTGTTTTTGTTTTCGCGATATTGATTCTTATAAACGGTTGATTCTTATAACCACTGAACACTATAAGCGGTGGTTACTGTATATATATATATATATATATATATATATATATATATATATATATATATTTCATTATTATGGCCAACAGCGAAAGTCTACTTGCTGGAACATGTGCTGGTGGGTAAAAAAAAACAAACTCGCTAATATTTCAACGAATTTGATTGGTTTACGTCACTTGAGTCAACGTGGAGTAGAAAACATCATTTGAGTGGCAGTGAATGAATCACGACGAATTGCAGTCGGTGTTTTGATGATATTAAAGGGTTGTGTTTAGTGTGCAAACGTGTCATTTAAAAGAAGATTTTGTAGTTAATTCATTACTGTTTAAAAGAAATTCTTAAAAATGGTAATATTTTCTCAATTTTTATTATGTTTTAACTAGTTTCCTACGCCTTCAATTTACTTTGTAAATGTACTTTTCTTAATTATAATTAAGATGTCAGTGTACATTTCGATATCAGAGGAGATTTACTATTGTATTTCTAAAAATGATACATAATGTCATCAGATTACCATGAATCGGGAAATTGTTTTAAAGTACCTGTTAAATTTCTATTGAAACAGTCTTTCAGATTGTTGAGGTTAAGATCTTTTAATTGAGAAGTTGTATCGATGAACATAAAAGAGAACATTTTCGTTCTAAAATATATTATTAATTTATTATTTCTTTCAGTTATTTTTGTCTGCATTGATTAAATGTACTAAAAATTTCCTTAATGAGATTTAATGCCAGTAGTTTTTGTTGCCGGCCTGTACTATGAGACAAAAAATAGCCTTGTTATGTTCGTGTATTGACAAAATCATCGATAATGAGTTTGAAAAAATTAAAACTATAGCAGTGCATATTATTTAAATTGTAAAAGGTCCCAGGGAATTTAATTTCTGTTACTAAATTTTTCTGGGGCTATGCTTACAATCGTTCTATAACTTAATGAATTGCAATAGTTAGTATTAAAATAATTAAGAACATTGCTTAATGTCTCCAATTCAAACTGAATAAGGACTGTCTTTCACTCTTCACTTTTAACATTACAGTTTTAAGATTTATAATATATCAGTATCATTCTTTTGTTGACTGGCATATTGTTAATCGTCATATGTGTGAAACTTACTCAGCAGTTTGTAAATAAGTTTCTTGTGATCATATGTTTAGACCAGGGGTGGCCAACCCGCGGCACGCGTGCCACAGTGTGGCACGGCGGCGTTTTTACAGTGGCACGCGGAGACTTATTGAAAAATTAAGAAATTTGAAAAAATAATTTGTCAAAATCAGTAAAAACCCTACTCATACACTACTGAAATAACAGCGCAGGAATATATGCACCTTTTAGCCTATAACAGTTACTCTATAACAGCGCACCTTATTATATTTTTTGTATGCTGGAAAAGTTGGAAGTGGCACGCATATTTTTTTTTTTTCAGATAGTGGCACTCTTCCCAAAAAGGTTGGCCACCCCTGGTTTAGACTAATCAGTTTACTTAATAGATGCAAAATTATTTGTGGGAAATTAGACCTCTAGAGCATTTTTTTTTCAGGCTCAGTCAATTCATTGCCATGCAAGCATTTTTAAATGACATCATGTGTTTGGACTTCAACTATTATAAACTAATTAGAGGGGTCAATTAATCTTGAATCAATTATAACACTCTTATAATTTTAAAATGATTTATGACACCTTTCTATCCACGATGATGCTATTTCTAATGTGGCAAGCACAATAATGGTATAATTTTGGTATCTAAGCAGAGAAAGCTAGAAGTTATTTCCCTGTGTATGCCATCTGAGCATTTATGAAGATATTAATTTTAAACTCATATTAAGCCACAGTTTATCAATCTGATAAATGATGATAATACTTTTATACATATGCACATGTCCATATACAGACATTTAATATCTTAAAGAGTAAGTAATAGAAAAACAAAAAAGTCTGCACCTCATTTCTCAAGAAAGTACTAAAGCTTCTCAAATTGTGGAACTTGACACCTGTAGAAGCTTATTTGAGGTTGTTATTGACCTAATGAGCTTAAAGTAGAATGGAAAGAAAGAATTTTTTTAATGTAATTTTTTAAATAAAATGTACTAAATCAATATATGTAAGGAAATGATTATTTTATGTAAGTTATACTCTCAAATTATTATCTGAAAAAAACGATTCAGAAATTAGATCATAGGACTCAAAATTTTTAGTAGAACTAGGGCTTATAGATTTATAAAGACAGTGAGATTCCTTAAGGAGTAATAATGAAAATTCTATTGTACATACATGCTCAATACATGCTACTTTATAGAGGAAAAATAGGTTTGTATATGTGTCTGTTAAAGTATTTTATTTTTTAAAATTAACTTTGAGTTCAATTATTATTTGATATTTTTTTTCATATATTTGTGCATTTATTTGAAACCTAGCATTTTTGAGAGAATTTTTTAACTTGTTAAATACATTTAAGGAGTATTAAAATGGAATTTGTTAATTATAAAAGGCTATCATATTCATTTCATAGATAATTTCATTGTGAATTGATTATCTATTTTAAAAAATGGTATGCTGCTTTTAGTATTGGATTTTGTTATACTATTATAAAATCCAGTTGTCTCTTGATGTCTGTATTATAGCTTTAAATATTAACATTCATTATTATTTATAATTTTTTTCACATTTTAATATTTGCTCAATTTGCTAATAGTTTTTATACATTAGGTTTCTGATTATTTATATGTAGATCACATTCCAGGTTATTTGCTTCTGCTTTTCATGTTTGGTATAAAGTTTGGTTAAATAACTAAGTCTTATATTAATGAGTATTATAGTTTTATTTAAATTTAGGACTTTACCATTATTGGCATAGTTCAATCAAATCTATACTTATATATAAAGAGAGAGTGGTTTTGTACGTGGAGGGTAATCTTCAGAACCACTGTACCTATTTGAAAAATTCTTTCACTGTTTGAAAGGTACAGTATTCCAGATGGACATAGGCTATATATTATGTATATCTAATCAGTAGAAATAAAGTTAGGAGCTTAATCCTAACAATCTCCATTGTTACAGCTACTGTCCTCTACCGCTTTTTGTGCCGAAGTCTTCAACGATCCTTAGGGCCTGTTCACATAGGAGTCTGTTGCGTAGCGTTAAGGAAAAGATGACGTTGAGACGAAAATAAACCAATTATAGGCGTTAAAAATTTCATTGCTAATCGTTTGGAGGCCTATGATTGGTTTATTTTCATCTCAACGTCATCTTTTCCTTAACGCAACGGACTCCTATGTGAACAGGCCCTTAGCGTGGTGCTATCTATACTTATATATGAAGAGAGAGCGATTTTGTATGTGGAGGGTAATCTTCAGAACCACTGTACCTATTTGAAAAATTCTTTCACTGTTTGAAAGGTACAGTATTCCAGATGGACATAGGCTATATATTATGTATATCTAATCAGTAGAAATAAAGTTAAGGGCTTAATCCTAACAATCTCCATTGTTACCGCTACTGTTCTACTGCTTTTTCTTCCGAAGATTTCAACGATCCTTATCGTGGTGCTATCGCGGTGGGCTTCTGTTCTGACGCTAGCAGTTCGAACCTAGCCATTCTCTGGCACGCCTTTTTCTTTTAAAAAATTTATTTTAATTATTAACTAACATAAAATTAATTTAAGGTATTATTTATGTTATTATTTAAGGTAAAAAAAGATTTACAATTTATTGGCTATCAACTGGAAATTTATTGGTATAATATTTTGTTCAACCCGGACAAAGTCGGGAAGGGCCCGCTAGTTTATACTATTTGAAGAATCTTAGAATTTGCTTTTAGCTGATTATAAATTTGAATTTAATATAGGTTTATAATTAATATGCGTGTGTTAAATATTAATGTCTTATGTATTTTTCCTTTTATAGCCTCTAAAGTTAGATGTGAAACGGAAGCTTTTAGCCCGCTCAGACAGAGTAAAATGTGTTGATCTTCATCCCTCTGAGCCATGGATGCTTGCAAGTTTGTACAATGGAAATGTACATGTGTGGAATCATGAATCACAGGTTATGATTTAAATTTTCATTTTATGCACAGATGAAAATTTATTAAATGGTTATTTTTCTTTAATATCGGTCAATTTCTAGGTTTTATGTTATTTTACATTGTTTATGCATAAGATGCTACATTTTAAGTAACTGTCATCTCATTAGTGTATTTTGCATTAGTTGGTTGTTTTAAAAGCCAATTTAAAGTTTAAATTTAAATTTTATGCTAATTTTTACCAGCTGATTTAATTTTGTAGTTTTTAGTCTCAAATAACCTTTTTATTTGTGTAATCCCATATAAAGATTAAAGTAGACACACAGCCCATATTCTTTACAGAATTATAATAATCTAAACTGACTGGTATTCATATTATTTATTTCAAGTTCTTAATCATTTGTATAGAGATTTAGGATAAACAGTAATAGAGATACAATCCTACATAAGATATTGTTTCAACTACATTTCTGTTTTATAATTTGTCTATAGTATTCTTTTCTCTTTACTTATTTTAATTATGAATTTACTGATTTTAATTATTTCACTTTAGCTTCTTGTAAAGTCTTTTGAAGTATGTGATTTACCAGTGAGAGCTGCTAAATTTGTCCCAAGAAAAAACTGGATTATCACTGGATCTGTAAGTTGCTGATTTTTACTGCAATTTATTCAAGTATTGTTATACTGTTTTATATCACTGTAAAGTTAGCTTATTCCTTTTCATAGTGTTTATAAACTATTTTATTATTATTAATAAAATTATTATTATGCAGCATGATTTGATATCATTTCTATTGTTTTGAAAGTAATTAGTTTGTATATTATTTTGTCTATAAGTTTCTTACATTAAATATAAGTCTATGAAATAATAAATTACCTTAGAAACGGTTCAATAAATTTAATTCTATTTATTATTTTAATTTATATGTTTTGTTTTGCCTTGATAAAAATATAACAAATTTTTTAATGCAAATGTGTAATTTATAAGCATACTAAAATAGCATCTGAAACCCCTGCAGTTTATATTTTTAAAAATATAAGTATACTATAATTCCCCTTTTTCTGTTTTTATAAATTTTATTGACAAGTTATGTGCTAAGTTATTCTGTATCGAAATATTTTCAACCATTGACAAATTTGCCTGCATTAGGGATTAATATCTGTGTACATTTGTATTAAATTACCAGTCTCAAATTTTAAAATGATTGTTCAATTAAATTTCTTTATGAAACACTTTTAGTCTAAAGAACCTTTAAAATATTAATTAATGTAGTAATGTAAATTTTTTCATCATACTTTTCCTCTTTATATATTTCTATACTTAAAAAAAAAATGATGTATAATTCTGCATGGAAAATATATACATTTAAAGAAAGTTTTCCTAAATTTCAATTTTTCAAGATAAACTGCTTTTTTCCCCCTCTGAATTTTTTAATGTTTTTTCAATGATTTCAATAATTATTTGATTATTTAAATGATTGCATATAGTTGTTTGTATATTTATATCTTTAGAGGCATAGGGTAAATAACATTTTATACTCATGAATTCTTATTGATTCTTATTTAGGATGATATGCAGATAAGAGTTTTCAATTATAATACTTTAGAGAGAGTCCACATCTTTGAAGCTCACTCTGACTATATCCGTTCTATTGTAATACATCCAACACAGCCATTTATTTTAACTTCAAGTGGTGAGTGCTGATTTTAAATAAATGCATCAAAACTTATGAGCTATATTTTATATGTAACAACTTATAAGATTAGTATATGTGGAAGATTTTAAACAACCCTAAAGTACTACAGAGGCTGTTCACACATTTTTTTACACTATGTATATTGTATTCACAAAACTAAATTACATAAAATTCTTGTGTTTTAAATGTTCTATTTGACATCCCTTATTCTGAACTATCTTTCGACACTGCAATTTCCAGGATAATAATGCCTTTTGAAGTGTCAGAAGAGGTATTCTATCCCATTCCTCCTGAACAGCTTTCCAGAGTCCTGTAAGGGTTTTGGGACAACGTTTGGATAATGCAGATTTTAAAAGTCCGAAAGCACAAAAATCCATAGGTGATACATCGGGAGATTTAGTAGGGATATCAGTGAAGGGTATGGCCTTGATACCAGTTTTTTGTTCCGTTTCTTTTAGGAAATTTACAGTGGATTTTGATGTGTGACTGCTAGCTTTGTCCTGATGGAGTCTCACAGATTGATGGCACTGTGGGTAAAGCGATGGTATTTCATTCAGAAAAATTGGCGATAAAATATGTTCCTGATAGTATTTGGAGTTAATCTTGACATTTTTTTCCACTCTCTTTATTTTTAACTTGCCATTATAAGAAAAACCAGCAACAATCATGAATCCCATAGAAAAACTTTCTTTCGATTCTTTGAACCATGTACTTAAATTTTTTTCTCCCCTTTTATAATAAATGGCTCTTTTTTTGTTGCAATCATTTAAATACACCCATGATTCTTCTATTGTGACAATTGTTTTCCATTTTTCTTTGGATAAGTGTTTCTCATGTAGAATTCTGCAGCGTGTCCTGCGTTCAGTGATATGATTTGGAAGAAGACGATGCACATTGCGTTTTTTCACTTTCTTAAGATTTAAATCAACGTTTATCATTTTGTTTACAGTGGACACCGAGCATTTTAATGATTTTGCAACTGTCCTTTGACTAGGGGGATTTTCTTTTAACATTAAACAATGTACCTTTGCAATAGTCGAAGATGTCAGTTTTTTCCTTGGATACTTGTTTGGAATTTTTGTCCCACTTGAGGCTCCAATTTGACGTTTTTTCCTTTCTTGTTGACGATATTACCTATTGGCGCTTTAGATATCACAAAACCATGACTCTCACATCGTTTTTGGATAACGGAATATGCATATTTCTCTTCGGAAAGAGCATAAATGTAGCCTTCGAACCACTGCTTTGTTAAAAATGCCATTTTGAATAAAAACAAAACTTTCAAGCCGGAGACGATAATTTTGACTTTTAAAAACATAGTACAATTGCAATTATTTCTTTTGCAGTAAACGATTTTTTATTACCGCTTACTAAAATCGTCTAAAAAATGTGCGAACAGCCTCTGTAGACCTAGCATATTTTACTTGCTCCATGGTTTAATGTACTGTAAAAATTGTTCATGGATAATTCATGAGAAAGAGAATATCACAGGGGGAAATTATCTGGTTTTCTGAATTGAATAACAAAAAGCTTATTGTTTCTGAATTTATTTATTCCTTCTGTTACATTAGAGGCAACAGCATTCACTATGAAAAGCAAAAATACTACTGGTAAAAGTATTTTTAGATCTTTCTCTTATTATAGAAGAAAAGGTTTGATAATTTGTTTCCATGCCTGCTAAAGAAATAAATGAAAAGTTAATAAGAGTTTGTTCACATTATCTACATTTGTGTCCTCAAAAAAACTATTCATTTTGGATCCTTCTAAGTAGTCAGTCTGTTTGAATTCAACATGCAAGCTAAATATATGATTCAAAGAAAAAAATTTACATTGATTTTTAAATGCTTTGAAAGTTTAGATATTTTAATATTACAGGGTCTGTCCAGAAAGTAATGGGACTGATTTCATAAAATTTGTTTATTTGATGATAATTTTACAGACACTTAATATTCTTCAAAATAACATCCTCCTGCATTAATACACCATTGCCGATGACTCTGCCACCCATTGATGCCCGCCTAGAAGTCTTCAGCTGGAATGCTGTTCAGAATGCACTTTACGTTTTTCTACAAGTTCTCCAGATTGTCAAAACGATGACCTTTTAAGCTGGATTTTTTTAAACCAAGGGAATAGAAAAAAGTCCGGCAGTGACAAATCGGGGCTGTACAGTGGTTTGGGCAGCATTGCGACATTGTGTTTTGCCAGGAACTGAATCACTTTTAAGGGTGTGTGCACCAGCACATTATCGTGGTGCAGAATCCAATTGTTTGTGAGCTCTGGGCAGACTTGCGTAATTTGATTCCTCAACCTTTTATAAGTCCCAATGTCTCTGCAATCATTCAGACACTCATCCGACGATCAGCGTCCAAAAGCCCTTTAATTTTAGCCACATAGTTTAAAGTTTGAGAACTTGATGGATGCCCAGCGCGTTGTTCATCATCAATGTCCTCTCTTCCGTCTTTGAAGGCTTTGTGCCACCTAAACACTTGAGCCTTGGACAAAGAATCCTTCCCATAGGCTTCTTGTAACATGGCAAGCATCTCAGTAGCCAATTTGTTTAGTTTTACACAAAACTTTATGACGTATCGCTACTCAACATTCCGCTGCATTCTGAAAACCTAATGCCACTTCCAAACACATCTTGCTTCACAAGTGATCCGTGTGGTGCAAAGGCTTAAGGCCAGTTGATCTCTGCCAGACTCTGTAGATGACAGCCCCCACCTTCTGTATCGCCCACAAACTCCACCCCTTTGGCTTTCTGCTTGGCATAAAAAATTCAGTCTCATTACTTTCTGGACAGATTCTGTAAGTAGAGAAATTAACAAAAAATTCCTTATATTAAAGTTTTTTACATGTGACATCCAGATTTTTGAAGAGAAAAAATAAAGGTTTGAATTATATAAAATACTGTGTCTTGAATATTTTCTTTAAATTTTTCTTCAATGTTTATATTTTCATTTCATCATCCCTTTCATAGATGATATGTTGATAAAACTATGGAACTGGGAAAAACAGTGGAGCTGTACCCAAGTTTTTGAAGGTCATACACACTATATCATGCAGATTGTCATTAATCCGAAAGACAACAATACGTTTGCTAGTGCGTCTTTGGATCGTAATGTGAAAGTATGTTGGTATTTCTCTATTTTTTATAATATGTTTGAACCAATTTCCTATATCATAACTAAATATTTGAAATAGATCTCTTTACATATGTTTCTTTTCGAAAACTATCTTGTATAAGTAACAAAAAGCTGTTACTATTAGAAATAATTTGTCTTTACTTAGTACTTTTTGTCACTTTGATTTAAAAATTTATTCTTTTGCATGCCGTTTCATGTAAAAAAAAATTCAGAATTACCAGAACTGTCACATTTTACTCAACACTTAAAAAATTTCTGATAATTCATAGACCCTTTATGTAGCATGCAATCAAAATAGTGAAACTTGCAAAATGCAAGCTTTTATGAGAGAGAGAATATGATCATATCAGTCCAATCAGTCTTCTCTTTTCTGAGCAGTCTTTACTAATGTAATAATGTGCTTTTCCCTTTATCCCATTCCTGATGTTGTCATGGAAACATTAATAGGCTAACAATAATCTAAGAAGACACTGGCTCCAGTGAAGGCTAAATACATGTCACTGGAATATATATGGTATTAACATGTATATATAGGTTAAATTATTAGTGTAATTTGGAGAAAAAGTTCAGAATATTTAGCATCAAATTTAATTATGTCAAATGTTCTAACTTTGTCATAGAAAATAAATACAGTACAACCTCCCAAATCCAGAATCGTTCAGAACACAACAATTCCAGATTTGGGAATTTTCCAAATTTCACAGGTTTTTAAATAACACTGCAAAATTTTAGGAGAAAAAATAAACCCTTAAAAAACATGTAAAATGGTTTAATTATTAAATTAACCTGAATACAGAACATATAATTACATTATAATTTAAACATTTCAGTCAATAATGTCTGTTGCTTTAGTTTCAGCTTATTAGAAATTATTTTTTCTCAAATATTTTATAGAAAAGATATTTTAAATATTTTACCATATACTGCCATAATTTCATGTTCCAAGATAAAATTCTGCTGTTCTAAGCCTAATAATGTTTTATCTAATGATTTTATCAGGTCTTCCGTTGACATTCTTTCGTTTTCGGGGCATCCTGAATCACTTTCACAATCGCTGTCATCATAACCTTTCTTATTTACCACACTATCAATAATTTCAGAATTGCTCAGAGAACCAACAGCTGGCACATTTTCATCAATGTCTTAAACTTCCTGTATGTCCGATTTATCCAAGTTAATATTGCCTTTATTTGCACACTCTACTAATTCTGCTATTTCAGCTTCTTTCCCAGACACTTGAAAACCTTCAAAATCACTGCTGTCACTTCTTTGAAAGAAAAGGGGGGTTTTAACCGATCATTTTGGCAATGATCCTCATGATTTTGAGATACTCGCTCCAGGTCACTTTCTCATCAGTAGCTCCTTAACCAGTATCTTAGAACCAAATTTAACTGTCAAATCGGACAATTATCTGTCTCAATGGCAGAGATTAAGTAAAATGGTTCACATGGTCTGGCGAAATTTACTTTTCCATTTAATCTATCATAAAATGGAAAAGTAAAATTGGCTATTTATTCAAATGTTCTGGATTTCGGAGGTTGTACTATATTATGATTTACAATTGAAACTACTTAATTTCAAACACTCTGTAATAACTACAGCACATTCTCCTTTAGCTTTATATTATTGTGTTATAAGCAATTTCTTAAACTTATGTTGTAGATTTTATCATGTATTGCAAAGTTAGATTTCAAAATATTTTATAGAAAAGATATTTTAAATATTTTGGTAATATTTTAATGTGATTTTCATTTTAGGTTTGGCAGCTTGGTTCGAGTGCTCCTAACTTTACTCTAGAAGGACATGAAAAGGGTGTCAACTGTGTTGATTACTATCATGGTGGTGATAAGCCATATTTAATATCTGGTGCAGATGACAGATTAGTAAAAATATGGGATTATCAGGTTAATAACTTTATTAACTTTTGAGTTTCAAATACTAAGTAAATGTTTCTTTGTATATTTTAAGTTATGAGAAAGAATATTTTGTCATATATAATGTTATTCCATTTTAGAACAAGACATGTATACAAACTTTAGAAGGTCATGCACAAAATATTTCTGCTGTTACATTCCACCCTGAGCTCCCAATCATTATGACTGGATCTGAAGATGGTATGTTAACATATATATATATATATATATATATATATCAAGAGTTACTGTAAAATCTTGACTATAATACACACACATGTATAATACACATTCTTGATTTTGCATGAAATTTTCGGAAAAATTAAAATTCGACTATAATATGCACCCATAACTTTTCAATATTCTATTTAAAAATTGCACGAATACTTATTAACATAAATAAAATTTGGAATAAAAATAAACGAAAACGTCAATTTCGGTAGCAAAAAAAAACTTAAATTTTTAATTCAAAACAAACAATACTGTCATATTATCAGTCTTAATCACTTTCACTAGATTACAGAGCATCTATTATTTGCTATTTATCCAATGTTTAAAACTTCATTTTTTTGTACACGAGTGTAATACGCACCTTAATTTTTTCGGACTAAAATGTGGGGGGAAAAAGTGCATATTATACTCAAGATTTTACGGTATCTCTTTTTCTGTATTTAAAATAGAAAAATTATAAGAACACTAGGAATGTGTAATTATTGTTAAATTATCATGGAATCTATGTGTGTGAAACATTAGATACATATAGTTATAACTACTGTCCGACCACAGTACGTAGAACCACGGTTGGCATAGTGCCAAGACGATTCTATTCACGCTGTAGGTAAGGCTGCTGAGGAAGGAGGGGGAAAAGTCTCGTATTCTCTCGACATTCTTTAGAATCGGTTACTAACTGCGCTTTCATGCTTTTTCCTCGTCTGTTATTTTGATTATTATATTAAAATTAATGGATCCTTTACCCAACACAACTGCTCGGAATAAGCCGTTCCGTAGTGATTGTAAACGTATAATACACAATGTAATTAAATTGTGTGATAAAGAAGCACTAGAAGGAAATTTTATTGTTCCAGTTTCGCAATCCCTAAAGAGAGCTAGTAAAATGACCGGGATATCAATGTCCAGTGTAAAAAGAATACGCAGAGAAGCAAAGTGTGAAGAAACTCCAAAATTTGAAACTCCGAGGAAATGTCAGAAAAAAAGAACCACCGAAAATGTAGCTTTAGAAGATAATTTTGATTGTGATGTAATCCGAAAATATCCACTCCTATAAAACTCCTATTTTTTAAATAGATTTGCTTCTTTTTTTTATTATTTTGAAATTATTATTCACATATTTGATCAAAAATAAAGTTTTAAAAAATAACTTTAAAATTGCGGACAAAAAGCAGTCTGAAATGCATTCCCTATTTCATAAACAAACACATCCGAAAATATGACGTTTTCCCCTATTTTCTAAGTAGACTAGCTTTTCTCGCGCATGCGCAACAGCTTCCAGGGACCTTGCTTCCGTGGTCGGACAGTAAAGTCTCCTATTGATCAAAATTGGATTGTAAAACAGGAATGATGTTATACCTATATATTATCCCTGGTTGGTAGTCCAGTGATTAATACTTATTTTTAAAATGTTAAATGATTAAATTTATTGGGTATATCTTTAATTCTTATAATATTTCATGGAGGAAAACTGATGCATCTAAATGAATTATTTTTAAGTATAATTATTGTACTTCTTGACAGATTAATATATAAAGAAACTAAAATACCCCATATAAGAATTTTGGCTGGTAAATTCTTAGAGTGTATGCCAAAAACTAAAAACAGATCAGAAAAGTTCTGATATCATAACTACTATTTCCTATCTGATATCATAATTACTATTTCATCAACATGCACTGATGGTTATTTGACCATTCTTATTAAAATATTAAGTATCATATTTGTTTTATAATAACAAATGCTTTTTTCTTCACTTTTCTTTTTCTGTATTTGGGCAGTAATTCATGTATTTGAAGAATTGGGCTGAACAAATTTTAAGCATGGTAACTATAAATTTGGTAAACTGCAGAATTGACTAAAAAATTTTCTCTAAAGTTTAAAAATGTGTTTATAAATTTGAATGAAATTTGTGGGGATCATTTTTTGATTTCTAAATGCTTAGTTGTAAAAAATTTTCTGATATTATTTGATCTTTGTTGTTGTTGGTAGTATTAACTCCTTGACTACCAGGCTTAATTTCGCCGGTGAAGGGCTATATACCAGGCTATGCGGTGTAAAATGTTCATGTCATAAATCATTTAAAAACTTCTGTGATGTAATAGTGAAGAATTTAATGTTCTTTAAATAATACGAGCAAATATAAAACACGTGAACACAGACAACAGTCGAATCGCAACTGGCGTTTTGATTTTTGATGCGATTATGCAAATTCATACCCTGCTGCTCCTTTCGCCTTCTAGCGGCGTCCTTGTAGTAAAATCAAGGTCATTACTACTCACCTCCGACCATGCTATATCAGTTTCATATCACTGACCAATCTGGTTCAAATATGCACTCATTACTGTGTAGTGAACGACGTACGGGGTGTACGTCCTGGTCACTGATTAATGAAATGGGAGGACGTACGCTGCGTGCATCCTGGTAGTCAAGGGGTTAATAGTTTTGAATGCAGGCTAATTCTTCTTTTCTCTAGGTACTGTTCGTATTTGGCATGCAAATACATACCGTCTGGAAAGTACTCTGAATTATAACCTGGATAGAGTATGGACCATTGCATGCCTGAAAGGCTGCAACAGTGTAGCCTTAGGTTATGATGAAGGCAGTATTATTATAAAGGTTTGTAAATTTGATTTTCTCATTTCAAATGATTTTGGTAAAGATGCTGATATAAACAAATCATAAAAATAAAATGTTAATAATAAAAAAAATTGAAAACTATAATTTCTATGATTTTAATGTAAATTACATCATGCAGCAGTTGTCATACATTTTGTCTTAAGGATTTCTTCACTCTAAAACATTTGTTTTGGAACTATAATAAGTGCATACAGATTATATTTTTGCTATTCACTATTTTTGAAATTAAAACAGTTATTCAAATTTTGTAATAATTAATTTTAATAAAGGGGATAATAAAATTTCAAAACATTGTTTCATAGGAATTTGTTCTTAATACCTCTCTTGATTGAATTTTTTTTTTTTTTTTACTAAAGAGAACGTTATTATAGTCTTTCTCTATATCAGGGCAACATGCATGATATTTTTGTTTTGCATTGATAATTGTTTGTAAATTATATAATTTTTCGGAAATGAAAATTTTACAAGTCATGTAGAGGTTGCAAAAATCCCCCCCCCCCCTACGTCGAGAGACAGTCAAGAGACCATAGCTCTCCTCTAGCAGCCTGATACAAAGTAGCTCTGTTTTTTTGGCTATCAGTAGTAAATCTATAGTCCTTTAAGAAGGTGCAAGATGATTAAAATTCATAATGTCTCTGGACGAACAAAGAGAACAGCCAGGAGAGTTTACCAAACCAATGCAGTAAAGGTGGCAAAATAAAAGTCATGTGAAGTGGTGATTCAAAAATTGGCAGTGAAAATATGTCAAGGCAGATCCATTTGAATAGGATTCTTCAGTAGTTAGGTCCAAATCTTTCCACTAGCTGCTATTTTGTTAGCAATCCATTTGGCAATAGATTATTTTGCTGAATAGGTAAGACACTTGAAAAGTTGGTTGATAAAGATCACAATCCTTTTTTGCAAGATCATCAGCCCTCCCATTGCCATCAATATCACAGTGACTGGGAGCCGTCTGAAAAGTATATAAAGCTAAGTCTGTAGTGAATAAGATCGCTAAGTAATTTGCGAGTCAACTGGACTCATATTGAGGAGGTAGGGTTGGAAGAGCAGACAGCAAGAACAGCGGCCTGGGAGTCAACAACAAAAGCAGCCTAATGAAGAGGAGAGTTAAAATCGTATAGAACCAATGAAACCTATTTTATCTCTATTTCAGCATCAAAATTTGAAGCGTCCATACCAGCTAACAGAGAAAGTTCAAATAGGTCTTTACAATAGATGCCACAACCACAAGCACCATTGTCTCTTGAAGAGCCGTCAGCATAAATATGTAACCATAAATCTGTGGGATATAAATTAGAAATGGTCTCCAAGGAAAGATGGACTGTTTCTTTTAGGACAATTTTTCCTTTCTTTTTGCATGGCAGTAAAGAAAAGAAAAGCAAAGCATGGGCACAATGACGAAAGCTGTTACTCGTTTAGCACTTCCCAAGGAGGTACATGTTGCTTAAAGGATGCTACGGATGCGAGTAACATCA
Organism: Dolomedes plantarius; assembly: GCA_907164885.2. NCBI lineage: Eukaryota > Metazoa > Arthropoda > Arachnida > Araneae > Dolomedidae > Dolomedes > Dolomedes plantarius. The sequence continues at coordinate 19,135,191 of OU015499.1, forward strand.
CCTCCCAGTTGCAAAATATGTGTAGTCTGAAAGTTAAACTTTGTAAGTGCTTTTGTATCAACTGCCATGTATGTGTCATCTTGTTTAACTGTAAATACTCATATTTTAAACTATGTCACTCAAATGTGATATATTAACTATTAAGCTATGTAACATTTGTAAGTTGCTCTACGTTTTTATTTAAATTGTCCCTTTTAGCTTGGCCGGGAAGAACCAGCAATGTCTATGGATAGCTCAGGAAAAATAATATGGGCTAAACATTCTGAACTGCAACAAGCTAATTTGAAAGCAATGACAGATGCTGATATTAAAGATGGTGAAAGGTTGCCTTTAGTTGTGAAAGACATGGGCAGTTGTGAAATATATCCTCAAACTATCTCTCACAATCCAAATGGAAGGTAAACATCAACTTTATACCCACATTTTTCTGCTTTTCTTCTTCATTTTGCATGTTTGTTTCAGTTTCTGTTTTATTAAATAAAATGTATGCTTAGAGTGAAAATTTTGAGTAATGGGAATTCTGAGTTAAAGAAGCCTCTCCAGCTTCACGTTAAAGTGGTTGCATAAAACTACTGAATTTACGTGTCTATAGGCACATGGCTATTTTATTCCATAAAATAAGTCAGTAAAAATGGGGTGTGGCTTATACACAGAATTTTAAAATTAAATGCAGTAAACACCCTTTAGTTTAGAACACTTTACTACCATAAAACATTAGTATCTATATAACTTACAACCTTTTACACGGTATCATGCCCACGGCAATTCAATGTATTGTAAATATTGTTTGTATATGTTATACCTTAGAACAATTAATAAAACTCTTTTGAGTTCCCAAGAGTTTGTCTTTGTGCGAAATAATTCCTAAGTGTACTAGTATATATATATATATATATATATATATATATATATATATATATATATATATATATATATATATATACTAGCATTATTGCCCGGGTAGATATAGATATAAAATATTTCATGCATTCCATCAAAAAAATACTGGGCTGCACTCCCGCTCTTCATGTTCATCTGGCCAGACAGAATGCACTTAGCACGTTTCTACTGAAATGATATACAAACAATAAGAAAGAAAGAAACTAAGGTCATTCCCAAACCTCTTTCTCCCGCGCATTGGAATTTGACCCCCCCTCCCCCCCCTCCGTCATCCTCAAACCACCCCTCTTAACGCAGCTGGTCGAGGGGAATCCACAGGGGGTATACGCACCTCTATCGGGCACAAAAAACATTGAAAAATTAATTTTAAAGAAACTAATTGAGCCCCAAATTTCGTTTTTCCTGATTTAAGTTTCTCGGGTCTAAAACATTAACTGTGCCGAATTTGGTCCCGGTGGGTGAAACAGTCTATGCTTCTATAGCGGACAAACAGACAAGCTCTTTTATATATATAGATAATCATCTTTTTTACACTGTAGTTTCACCACTATTAGCTAATGCTGTACCTGATATTGTTAGGCAAACACTGAACTCTGAGGAATGTATGACATTGCTACATTTTGCAGAATGATGCTACTTTAAGTCTACAACGAAATTCAGAAAAAAAAAATTTCCCCTAATGTTGTCTCAAAATTCAGTTGTGGCTTATACACGAGCAAATATGGTATATGAATACTAGGTTATGCATTCTTTAAAAATATAGTTAATAATATGAATTAATTACATTTTAAAGAATGCAGGTATATCAGTTTTATGCTGTTTGCATTTTTCATGTAATTCTAATGAAAAAATGTTTTTACAATTTTTTGTTTATATTGAAGAAAAATACATCACTTAAATTTACAAAGAGATAACTCATTGCCATTAATGTATACTACTCCTCTGCAGATGATCTTGAATAGATACAAACACTATTTTTGTAGTTCACTATGGATGATTGGACTAAAACCTCTGTATGGACATAATCTTCTAGGATATCAATGAAATTTCCTACATACACTTTAAAATTGAAAAAGGGGAATATGCTTTTTTTTAAACAGAAATAATCATTGGTGAGACTCTAACATCAGCCATTAACAAATGCTGGACAATGTCTATGATTATAGTCGCATGTATTCATGTACTGTATAGGTCAGAGATGGGGAACCTTTTTACCATTAGAGGCCACATGTAAATTAGGTAGTAATAAAGAAGGCCACATAAGCTGATGAACCTATAAATGCGACTTTTATGAAATTATTATAGTTAGAAATAGTTTTAACAATTTGATGCATTATATAGAAAAATAACAAAAAAAAAATTAAGTCCTTATTTATTTATTATTTGACATAAAAAGTTACAATATAAAATATTTTTTTATTCACATAAGGATAAAAACTTGTTATAACATTAATCATTAATTATTATTTTTTTTTTTTTGCAGAAAAAATAATATGTTTTAACGTACATGGAGTCAGTCACAACAATTATAGTAAGAAAATAGTTTTTGTGTAGAGATCATATAACATGTCTGGTAGTATTACCAAGAAACTCTGAGCATTAAATTACATATAAAGTGTAGTTAAAGTATCATACAATCAAGGTAAACGAAGCTCATTTGGTTAAATATACAATTGCAGCGACTTTAGACAACAATTTCAAAATGTCAACTTTATTTTGGCCCTGTACATACATACATTCATGCCGTTCTTTATTTAATTCTATTGATTTGGAAATTGTTGTAATCTATATAATTAAATATTAATACAAGTGCTAGCTTTTATGAAGGCCGCAAGAGAAGATCACGGAGGCCGTGCGTTCCCCATCTCTGGTATAGGTGTTTGAGATTTCAGTGTCAAAAGGCACTTCTCAAAGGGTAGTCATTAAACTGATATGATATGAAGACTTAGAATTTTGCAGGAATTTCTATGCATGTTCTCCACAAGTCCTAAGGGACACCATTTTGGAATGTGTTGTGGGTAATCATGTATTATAATAATAATTATAGTTCAAATTATATTGGTGCAATATTTCTAACATTTAGGAAACCAGGTTTTTCTGTCATGCTCTCTTGAAAATACACCTTCTCTCTGAAGTAAATACAATTGATTCCGGTTAATCGGACCAGCCACTTATCTGGACTGAATCATGTCTTGTAACATATGGCATGATCGTTTAATCGGACCAGCTGGTTATTAGGGCCAAAATGATCACATCCCAATGTGGTCCGATGAACCGGAATCGACTGTATTGCATTGATAGGCAAATTCCTTAAGAGCATTATTTAACAGTATCAGTGGGAATGATTACAGAAGTGTGCAAGTCTAATCCTGTAGTGGTACAAACTCAGCTAGGCCATATTGTTTCAAAGTTGCCTATCAGCAGATTGCAATTCAAATAAAACAATGAGGGCAACTTGTTATGTTAAATATATATTCAGGTATGTTACACTTTCTTTTGATATGTTTGATAAGGCTTTTTTTTTTATAGGTTTGTTGTTGTGTGTGGTGATGGTGAATATATTATTTACACTGCAATGGCTTTGAGAAACAAAAGTTTTGGTTCAGCTCAGGAATTTGTCTGGGCTTTAGACTCCTCAGAATATGCTGTTAGAGAAAGCTCTACATCTGTCAAAATATTCAAAAACTTCAAGGAGAAAAAAGTTTTCAAGCCAGAATATGGGGCTGAAGGTATGTTTGTCTCAGTATAAATTTTAATGAAATAATCTTATTTTAAAGTTATGTTGCATTCATAAGAATTATCTTTTGAAATTTCTTGTTTATAGAGAAAGGGTTTGGAATATTAATCTCTCACAAATTCTTTTAGCTTTTGATTCAGTAAATACCATTGTGAACTATAAATACTATAACTCATTTTGCATATCTAAAATAATCATAAGTTTGGAATAAATATAAAGGAAAATATTTTTATATAATGAAATCAATATTCAAATACATTTATTAATGAACTTATTTAACATTTAGAGCATTGGCTCTTACTCAGGGTTGCGGGCACCCCTGGGGTGTGAGAGAAGGTTCTAAATTTTTAAGGAAAATTACCAATTGAGTGAATCATTTGATGTATAATTTTCCATGGGAAATATAAGCAAAATTAATAAAAGGATACTCAATCCATCTTTGTTTGACCTAAATTCAATGGACGACAATGTTGTCCATTGAAAGATGATCTTATCACAATTAAAAAATTATCTTATCGCAATATGAGCTAATGCACGTTTTGCAATGGAATGTGAAAAACTGGACTTAGAACAGTTCTGGTGTACGCAGTTAGAACTTTATCCAGAATTGGCAAAAGCAGCATTAGAGACACTTTTACCATTTACCACCACTTACCTTTGTGAAATGCATTTTTCATCCTTTTTGCACATCAAAAGAAAAGCCAGAAATCGCTTAAATGCATCTGATAACTTACGTGTGTCTCTCAAAAAAAAAGAGCCTCATTTCAAAAGGATAATTATGAACAAACAACAACAACATATCCATTAAAAATGTAGATATTGTTTTATATGTAATAATATAGTACTTATTGTAAATGTATTCATTTTTTATGCAATAAATAAACTTGCTATAAATGTCTTTTCGTAAATAAAAAATAGAAACACATTTTTAAGGGGCTGTGAGAGCTTATTTTCAGATTCAAGGGGGTGTTGACTATTAAAAAGGTTAAGAACCACTGATTTAGAGTGAAGCATCTCTACTTACTTGCATATCCTTAACTTGTATGCTTCCTCAAGAACGTCTTAATTTGTAATTCACTGCATTATATTTATCATGATTTTTGCATTAAATAAATATTGTAATCAAAATTACATAAATTAAACACATTTTGAGACATGTCATTTGGTTTTGTTAAAAATGGAATAATTATCAAAAAGAGCTGCTAAGGGATGTTAAATTCAGATATGCATGCCAACAGCTCTTTAAAGAAAAACTGTATAAATTTAAATTTTCTTTAACTTATCTGAGGCTGTCTTTAGGCCTAAAGGAAATTTATTGGTTTCATTTATTTTATAGGTGAATGTATATTAAAATTATATGTGTGGCTTGATATTCTAGCAGTCTATAAAAGCAAATATCAAAAAGTTAGAGTAAATATGAACAAAAATTAATATTTGTAAGCCTCATAACTGCACTTTCTTCTACTTTGTTATGTACTTTTATTTGAAATCACTTTCTGCTGAAAATGTTAATTTAGATATTGTGTTTTAGCAATATTTGGAGGTCATATGCTTGGTGTAAAGTCAATAAGTGGATTAGCTTTCTATGACTGGGAATCTTTGGATCTTATTCGCCGTATTGAAATTCAGCCAAAGCATGTAAGTAATTCAGCATTACTTTTTCTCATGTTAAAGTATACAAATACTCTGGGCATTAGCATCTTTTATTAGCTTTTTTTATATTCCCTAATTTCAGTTAATTTTCCTCTCATTTCACTTTTCAAACATTTTAAATTTATAATACTATTACATACCTGCCAACTGCTCCAGGTCTTTCGGAGCATCTCCGGAAATTCGTGTTAACTCCGGATGCCCCGCGTAAATCTTAGTTTACTCTGGAAAACCCAGAGCTGTTAATCAGAATTAGATTAATTTAATCAGAGCTAAAAAAAAGCAAGTTAACAAGCATTAAAGAAACAATAATTAGCTGTGTGCTCCTGGTTACTAAATTTTTTAATAGAAATTCTATTTATTTACATATTTTTTATAATATTAGTGAAAATAAAATAAAATTTGGTAAAATTATTGTGCCAACAAAGTTTTGATTCATTTTTTTTAAAGTCTATAGTAGCAAACCTACCAAAAGGTAATTGAAATCATATATTACTGTGATATCTCAACTTGCTTTGCTTAATTAAGAATCTGTAATTCCAACTCCCTTGTGTTTATAAACTTATGAAGTTTATAAACTTATCTCCCAACTCGCTGGCAATATTTTGGGGAAGACCCATTTCTCTTCCAGCAGGATAACTGCTCCATTCACACACCGAGACTTGCACAGGCATGGTTTGACAAAATGGGTGTTCAAAAACTGGACTAGCCTTCTCAGAGCCCCGATCTAAATCCCATTGAATATCTTTGGGACGAATTAGAATGCAGATTACGTAGCCAGCCAAATCAACCATCCTAACAGCCAGCACTTACTCCAGCTGTGATGGATGCCTTGAAGTCAATTCCTATAGACACTTATCAAAAACTGATGGAAAGTCTCTCCCCAGACATGTGCAGGCTGTCATCAATGCAAAAGGAGGACCAACATCATATTAATATATGCCTCAGGACTCTCAGTCCGTACCACTGGGTGTCCGGATACTTTTGGCCAGATAGTGTATGATACATTGGAAGTTGGCTGTATATTTTACAAATTTTGTAAGATTGTCTTTAAGTAGCATCTAGACAACTTGTAATGTAAACTTACCAATAGCTAACTTACTAATATTAAAAGTATGCATATTTTGCAGCAAATCAAAGCGTGGAAATTGTTGTCTTCAGTGGACTCTGAGAAGTAAGAGACTTATTAAAAAAGAAATAAAAGCCCTTTATTCAAAAAGTTTTAAAACATTCTATTGGAATAAGCTCTGCACCACACAAAAAAAAAAAAAATATCGGCATATAGAACTTTACATTGCCCTAACTTAAAACGACATCACTGCTCGAGTGATTTACTGCCTGATATCTGCCGCAGTCCGCCTCAGCGATAGAACAGTTGGCTTTTTATACCAATCCACTCTGCATATTTCCCGTTGCTAAACACGGTTTGCGAAGAGTGAACTGCCAACCCAGCCACGCCCTCCTGCAGACGCACGTCACGGCCGTGTAAAAGTGGGAAGAATGCTTCGGATGACGCACTTTCCTAACAATGGCAGAATATGCAGTTAAATTCAAGTTTGTAACATTTGCAATATTCAACTTTTACTGCCTAGTAGCAAAAACATAACCTAGAACTTTCAATAGTCCATTCCAGTGGGCTATGCCTGGGTTCTCCTGATATTGAGAAAAAATATTAACTGCATACGCTATATCAGGGCGGGTTCTACTGGCTAAAAATGAAAAACTACCTATTAAGCTTCTATACGGAATATCATGCATGGTTTGAGTTTCCTGTTCGGTCTGTGGTGATTGTGTTTTTGTGTAAAGTATGCCTTTGGCAATTGAAAGTGAAGACATTGAAAAACCAAATTCTTCATAGCTTTTACAAAGTTCATCAATATAGCTACGTTGGTGAATCAACAGAGAACTATTGGTCTCTTCGAATTCCACACCTAATAGCCTCTTAGTTCTTCCTAATACCTTTAAATCGAACTTTTGTTTTAAAAGTTCTAACACTTCTTCTACCCAACTTACACAGCTACCGAACACAACTATGTCATCGACATATAATAACAAAATTACATTTCCTTGGTATGCGTAAACACAATTGCACCATTTAAATTTTTGAAATCCCAGACCTTTCAAAACTTTATGAATTTCAAGAAACCATTCTCTGCCACTTTGGTGGAGACCGTAAATTGCTTTATTCAATAAACAAACCTGATCTTTCCCTGTTTCAAAACCTTGCGGCTGTTTCATGAAATTTCGTTGCTTTAAAGTTGCATATAAATAAGCACACTTTATGTCGCATTGTACGTGAACCCTATTATTTAAACATACTAAAACCAAAAAGAAAAATCTTAACGCTAAAGTTAACTACAGGGCTGTATACCTCGTCGAAACTTTCCCCGCGAATCTGGTGATAACCTTGAGCCACGAGTCGAGCTTTAAACATTTCAACTTCCCCCGATTCTTTGCGTTTCAACGTATACACCCAGCGACATCCTAAGATTTTCTCCTTATCGGGTTTATCTACTAGGTCCCAAACTTTGCATTCTTTCATAGTTTTTAACTCGTCTTTCATTGACTCGACCCACTGCTTTTTCTGGGGAGATTTTATAGCTTGAAAATAATTTTTAGGTATAAAAATGTCCTTATCTAATCATGCACTCGCAAGACTTGCACTTGATCCTGGTTTTGGGTTAACTATTCCTGAGAAGTCGTTTGCCCCACTAAAACAGAACATATTTGGATCAAATTTCAGGTTTTTCTTTAAGAAATATTTTCTTACATCATAATTTGACCTTAACCTTTTAGTTTTTCCTTGCTCTTAAAAATATATATCTGTTTTCGTGCCATCTTTCCTAGGTACTGCTTTCCTAATCCAGGTTACTGCTTTAGGGGATTCCCGAGACCTCACATGAGTCTGTTCAGAATCTACGCTAGTTTCATCGTCGTCGGAATCTATACTAGAGTCAGAACTATCAGAGTCACTTACATTTTTATCTAGAATTTTAAATTGGTCCAGGACGCTTTCCTCTGCATTCACCTTTTCCGGATTATTTTCCCTATCATGACTAGGTTTTTCTTCTGTTGTAAACTTGACATTAATGGTTTCCACTATCCGTTTTTCCTGAGGTAACCATACTCTGTATCCTCGGGTTTTCTGACCATACCGACTAGTATACCCCTTTTTAGCACGCATATCTAATTTCCTTCTCAACTGTTTAGTAACACCGACAAAAACTGTGCTACCAAAAGGTCTCAGGTGTTTAACGGATGGTTTTTGACCACCATACAATTCAAAGGGGGTTTTATTTTGCCTCTTGTGGCAAATCCGGTTCCAGGTATATACAAAACACATTAGGGCTTCTGCCCCAAAACCCTTACTCAAATGACTATCCTCAAGCAAAACTTTTATTCCATCTACAAGCGTATAATTAAATCTCTCAGCTAGGCCATTCTGTTCTGGGGTGTAAACATTTGAATGTTCATGCCAAACACCCTGGCTATCAAAAAGCTTTTCAAATTTGGTGTTTACAAATTCAAGTCCGTTGTCAGTGCGAACACTAAAAATTTTCGTATTTAAGAATCATTCTGCCTGTTTCTGAAATCTTTCGAATGCTTCAAAAACATCGTTTTTATTTTTAAGAGGGAAAACTACAATTTTACACAAGAAGTCGTCAATAATAGTCAGAAAATACCTGAAACCTTCTTTAGTGGTATAGGGCATAGGTCCACACAAGTCCATATCAACTAACTCCAAAGGTCTTTTCGAACAAATTTTAAATGGGGACTTAAAAGATACCCTTCTACCCTTTGCTATTTTACACACCTCGCAGTCAGGAAATTTTCCACTTAATTTAGGTAAGCCTTTAACACTTTCCTGTTTTGGCGTATCTTTTATATAGTTAGGATTGATGTGGGAATACCTAATATGCCACTCCTTTAGTATCTCTTCTTGGGTTAAAGCAGCTAGAGGGGTTTCCTCCTTAATTGATTTTTGGGGATAACACACATAAAGGCCATTCTTATTTTTAGCGTTAAATATTTCATTTTCATCTTTATAAGCATTAATTTTCTGATTTTTACATAACATGTGGTATCCTAATTTATCTAAGGGGGAAAAAGCTATTAAATTTCTTCTTAACGAAGGTGAGTACAAAACATCTTCTAAGATTAAAATATCATTTTTAAAAATAAGTTTTATGTTTCCTCTTCCTTCTATCGGACATGTTACATTATTTAAAGCTACCACTATATTTTGATTACGGCATTTCTTAAAATTGAGGAATAAACTTTTATCGTTACAAAAATGGCGAGTAGCTGCTGAATCCAGCACCCACTCGTTACCTTGCATTTCTTTTACACAGTTCGTCTCTAGCAAGAAACTGGTGCCGGGTGGCTTACGGGTACTCTTCTTAGTCTCGGATGGCTTGCTTTTATAGCGGCTCGGGCAATGGCGTCTCCAGTGTCCTGGGCATCCACACCCAAATCACTTTCACGAGTACTTCCTCGTTTCTTTCGGAACCTCAGTCTCTGGATTGGAAGGAGGATGAGTAGCTGTTCTCGGTTGTAATTTTCTTTTTATCATCATGGCTCCCTCGTTCTTGTCCTGCTCACGTTGTTGTAGGCATGCTTCTTCTGAAATTAACTCTTTGAGAACTTTTTCGATAGTAAAGTCCTTCTCAGGCCATCTATATATAATCTGGATTATTCCTTCGTACTTATCGGGTAGATATCGTATCAATTGGAATGACTGCTCAAATTGATCCTTTTCTCTTTTGACTTCTATCAGTTGTCTCAAGATTCTCTGGAGTCTGGCAGCATACATATCTATAGCTTCATTTTTCTCCGGCCGGCAGTTATAAAATTCGTCTGTCAACATTATTGCTCTTGCCCGGGTATCGGGTTCAAAATGTTGTTTCAGTTTCTGCCATGCTTGGCCACCGGTCATCCCTTCTATTATTGGGCGAAATTCAGGCTCCACTCCAAGGTATATAGTTGTAAAAGATCGTTTCATCCGCAGTTGATAATCATTAACCTCTTTATAAGTAGCCTTTTCATCGGGCTGTTTCTCTTTGCCTAGGACAATGTCCCAGCAACCTCGGTCTATCAAAACTACGGCCATGTTGCTGCTCCATGAGGTATAATTATTTCGGTTGAGCTTCTCTATCATGCCTATTTCAGCCATCTTCACAGTTTGGCTTGCAATGGAAATCTTTAAACACGCTCTTCACGGAAAACTTTTATGGGGCCCTCTGTCTCAATACTACTCTAATAGGTCTCTGGGCCCATAACCCTGTTGTCTTCAGTGGACTCTCAGCAATAAGAGACTTATTAAAAGAGGAATAAAAGCCCTTTATTCAAAAAGTTTTAAAGCATTCTATTGGAATAAGCTCTGCACCAGAAAAAAAAAAAAAAAAAATCGGCATATAGAACTTTACATTGCCCTAACTTAAAACGACATCACTGCTCAAGCGATTTACTGCCTGATATCTGCCGCAGTCCGCCTCAGCGATAGAACAGTTGGCTTTTTATACCAATCCACTCTGCATATTTCCCGTTGCCAAACACGGTTTGCGAAGAGTGAACTGCCAACCCAGCCACGCCCTCCTACAGACACACATCACAGCCGTGTAAAAGTTGGAAGAATGCTTCGGATGACGCACTTTCCTAACAGAAATACTTTCCATATTTGAGAGTTATAGATGAAAATATTCAGAATTTGTTTTCTGCTTAATTTGGGATGTTTGATTGAAAGTAATCTTAATTTATTTAAACATTTCTACAAAATAAGACAGTTATTAGGAATATAATATTTTCTGATACTTTTTAACCTGTATAGTGTATGTGTATGTATATACTTGATTTAATAAAACACTGGTCTCATAATGCCCCCATATTCTATTCAAACATGACTGCTTCCCATTTTCGATTAAAGCTGTGACAAGTTTATATTGAAGCAAGTGTAGTGAATGTATTTATAATTTTTTCTGTTTTTCTCCTGGAACTGTTGATGAGATCTCAGTTATTACCATTTAATTTCTCTCTCCTTTCTGGCATCTCCCCCCCCCCCCTCCAAAAGAAAACTACAGATATTCCTCAACTTACGACCGAAATAGGGACCACATATATTACATATATTTTTCACATATTTTTATACATATATTTTTTTCTTTTCATACATGCATATGTAATTTAAAATACATTATATTCAGAAGACATTCCTTGTGTTATTCTTCATCATCACTGCTTATTATGTTAGTACAATCCATTGGTTCAGAATTTGCTATAGATACATTTGCAAGTTTTTTTAACAAAGTTATCCAAGGTAGTTTGAACAGTTTGTATCTTCTTTTCCTTTTACATTGTCTGGTAGCGAGCCAGATTTTCCTGAATACAACGATTTAAACTTGGGAATCTTTCTTCATTTTGATCCATTGCTTCTAATTTTTGTGGTCCTTTATTAATATAGTGAAAAGTTGAAGCCAATGAAGATTTATTTGATTAATCATGTGGATATTGAAACTATTGCATCATACATTTTTATTATTGTATCATAAATTTTTACAGTATTGCAGAATATTGCATCATATTTTTTAATAATTATATAATACATATAGGTATGTACTGTACATTGAAGGAACAGTATTTTTGAGGAAGAAAAATTTATTTAAAAATTTTAGTTGTAAGTCGAGCAGTCATAAGTCGAAGATTACCTATATAAGCTTACATTTCCAATTCATCTGTTATTTTCTGAATAATGCAGTAAAAACTTTTGTATTATAATTACACAAAAGTGTGCTAACTATGTGCAGAACCTTTATTCATAATTCATGTAATGAGAGATTAAAGTCATATGTTAATCTTTTAGGTTTACTGGTCGGAGAGTGGTGAGCTTGTATGTATAGCAACTGATGAATCTTTCTACATTCTCAAGTATAATGCTGATGCTATTACTTCAGCAAAACAGACTCCAACTGAAGTATCTGAAGATGGCATTGAGGAAGCTTTTGATGTAAGCTAGAAATTTTCTTTTCTTTTGTAAAAAGTTTCTTGTGTGTTTCATAATATTAGTACTTTAATTGAGCTGAATTTCAACCCCAGTACTCATTTTATGTTGGTGTAATTGTTAAAGGCTCTCTTTTAATTAGTGATAGGGCTTATGAATTATTAACTTATAATTTTATATGTAATGAGAAACAATAGAGGGAAATTTATAGTTTATTTTAGTGAATATACAGTTTTGCTCTTTGTCTACAGTAATTCTGTGACTTAAATCTTTCCAGTAAAATTCTTCTTCTCAATAAAAAACTTTCTTAAAAAGTTTCTTTGTGTAATGAAATATGTAGAGAAAATATGTTCTTGCACCAAAGTAAACTCTGAAGGAAATTTGAAAATGAATGACTTTCAATCTCTGTGTAAAGGACACAGAACACAGTAAAGCAGATGCCAGTAAATTTGCTAGCTTTGCTGTCACCAAGTATGATCTGAAACTGTTCAAAATAATCAGCAAGTGAATCCCTGCATTTCACTATTTGAGGCATTAGAAATATTCTACTGTCATAAGTAAAATGATGGTCTTGAAAGGGTTTAAGAACTTATGTTTTAAAAAAAAGAAGTTATGAATCTACAGTGTGTGAATTTCAGCCATAAGGAGGATGAAAATTCAGTAAAAATATTTTTATTCTTTGCTTGTACCTATTTAGTTCATTTACTGTGCATTCCAGTTTTACATGTTCCTTAAGTTTCTTGCGAGTAATTCCTGTGAGTGGGGATAGAATTAACCTCCCTTTTTATTCTTACTCTTCAGTCTATAGGGCAAATCATTCAGTTAATATCAACAGTCCTTATTCCTTGTGTTTTTTGTCAATAAAAAACTACTTTTAAAACAAAGATATCCATCACTTATAGCTGCTTCTTGCTTGATACTATTTAAAAGATGCTAAATTTGTCTGGATTATTGATAATTTTATTCTGTTTTATTATAACTAGCTTAAAAAGGTTGTGTTAAAATCAAGTGGACTGTAAAAACTTGTTTAATAAAAACACTCACTAAAACCAGCTTAATTTTAATAATGTTTTAAACTTCCTGCACTACAACATACAATAAAATAGAATTGAAACAACCAGCATTTCACCTCTAGGATAAATCACACTCAACCTTTTAAACATCAACTCCACACACTCTCAACATGGCAGAAAAACCATACTGATTTCTCAAAAATACACGAAACGAACACATACTCTTGTTCTGTGCCGCCATCTACATTAAGAAATACAAAACAATTGCATTAATACACACCATTTTATAATTGCATTGTTTTAATTCAAAATTATGATACTTGTTATATTGATATTAATGCATCAAAATGGCATTAAACACAAGTAAGCTGATATCAAGTATTTTAGCTTATCATTTATGATGGATTACTGTTAAAAATATTTAATTTTAATGTCAATTTACTTGTCTATCCAGGTTATTGGTATGCATGCAGAAACAGTGAAAACTGGTCTGTGGATTGGTGATTGCTTCATCTATACTAATACAGTGAACAGGTTAAATTATTATGTTGGTGGAGAAATTGTGACAATAGCTCATTTGGACAGGTAAGTCTCAACTTATTTCATCATCTTTTACTTTGTTTTCATGTACATTTTATTTGCTGCAAATCTTATGTATACTTAACCTTATTTATTCAAATTAATTTATATACAGTGGAGTCCCAGTAATCCGAAAGGATTGGCACCAGACCCTTTTTGGATTAACAAATTTTTTGGATTAAGCAAAATCATTCTTAAAATATACTTAAATTGCATAATAACATGTGATTACATAAATATTACATATCATGTGTGATTGCACAGTTTATTTTATAAGGTCTGTCTAAACATTACCATATCTCGGGATGAAATAAGTGATAAGACAGCAGAATGCTGCCTAGTACAGTACAGTAGAGTGCAAGTTGTTCATTCAGTAGAGTGTAAGATTTTAGATGATCAGTAGATTGTAGTAATGGTTTTGAAAGAACTTGTCAGTGTCTCAGATGGGAGTGAAGGTGAAGCAGACGCTGACAGTGAGCTAAGGGTATCCCACTCAGACACCACGGCAGCATTTGATGTAGAGCGACTCCACTATGACCATAGCGGACACCATTTTTCTGATGCGTTGGCATAATTTGGCTTCAGGGGAGAGGTATTCTTCTCTTCGACAAAAAAATTGAACAGATTTTTTCAAACCAATGTTGCTCAGTAATAATTAGTTCAGTACATTGTCTAGCTTTCAATTTTCTTGTAATTTGCAGAAACATACTTTGTATTACTTAGTATCACTGTGGTTTTATTGTAACCTTTGTTCTTTTTGGTTTTTGGTTTCTGATTAAGCGGACTTTCGGATTACCAAAGTTCGGATTATCGGGGCTCTACAGTATTTGTTCCTTGTCACAGAAATGTTGAGTTATAGTTTTAATATTGTAATCAGAAAAAAACTTTTGTAAAAATGAAATTACCTTACCTCAATGTCTTTTTATTGAGAAAAAATATTTTAAAAGAACTTTCAATGGGAGTAGATCTAATTTGCACTCATAAATAGTTTCTGTTAGATTACAGTAATGAAGCCTATGCACTAAATTCTTTCTTTGTGGTGGTTCCATTTTAGCTATTTACGTTTTTCATTCATTGATACATCCTTTCAGATTCCCTCTTCCTTCTGTCATCTTACTATGTCACATGTGCACATTTTGTAATAACCATAGCTAGCATAGATTTTGAATGGAATCTGTGAATGATGATAGTGCTCATAATTTTATGGCAATTAAAATTGCTATTTTATGTATAACTAGCTGAATACCCATGCTTCACTATGGAGTATATTCAAATTAAATACAATGGTCAATGTCTGCAATTAATGCCAAAAAATAAATAAATAAATAAATATATTTATAAAAAGATCGTAACAGATATTTTTATAGACAAAATAATGTAGAAGAAAATATTCAATTTAAATACAATGGTCAATATATGCAATTAATTTATATGTTTAATATCCATAAAACATACTAATTTGTATTAAATTCTTAAACTTCCATCTCAATTAGTATAGGGTTAAATTTTATCTTTTACTGTTTTTTTTTTTTTTTTTTTTTTTTTTTTTTTTTTTTTTGTCAATTTATTTCGTGATGCACGTGACACAAAATTAATTTGAAGTATCACAAAAAGAAAATTAATCTTTAAAAATTCACCAAAAATCAGAAAATGGAGGTAAAAATTTCATTTTAATGGAATATTTATGATCTTTCTTGTGATATAAATTTTATAACCCTCAGATTATTATTTTAAATGCAAACTTTAAAGAATGTTACAAAAAGAGCTTTAACATTTAATTTTAAAAAATCTAAGAATTCTTCAAAAATCTTTCTTAGTGCACCCCTATACTATAAGAAGAATTGCCATGCAAAATTTCAGGTCCAGCAGTTAGGTCTGTGTGTTATCTGTCAATCAGTCAGTTTCAGAACTGTTTTATATATATAGATAATTTCAGAGTTTAAAAGTTATCAAGTAAAAAAGTATCTAATTACTTACAAAAAGTGTTTAAAAATTCACTTTTGCAGTTGTTCTTCATGTAAATTTTATGTTTGTGCCTTATAGTATTTTTAAAGAAAATTTTGTATCTATATTTTCAGAGTAATGTACCTTTTGGGCTACATACCTAAAGACAGCCGATTATATTTGGGCGATAAGGAATTAAATGTTGTGTCGTATTCCCTCTTGTTGTCAGTTCTTGAATATCAAACTGCTGTTATGAGAGGAGATTTTGATACAGCCCACAGTGTTCTCCCCTCAGTTCCTTGGGAGCAGCGTACACGAGTTGCTCATTTCCTAGAAAAACAAGTGAGTCACTTTTCTTTAAATTTTACAAAATCAGTCATTTCCATTTAAATTAATTTTTGTCAATAAATAAATAAAAAGTGTGGGAAAAAAATCAAGCCCATAGTTTACAAAATAATGACCAAATTACTATACTACATTATGTGACAAAATAACCTGAAATACACCATATTTTCAGAGGTAACTTTTAAAAAATTAATATTGTAATCAGAAAAAATCTTTTGTGAAAACGACATTACCTTACCTCGATGTCTTTTTATTGGGGAAAAAATATTTTAAAAGAACTTTCAATGGGAGTACATCTAATTTGCACCCAGAAATAGTTTCTGTTTGATCAGGTAGCTTATACAAAATTAGGCATCATCAGCCTCTTCTACATGTTTTGTCAGCTTGAAGATGGTGAAATTGCCTGAAACATACTCGCATAGGACAGGTAACTTTCAGATGTAAGCATCTCCAGCATACTCTACATTTTACCTGCATGAGGCCATTGGCTTTTATTGCCATTGAAGAGGGATTGAAAACTATTAAAACTGAAACCTCTCACCGTGATATTTGGATCCTAACTGACAGCCGCAGTGCAATTCAGCACTTGAGCAGCTGGACAAGAGTCGGCAATAAAGCTTCACTTTAGATTTTAGAGATCCTCAAAGATCTTTCTCAACAACAAGAGGTTTATTTACAATGGGTGCCATTTCATATAGGACTTTTTGGAAATGAGACTGCTGATATTGCTAAGGATTGAGCCTCTCTTCCTATTTCTGCACGAGATACTTTGACCTATCTTGACCCAAGAAGAAAACTTATAAACCAGCATTCATGGAAGACCCCTCCGACACACGTCATGGAAATGTCCTGGTGGTGTCCTTACTGTCAAGGGCAACAGAAGGATGCAGACCACCATTAGCAGATTTGCTAGTGGACACCTAAAATGTCTTGCTTACAATCAGGGGCAAAAATCTTAACCTTTTCGCTCCAATTGCAATACAAATGAAACCTCTCCTGACCATATTTTAAACTGCGTGGGGCTTGCCAAGGAGGATATTTATAGAGACCCTCGCTTGTTTCTGATTTCATTGTAACTTTTGGCCTCTTGGACCTGGTCTAGCCTACGGCTAGAGCGGGTGGAATAAATCGCACACACACCTGCTTGAGGATGACAGTATGGAAAACATACCCTCATAGCACAGATTGATGTAAAAATTAGCCTCTCCATATGCTCCTGGTTCTGCCTACTAAAGGGCCTAAAACACCCCTAGGAGGAAATCTAAATCTTGGTCTACAGCTGTGCTGGATATGCTGAAAATGCTCATCTGCTTCAGGTTTTAAATCTATAACTACTGCTTCTCTTTGTTTAGCAAGCTCTTTCAGAAACTTCTTCCCCCAAAATATTTACCATAAATAATTTCATTTTCTTTGAGAAGCAAGAAAAATTATTTGAATATTTCTGGAAGGTTTTATTTTGAATGGTTTTAGCTATTATATCTGTATACTAAAGTCGTTTGGATTTTTAAAGCTTGATATGTAAGTATGTGTGAGTAAACACTGACTTATAGTAGTTCATTTCTAAATCATTTTTTAAATAATTCATCAATTTTTAGATAGTTAAGAATAGATATAATTTTCAGCTTTTAATGATATTGTTATGCATTGTGATTTTTCATTTTCAGGGCTTTAAATCCCAAGCTTTGGTGGTATCAACTGATCCAGACCATAAATTTGAACTTGCCCTGCAGCTTGGAAACCTGAAAGTTGCCTACACTTTGGCTAAAGATGCAATGGTATGTGTTTCCTTTTGCTAATTCAACCTAATCAAAATATTCAAAGTTCTTTACTTTTCACAGGAAGTTCTAAAAGACAGATATAATTGTTATATTGTTAGAACGTTGAAAGATAGTTTGCTTATGGGCTGGCATTATTATTAATTAAAACGTATTATGGCCTTCCATTTAGGAACAAAGAATCTGAAAAGAAAATGATAGTGATGTCAGGTTCTTTCCTTTTCACTATATATGTGGAACATTCATTTTTGACCATTAAACTAGTTGAAAGTAATGTAGTCATGTTTATTATGGACTTACTAACTTCATCTGTCTTTAGCTGTTCTACTAAATTAGTGTTTCAATCAGTTTAAGAAGCTAAATAATGGTCAAATGGATAAGGCTTTATTTTTTAGAGTCGAGGTCTGTAGGTTCTAAAATTCTGGAGTTTGTAGCCATTTGAAATCAAATGTAAACTGTTTGTCTGCTCCCTTTAATACCCATGTCAGAAAAATTACTATAGTACTTCAACCTAGCTAGGGTTTCTAATTGGATATATCTGTATCCGTTATACATGGTTTTTTAATTCTTAACTGTATCTGATATCTGTCCAATACTTTTCAGACATCCGTAACTTACATTTTTTAAATTTTCCATATAAAATAGGCTTGAAATTTGAATTTTGACATGTTTTTAATTTATGAAATATTTGTGAAATCAGTTTTCAAAATTTATTCAACATATTATGCATTAAAACATAAATTTGCATTAAATTTGTATAAAGTGTGAAAATGTCAATTTCATAAGCTGTTAGATGGCGAAAAAATGACAACATTACAGCTTTAATAAAATGTGTTTTTGATCCTACAAATGTTCCAACAAAATCTGTTCTAAGTTTTGATACAGCTCCTGTGATGAGACTTTTTCCTAATGAGACTGTACAACATTCTGAGGATAAGAGGACCTTTTTGTGTGAAGAATTTGCATCCTATGGTAAACCAGAAAATAATCACATGAAGAACTAAATTCATACATTTGAAACATGTCCAACCTTAAACATGTAGAAATATCAAATAATAGTGGTACTTTTAAACAGTAATTTAAAATTTTCAAGTGAACTTCTAAGAGATCACAAAATCTTGAATTGCTGTATAGGGCATTGAAAACAGCGAAACCGACTTCAACAGATTTGGAGGAAGCCTTTTCCGTTTTTAGAAATTTCTGTAAAAAAATTAGATCAAGGCTTTCTTGTGCATCACTGTGAATGCATTAGTATTTTTAAAATATTAATATTAAAATATAAAAAGAAAATTTTGTATTTTAAAATTTAAAGGCAATAAAAGTAATACTTATTAAGATCAGTGATAATTATTTTTATTCAGTTATCTGGTAACTACCAGATAATTTAAAAATAATTATCCTATAACTGAGTTTACAGAAAATCGGGATATTTCAAAACCCTAAAACTAACCAACCAATCAGTGTATGGAAAGAACCTTCAGTTTTTTATTTCTCTCAACAGTCCTTATTCAAGCTATGCAGGACATTGAAGGGTTTTGCTACTTTTAAATGCTCATAGCAAGAATGCTCTGCTTCTTAAAATCTGCAATAAAAAATTATAGTAGTACAGTGGAGTCGCAATAATCCAAAAGTCCACTTAATCAGAAACCAAAAATAAAAAAGAACTAAGGTTACAATAAAACCACAGTGATACTAAGTAATATAAAGTATATTTCTGAAAATTAGAAGAAAATTGAAAGTTAGACAATGTACTGAACTAATTATTACTGAACTACATTGGTTTGAAAAAAATCTGTTAAATTTTTTTGTCAAACAGAAGAATACCTCTCCCTTGAAGCCAAATTATGCCAACGCATCAGAAAAATGGTGTCTGTTCTGGTCAGCGGAGTGTTACTCTGCGTAGCATAGCGCTACAAATGCAGCCGCAGCATCTCAGTGGGATACCCTCTGCTCGCTGTCGCTGTCTGCTTCACCTTCACTCTCTTCTGAGACATTGACAGGTTCTTTCAAAATCATTTCAACAATCTACTGATCGTCTAAAAATCTTACACTCTACTGAACGAACAACTTACACTCTACTGTACTGTACTAGGCAGCATTCCACTCTCTTATCACCCATTTCGTCCCGAGATTTGGTAATGTTTAGACAGACCTTATAAAATAAACTGTGCAATCACACGTAATATGTATACAGAGGCTGTTCACACATTTTTTAGACGATGTATATTGTATTCACAAAACAAAATTACATAAAATTCTTGTGTTTTAAATGTTCTATTTGACATCCCTTATTCTGAACTATCTTTCGACACCGCAATTTCCAGGATAATAATGCCTTTTGAAGTGTCAGAAGAGGTATTCTATCCCATTCCTCCTGAACAGCTTTCCAGAGTCCTGTAAGGGTTTTGGGATGACGTTTGGATAATGCAGATTTTAGAAGTCCGAAAGCACAAAAATCCATAGGTGATACATCGGGAGATTTAGCAGGGATATCAGTGAAGGGTATGGCCTTGATACCAGTTTTTTGTTCAATTTCTTTTAGGAAATTTACAGTGGATTTTGATGTGTAACTGCTAGCTTTGTCCTGATGGAGTCTCACAGATTGATGGCACTGTGGGTAAAGCGATGGTATTTCATTCAGAAAAATTGGCTATAAAATGTGTTCCTGATAGTATTTGGAGTTAATCTTGACATTTTTTCCACTCTCTTTATTTTTAACTTGCCATTATAAGAAAAACCAGCAACAATCATGAATCCCTTAGAAAAACTTTCTTTCGATTCTTTGAACCATGTACTTAAATTTTTTTCTCCCCTTTTATGATAATAAATGGCTCTTTTTTTGTTGCAATCATTTAAATACACCCATGATTCATCTATTGTGACAATTGTTTTCCATTTTTCTTTGGATAAGTGTTTCTCATATAGAATTCTACAGCGTGTCCTGCGTTCAGCGATATGATTTGGAAGAAGACGATGCACATTGCGTTTTTTCGCTTTCTTAAGATTTAAATCAACATTTATCATTTTGTTTACAGTGGACACCGAGCATTTTAATAATTTTGCAACTGTCCTTTGACTAGGGGGATTTTTTTTTAACATTAAACAACGTACCTTTGCAATAGTCGAAGATGTCCGTTTTTTCCTTGGATACTTGTTTGGAATTTTTGTCCCACTTGAGTCTCCAATTTGGCGTTTTTTTTCTTTCTTGTTGACGATATTACGTATCGACACTTTATCACAAAACCATGACTCTCAGATCATTTTTGGATAACGGAGTATGCATATTTCTCTTCGGAAAGAGCATAAATGTAGCCTTCGAACCACTGCTTTGTTAAAAACGCCATTTTGAATAAAAACAAAACTTTCAAGCCGTAGACGATAATTTTGACTTTTAAAAACATAGTACAATTGCAATTATTTCTTTTGCAGCAAACGATTTTTTATTACCGCTTACCAAAATCGTCTAAAAATTTTGCGAACAGCCTCTGTATATTCACACATTATTATGCAATTTAAGTACTTTTGAGAATGATTTCACTTAATTCAAAAAGTGTCTGATCCTAATCATTTTGGATTATTGGGACTCCACTGTAATTAGTTTTGAACAAATTAATGTGGTCTTTATCAGGATTTTCTATGGACAGTTCAAAATTGTGTATGCCCATCAAGACAGTCATGCTCCCCTGCCTTATGAAGGAATATATTAATTAGTTTGAAACTGGTTGACACATTTTTTTATTGTGGATTTTAAGAAGCTGTAAATATCATTTTAAATGCTCCTCTGTGGACTAACTGGTGTAACAATTCATTTAAGACTTTGTAAATGTGCAAAAAACCAGTTACTGATGTTTATTTCTACCTTTCTGTAGTCGGAACAAAAATGGAAACAACTTGCTGAGTTGGCGATGGCAAAGTGCGAGTTTCAGCTGGCTGAAGAATGTTTGCACTCTGCCAAAGATTATGGTGGTCTCCTTCTGTTAGCAACATCGTCAGGAAATGCCAGTATGATTGAAAAGCTGGGACAGAGTGCTTCAGAATCTGGAATTAATAATGTATCTTTCATATCTTACTTCTTATTGAATAAGTAAGTTTATTGCTGGGTTCTAGAATGTTATGTTTGATGTTATATATTATTCTAATATATTTTTTTATCAAGCTGTTAAATTAGAATGTCATATAGGTTACATCATTTTTCAACAAGCCCCGTTAAAAGTGTATTCATTCTGGTTGTAGGATGTCAAAAACCAGTAATATATTTAGAGACAATAATACTTTTTTATAAGAATTTTTTTTTAAATTTCTTTTTGATCACTGTTAGATTTAGACTAAACTGCCAGAATTAACTCCAATGATTTGTCATTCAGTCTGAAATGTAATTAACCAAACTAACCAGTGTCATCACAATTGCGTGTATTATGTATTTATTTAGTAACGTCAGTTTTACGTTATTTAGTAACAGTCTATTTAACTGTTGTGTATTATTTCTTGCATCTCATTGAGAGTTAGTATAAGTGTCATCATATACCTACTGCCAGTACGGCATTGACAACTTTTATCACAGGTTGTATCACTAATTTAAATTCTTATGTTTTTAATAAATTTATGTTCATTTTATATTCTTGTCTCACTTTATCAAACTGCCTCACTTTAATTGAGCCAAAGGGATTTCTTTAACTCTCCATGATCCAATAGTATCAATCACTTTTGTAATTTGAACTCAATTTATTGAAGGCCTTTTCTTAGCTATATACTGATAGTATGAATTTATGATTTAATTTTAGAATGTTTTTGATCTTACAGGGCAGCAATACATTAACTACAAATTTTTGGTTACATTATTTATTTGAGATGATTTTTAGCTATTTACTGAATGGGTTTAATTTAAAAATTGATTCCATTATTTATTTGAAAAGACTTTTTTTTTTTACTCATTTTCTGGATTTGTATTTAATTCATCTCTAAAATAATCATGAAACATGTCATTCCAGGATTATACTCTTTTCTGTGAACTGAAGTTTGAATATGATCAGTGCAATTTTGGATACTTTTCCGTTATAAGCACTACAATTTTTTTGACACCAATTTGGCGCATTTTTAAAAATTGCTGCAGTGAGAAAAAAGTAACGCGATGTAATCACACTAATAATTGTCAAAGTACAATATTAAAATATACAATTCATGAGATTCAGTGATCACGAGATGATATGAGGACAATTATTATCGTGGTCATGGAGATAAAGAGACTTCATCGAATGCCGTAATTAAATACGCCTACTTTAGTTTGTAAGGAATTTAGAATCCGTCAGAAAATCGGACCGTATTTTTATGTATTTAATCTTTTGACTGAATGCAGTTCTCAGATGAAAGTCATGTATTGAAAATTATTAAAATTAAAATATTTAAACTGTTTTAACATAGTACTTTACCTTATAATCCATAATTCTTGTGTTAGACATTTATATCCTTAGTTTTTTAACCAGAAATAGGTGTTTGCTACAAAGTTTAAAAAATGTTTCTTTTTAGGAAAGAGAAGGCTTTGGATGTGTTAATACAGACAGGACGTTTGCCAGAAGCAGCATTCTTTGCTCGTACATATCTACCTAGTCAAGTATCTAGGTAATTTCATTGATTGAAGTTGAAGGGATTTTTAAAAGTTGACATTGAAATTTATTTATAAAATCAATATAATATTCCGTAAATATTGCTTGATAGCATTTCTTTTTCAAAAGTAGCAACACTATGTCTAAAAAATAAGATTATTTCTTTGAAACTGTAAACTTTAAAGATAAACATACCCTGTATTAAGATAATCATTTATGCAAATGAAAAAATCATGAAGTAACAAATGTATTTTAATCTGAACTTGACTACATTTTCTTATTTTGCCGAAAATCTCAGTATTTGTGCCTCTCTTTGATTTATTTGAATTAATGTCTAATTTTTATTTTGTTTCTTTTTACCATTGTCAATTGTTTAATTTTTTATACCAGCCATCTATACAAATATAAGAAACACTTTGTCGGCCTGTGAGGGAACAATTCTGGGTAGACAGTTTCCAGTATGGCATCTGATATGAAATTCGGCCATGTTTGAAAATGTCTAATTCAATGTTTGTTTGTTTTTTCATGAAAGTACATAAATGTTACATATTTGGAAAGAGCTTTAAAAACTGATAACTTTTTCTGTGTACACTTATTCTGTTGCTTTAATAGTTTTAGAGATATTTCAATTCTTAATGCATACTCCACTGAACAAAACATAAACACAGCGTGATTCATTCACAGCGTGATTCTCACTAAAAAATGAATCACTGAAAAGAAATGATCCATCGTGTGTCTAACTCTTAATTATTTTTTTGTTTTTCATACTTTTAATTCAAACTTTTTAATCATAAATAGATCATTTGAAGATATACTGATTTTTTGTCAATTAAAAATGAAAAAAAATTTAAATTCAAGTGATTCACTGTTATTTGAGTGTCAAGTGATTTGATAGCTGGGCAAAGCCCAAGCATAGCCAGGCGAAGCCCGGCTAGTTATTGAATAAAATAAGTTACCCCTCACAAATACTATGGCAAAAACATCACTTGTTGGAATGTAGTGTTAGAATTTTCTTTTAAATCATAAGAAAAGTTAAGCAATTTATGTCCTATTATTTATATGAACTTAAAAACAATGAGTTTGGATCCTTTAAGAAAAAGTTGTTTGATTTTATTCATTTATTTTAAATCACTTTATGAGTTTCGAGTCTGACTACTTAGCATTGCCCCAGCATCTTAAATCTAGAAAATCAACACTTGGAGAAATGCCAAAAATCAAACAATAGCACAATAGAACAAAATCATAAATAATCTTCGAAAAACAAGACTTCAGTAATCAATGGTAGAGGTTAGAAAGTAATGCTAAGTAAACAACTGAAAGGTGACTGCAGAAAATTGGGGTTATGGAGGTGGGTGATTGTGTTATAGGATAGTGTATATTTTCTGCAGTATTCTAACGAGTAACCATATAAAATTAATGCTGATTGGGTAAAGGGTTTAGGAATGTATAGAAACAAATTGAACAAGCATAAAGAATTTCAGTTTTCTATGTACATGATTTCTCTCTCTCTTTTTTTTAGAGTTGTTAACCTGTGGAAAGAAAGTCTAAAAAAAGTAAATGAAAAAGCATCTTTAGCTCTTGCCAACCCTGAAGAGTATGAAAATTTGTTCCCTGGTTTAAATGAAGCTATTAAAGCTGAGAAATTCCTAGAACAAAACAGTATATCTCAGCCTGCTTCTGCCTATGCATCTGCTGTTGTAAGTACAATATTTTTACATTCTCATATTTAAAACCAAAACAAATATTTAGTCTGAAATCTTAAAAAAGAGTCAGAGAACATCAGCCAAATAACTAAAATAGTAAATTTTTTTGAGTGTTACATCCATATAAGATTCAAAATAAATAGTTTTTTTAAAAAGTAAAATTGTATGCGTGAAAGAATGTATTTATTTATTACCTTCCTCATATGCTGTTTATAATAGCTTTGTTAAAGTCTCAAATTTATTTTTTCACTGTATGACCCACCTCTATTTTATTTTGATGATTAACTATGGCTTTCTTCATTCCTGAATTAAAAAATAAGAGTTTCAAAATTGTGTAGAAGAGAAAAAATTTATTAGTGATCTGGAACAGAGTCCAAATTAAAGTTCAATCATAAAATTAATTTTGTAGATTTTAAGTTTGTTCTTTTTTTATTAATTTTGTAGCCTTCTTTATGTACGTATCAAACTAAAAACTGAATTCCCGAAAATCACTTTATTTTTTCAGCAAATCAGATTTTAAATATCTTGGGTATTTTTAAATAGATATCCTATGTTTTGAAAGAACCTTAGAGATGTACTTTTTGTCTTGCATATAACCTCTTACTACAAGACACTTTTTATCTGTTAAATATATATTCCCATATATATATATATATATATATATATGTATGTATAAAACTGAACTCATGGCACAACGTAGGCTTGGGGTGCCATACAGCATATGTCTCAGTCAGGTGGTCAACTTGACATGGGACCCCCCCAGAGTTTAGTTCCCAAGCATGCTTGGTCCTCATTTTATCGACCTATTCAAGGGATGAAAGGCTGAGTCAACTTTCCCCAGTCACAGGATCGAACCCTGGACCTGTGGTGTGGTAGTTTGACGCTTTTAACCACTACACCACCAGGTGTCCCACATATATATAAGTGACTCTAAATTAATCAGTCAATTTTTTTTTTTTTTAAATCCAAGATAACTTTTTTAAACCAAATTTTCAAGCTGCTACAGCTGTGTTTGGCTTGTCTGTATAACCTCAGTGATAAAACTAATTTTTATGGTTATTCCTATGTCCTAAATATTCATATCTTTGAAATAATTATGTAAGAGGCATGTTAAAAAAAAAAAAATTATAACTATAAGGAGGAGACCTATATCTGCATGCATGCCTAAATTGTCTAGAAGTTTTTTTTTTTTTTATTATTATTTTTTTTTTATTTAAAAAAAAAATTGCTTAGAGAAATGTCTTTAACCCCAGTGTAATACTATTTAAATATTTTAAAGCACTAAATGTATATTTTTAAAGATTCTTCTTTAAAGCTAAGAGATGTATATGATAAATGTAATACTCAATTGAAGTTTTTTCCCTCTTTAAGCCCAATTTTGAACGAGATATTGTCGAAGAAATGAAAAAGGCCGAAGGCTGTGGAGATTTTGTATACATACCTGAAGATACTAAGGTATTACTAGCTTGATTGAGCTTTTGTATCTTTGCTCTCTTTTTTGGGTGTTCTATGGAAAAATTGCTTTGATTGCTTTTCTTCCATTATAATAATCCTTTTATGAAATTATAAGATTGCAAGGTTTTAAGTAATGCATTTTATTTTATTCCAATAAAACCCTCATATTTATTGTATTTTTATTAATACATTTGCATATTGAAATTAATATATATAAATAAAACTTAGACATAATATGTAGGGTACAGACTATAAAGAATAGTTCTTTAAAAATGTCAATAAATATGCTTTAGCTGTTATAAAAATTAACAAAAAAAATTTTGTTAATTTTTATAGCAGCTAATTTCTTGTCTTATTCTCAGTTCAAAGATATACCTCGAGAAATATTTAAGGCTTTATTTCTTTTTTCATTAGTAAATATTTAAAAGTCCGTATAATCTATTGCCGATCCTGAAGATAGATTATAAGGAGATTTTAAGATAAATCAAGCATTAATGGGCCATGGTTCATTTGCTGAATATCGGAACAGATTCCGTAATAAACCTAATACATGTACATGTGGTGAGATTCAAACTGTAGATCATTGCCTATTTGATTGCATCAACTTTAATCATCTTACAAACTGGGACAAACACAAATTCTATACAGATTTTTATTGTAAAATTTTTATTAAAAAGGTTATCTCCATTTTGATGGATGAGCATATTCCTTTTCTCCCATTTGTCATAGTAGCTCAGATCTTGCTCAGTTACTTGCTGGTTTTTTGGCTATTAATAGTGCTACTTACCTGAAAATATTGTAATTATAGTGAATATAAAATTAAGCAGCATATGTTGATGATTATTTAATATACTATGTGCAGACAAAACAATAATAGCTGAAGTGCGTATGAGGCACAGCATAATGGTAGTGCTGCATAAAGGTATATACTGGGAAGCATAGTAAACATACAATTTGAACTTAAATATATGGACTGGTAAAGCTTATTTTCGAATTCTTAAGGGTAAAATCTGTAGATTTATGTTGTAATTTCATTCAGAATGTAGTTAGACATGAAATAAATAAATAAAATAATAATAATAACAAAAATAAATAAATAAAATTTAGCAATAATTGATCACGGAATTGTTGTACAGGTACCAGTGTTAAATAACGCCACCTGATTAAAAAGTTACAAATTATAGTATGGAACTTAGTTAGGTTCAAATGGTTTGTATTGCTTGTATGAAAATATGGAAAGTGTGGTTCACTGAAATGTTTAGTTGTACGAAATATGATGTATCGAGTAATAATTAATAGAATATTGTAAATGCATTGAAACATGTACCGGGTGTAATGGAAGATAATTTAATATACTATATCATATAAAATAAGAAAAGCAGTAAAGTTAGCTCATTAATATGCTATAATATAATGTCAAAATGAGTTAAAAATAAAATGAATATGTGCATCATGTTGTCAATATGTATATAGTATCATTGTATGTATCACTGTAATGTAAGGTTTATTTTACAATAGTATATTGATAATTTAATGTGATATTATACAATTTTTTTTAAAATTAGAATTAACAAATTGGAATGGAATTTAATTGTGAAGTATAAAATGCAATTGTGTTGTATTTATGTAAATGGTGTTGTGTATAGTGTCGCAGATAGTGTTGTGTATTGTATAAATAGTGATATGTACAGTATTAAGCAGAGTTGAAGTAATGTGTTGCATTTTGGTGTGACGGCCGCACCAGTCCTGAAGTGGACGGGTAGGAGCGCTGTCGCAACACCTTTTTGTCAGCAGGAAAATTCGCCGTATTATCTAGCGATAGGGGCGGCAAGACTTACGAATCCTTTTCATTAGTAAGCAGTAAATATTTTATAAGGGTATCAAATTCTCTTCAATGCTAGAAATTGGTCCAAAGTTTGCTAATATAATTTTAAACTTAGATGTTCAATATTGATACATTCATATTGCAGAAATCTAGTCCTTAAAAATAAGTATTCATAAATTTTAAACTTTCATTAAAAAGTTGCACAGTCCAATTGTGCTTCATGCATTTGAATTTATCAAAATTAAGTTTCAAAATACTACAGGTTATATTATGTTAAAATTTGGGGGTTTTTTCTATTGTTATTAAGTTTAAGTTTATTCTAGTCTCTCATTTATAAATGTGATATTTCTCCAGATTTATAATTTTTTAAATATGTATTTTGTATATGTAGACTATTGACGAGGCATCTGCTGGTTTACAGAAAACACTCCCAACAGAGTTACAGACAAGTGTCGTGACTAAAGTTGAAACTGAATTACCATCTGAAAATATTCCAGTAATTTCCTTCAGTATTATTTGAATTATTTTTCCTTACGAACAATATATGGGACTTGTAATTTTTACACAGGCTAATAATTTGGGCTTCATCAGATATTTTCTAGCACAAATTAGTATTGTGCTTTAACCCTTTCAGTCCCAAAAGTTTATTACTCATTCTAAAAATATGAAATTCCTGAAATGAACTAATTTTATGTCCAGTATAAAAGAACAGAAAGAAAAAAAAATTTTTTTAGATTATTTAATCAAAATTTTAAATGATTCCAAATGGCATCATTGGGAATTAAGTAGTGCTTGAGTTAAAAATAGAGTTGATGCCATTTGGAATCATTGGGAGTTGATGGTAGGTGGAAAAAATTAAATTTTTTAATGTATTTTGATCTATACATGTATCTGAAGCAAATAATATATTTTAATGAATAAAAAATATATTTTAATGAATTTTAACAATTTATTTTAATAATTATTTTAATTTATTTTACATGAAATTTTTTAAAACAATTATTAATTTTGTTAAGGCAAAGTGACACATTGCATTTTTCACACATTGTTCTGGTGTACGATTTGATACACAATTTACATCTTCTTTTTCCTTCTATAGGAAGAGGCCAGTGGCCTAAATTGTCAATAGATCAAATAGATCCCCATTCATTATCAAATAAAGAGCTTTATCTATCGATAAAAATTCCGATTTTCTTTTTGGCATGTTAAAAGATTTTGAAGCAAATCAGTAGAAGTATACTTATATTCAATTAATACTATTCAAGTATTCAAATTTGGTACAACCATGTGCTACAACCGCTAGCAATCGTAAATAAACGTTTGGAGGTGTTGAGTTGCGCACCCCATTGATAACTCCCAGTGATGCCATTTGGAATCACTCGTTTTTGAAAAAATATGCAACAAATATTTCGGATAATTTATTTAAAAAAATTGCCAAAATATGATTTTTACACTTATTTAAAAATGATAAGAGGCTAATTTAAACATTATTATTTTTTTAATTACATCTAAAATGAAATTGATTTTAACGTGTTTTTAGATTTCAGTTGACACTCAAACATCAAATATTTCTTCCTTTACTGGAATAGTGCTGCCATGTATAGGGTAAAGGAAAAAATAATTTTGCATAGAAAAATGTACAAATATTTCAATAAAATTTATTTGATATCAGTGACAGTTCTGGCGGCTGAGAAAAAAAATTCTGAATATCATGATTCCAATTGGCATCACTGGGAGTGAAAGGGTTAAAAGCATGAAAAAAATGTACATTGGCTATTATATTTTAATGTATTGACACATCCATTGGATTGTGTATTTTCTTTCATGTGATGGGTTAAATGTGATAAGACTTTAATACAGTTCATTTTTGAAATAGTATTGTTTTACATAATTATTATTTACATGAGAGCTTTACTTGGAAAAGAAAAAAAAAATTTGTCTCTTTTCAATTACTTTTTTCCCCTTTTAAAACATTTTATTTTATTAAGTCATCTATTATAAATTCTACTGCATTCATATCATGAAGTAATGACCTTAAATATAATTGAAATTAATAATTTTATAACTGTGTTAATTTTTATACTAAACTGAGTATAAACCTACATCACCCCCTGGTGTGAGCTCAGTTTAGACCAGTGGTTCCCAACCGGTGGTCTGCGAGAGCCTTGGGAGTGGTCCAGCACCACATAAAAAAAATTGCCAAATAAAAGGGGATTTTGAAAGCAATGTTCATTGAACTAGATGGGCGGAATATATCCGATGACTATCAGGTGTTGAATTAAAATTTCTTAAAAGTTTAACATAATTATTCTATTATCTGTATCCCTTTTGACTCAGGGATGTTCTAAACCCTCATATCACCAGAAGGTTCCATCCCTCAAATTGGTAGGGGATGGTGGTGGTCCGCACATGGCTCAATTTCTGGCTTAGTGGTCTGCGGACTTCTATGGGTTGGGAAATAATGGTTTAGACACAGCACCTTTCAGGGGTCTCATACCGAAGAATGACCTTGAAACTATGCAAAAATAAACCCTTTTTAAGTATCCTTATCTTTAGTTTCTGTTTATAAGTTGTTCTTAAGGACTTTTGAGGACCATACAAACCCTGAGACATTACTCAAAAAATGTTACAAGTTTTTACTTCCCTTCTACTGTAACCACGGAAAAAATGAGGTGTTAGCAAAATTTTATGTCAGTTTACTTTCACATGTGTTTGGTATATAGGCATTTTATTTTATTCTAATAAAACATTCATATTTTAATGGTTTGGATCCTTGGTCTGCTGATTTTTTTTTTAATTTTATATTACATGACAGGTCTTTTTCAATTTCTTTTTTTTCATAATTTTAAGTAAATAAATTTAATTTTTTTAATCTTCATCTGGGTGAATTAATTCAAATATCAATTATTTTGTAATTTACTTTCACTTAATGATTATAGCTGAAAATACTCTTTGTATATGCCAGTTTATGTATAAATTGTTTAATATATTTATTGAGAACAATCTTATTAGCAATTAATTTACTTTTTTTAACAGAAGTTTTAGTCTTGTCTAGAATTTCCAGTTTTCCAAATGTAACTTTCTATTAGTGATTACATGTGTAATTAATTCTACTAACATCCAATAATTTTTCTAGAGTAAACAAGAAGCCACAGCTTTCTCGCTGAATAATGATGATGATGATTTTGATATAGATATTCAAAATCTGATTCTTGATGAAACAACAGAAAATGTAAGTTTAAATTTTCATTATTTAAAATTTTTTTCCTTTTCTTTCTTACAATTCATTAATACTAAATATGTCAAAATACATTTCAGGAACTGAATTTTGATGAAGATTTGCTGAGTGAGGACTGAAAATATACTGCCAACTGTAAAGAAAAATCATTAAACTAAAAATAAACTTTGTGGGATCAGGTTCTTGCATTCATGCTTTTACATAAGAAACAGTACACTAGTTCAGGAGAAGAAAGAAATATCAGTACTGAAGAAACTGTTATATGAATATTTCTTTTAAGTATTTTAGTTCATTGTAAATTGAAATTTTCCATTGTTTTTCTCTACACGAATATTTGTTGTTCTAATAAAATATTTTCTATTTAAATTATAGTGATTTATTGCCTTATTTTTTTTCACTGTACATTTGTTTATGTATTAAATATTTTATTAACCAGCATCATTGTATCTGTAACATTTAATTGTATATTTAAACTTCATAAAGATTGCAATTTTTCCAAATTTTTCAAAATGATTTTATTAAAAAGAATTTCCTTAATAGAATAGAAAAGTTTTTAAAAAAGCAGTAGTTTCTTTTTAAAAAAATTAAATTTTATGTCTTCCTCTATCAGTTGAACCAACCAGTTTTTTTAAGTCAACACACTTCTTTTTTAAGTGAAAATAAACAGGAAGGAATTTAAGTTCCACAAAATTCTAGAATTAACTAAATTTATACTTAAAATTTTGCAAAACACCTTTTCAAAAATTGATAGAAAACTTTAAATTCATGTTTAAGATTTTCCTCCAAGATTTTTTAAATTATAGGCTCTGGGATGGAGGAGGGAACTGCAATCCCTAGGCCAAGCTCTCTAACACACTTTTATCTATAGGTACAAGCATTGTAGCAAGGACTGAAGAAATTTTTTTTATAGTGCATTTATTATCATACATATATTTCAATCAATGTAGATGTATGCGGGTGAAGCACTTATTCCAGAAATTATAACAAAATCAGTAATTGTAATAATATTCACTTTCATAGTAAATCTAATTTGATAAACAATTCTTGCAGGAATTTGTGAAATCTTACCTGTTAATTATGGTTTTTGTTCTACTATAATCTAATGCTTTATCCTTCACATGAAAAGCGTCAAATTTAGCAAACATGTTTCAAACTTGAGCTGCCATGCAGTGGTCTTTGGTTCAAACCCCAAGTAAGCACTGTGTTAGCCAACATTGCCCCCTGTGAGGGAACAATTTAAGTAGTGCTCCCATAATAAAGCAGCCAATAAAATTTCACAGAGCTGATGTTCGAATGTCTTCAAGAGTCAAGTGCCTGCTACATTGGACAAAAAGTTTCAAAGCCGATTATTTTCAGTGATTTACATTAATTTATTCTTGTGATAATACAGAAAATCACATAGGAACCGATCAACATTGTCGCAAATATGTGTTCAAAGAGTTTTTTGTTTTTTTTTCATTTTCAGTACAAATTCTATAAAAATTTCAGGCGAATATTTCGGATAAATGAGGGATCTCAATGCTCAGCTGTAACTTTTGCAATTTTCTATCCTTTTGCATCCTGTGTGTGCACCACTACTTTTTCATATAAATTATTCAATTAAAGTTTTTTGTATGATAGTAAACAAAACTCATATTTTAGAATATTTCAAAGTTACGTAAAAGAAATTTTTTCAACATTAAATTAAGGTCTTAAATTAATGAGGAAACATTACATGGCAGAAAATGATCAATTTAACAATTATTCTGTTTTCTAGCCATTGGTAAATCAATAAAAATTTTAGGTGGCAGTGCATTCATTGTACAAAGTGTGTAAAAATTATGAGTAAAATATCAATAAAAAATTAATTTCATTATTGGCCTATTGTATCTATATAAACACAAAAAAAAATATTTGTGTCCTTAAAAAACTTATCACTAAATTTGATCAATTTCTAATCAAACATTTATAGCATAGTTGTATTCATCAAAATTAAAATAGTTTTGTACCATTATTTATTCATTTTTTATTGTAATAGGTGTTTAAGAATTTAAAATTTAATATGTCAATTTTTTCTCACTGAAGAAACATCATTTTAAAGGCTTTTTATAATTATATCAAAATTTTTTTAGGGCATCCCCAAAAAGAGACGATATTAACTTTCAGAAACTCAGTAGTCATAGACGATATTAACTTTCAGAAACTCAGTAGTTATCCTGATACAAGCATCATTTTTTTATGGCATAGGGCAAAATTTAAAAATTCTATTCTTTTAATGAAACTTAATTCACATCTTTGTTGTTATACCTTAAACTTTAAATATTTTAATATTGGTGACTTTAATTTAGAAATTATTAAATTCTGTTACTCAGTATCTTTGGGTATGAATATTTCACCTGGTATCAATGGACATGCTTTAATTCATATGCAACAGATGTGTATGTGCATCATATTAGGTCTTTCCTAGGCTTGAGAATGCCAATTTAATATTACAAGTTATGAATCTATGGCAAAACTAAATCCACAGTAAAATTTTTTTTTCTCCCCAAGGCTCTTCTCCAGGGTGAGCCAGATGTGCGAGACCACGCATGCGTCGAAGTGGAACCCGAGACCACTTCGCCGCATACGTGATCTCGGGTGCACCACAGGGGGTGGGTCCACGCTGCACCCGTGAATAGGAGGTGGAAATGTAGTCCACATTAACATACTAGACCACATAACTTATTTTAGGAATACTTATTTTCTTTCTTCAGGGACAAGCTCTCGCTGAAAATTAAGAAAAAGAACCAGGAAAAACTTGTTTTCTAAATTCACCAAAACATAAAACACAATCAATATGTCTTAAAGAAAATTTTAGAATGCGACTTAATTATATGAGTAATATTACCAAAAATACTCTTAATAGAGATCTTTTTATAGCAAACTTTCTGTATGAAGTGCTCAGACAATAACAGAATGAAATATACTAACAAAGCCCAAAAAAAAAAAATATTTAAAAATATTTTATTGCAGAAAAGTTTTGAAATAACATTCTACTCACAAGCCATTACAATCTTGATTATTGTTAAGAGCATCTTTTAAAAGCATTATAATATCTCAGCCTTCCTTTCCTTGATCATAGGCTGTCTGCCAGCAGACACTTAGTGAGGACACCAAATCCAAGGCTAAAAAGACAAGTGTCTTATTTATGGCACAGAACAAAATTAATGCTTAGTTAAAGGGGGAGTTTTATTATCTACATTTGACTATTTTGAACACTACATTTAAAACAGAGAGCAAAAGATCATTTTTCTATTTAGTCAACAAGCAGTTTTGAATTTTTAAAAAAAATCATAAAAAGGTTAAGTTAAAAATAAAAAAATAGAAAATGACTAGATGTTCACTGGATATAAACTGTAACATGTAGGAATTTTTTAATTTATAATACTGACCTTTACTTTAAATTTTGTTTCCCTTTACAAAACTAAAATACAATCAAAATAATGATCAAACCCTCAGGCCTTTCAAAAGTTATTCTGATTACATTATTCCTCTCATTTTCTTAAAATAATAATAAATGATAAGCATAAAGAAAATGCTAAAACAGTGCAGTTTTAAAAAATTAAATTTCTTACAGTTTTAGTATACAGCAATAAATATTTTTGACACCTTTTCAGATATTACAAGCATTTCACCATTTCTGTGAGACACTTTTCTAGAATATCAGTATCTTAAAACTACATTCTCTTTAATGTAGCTCTTTTAAATGTAATTAACTTTTGTTTGGAACTTTCAGGTCCTAAAATTAACAGTTGTTCTTAAAAATCAGCAAACAGCATGTTAAATGTTATAATCCAAAGATTTTCATTTTGATTTTGACATATTTTGTATAAACTCTCCCCTTAACGCAAAAAGTAACAATTCAGAGTTAAAAATAATGTAACTTAAAATCCTATTTATGAAAATATTTAAATGATTCCATTACCAATAAAGTCTATAAAGACCCCCCAAAAAAAAATGCTGGATTTATCACAAATTAAGAAAAAATGCATTAAAAGCGAACATCAGTGACTAAAGACAAAAACAAACAAATGTGAGATGAAGTATGGAAAGTTTATCAACAAATTATAATACAATGACAACTTTAAATGAGCTCTTGCAGTACATTTGACAGCTGTACAGTTCATGACAATTATAAATGAATACATTACACTAGGCTGCTGTACAATTAATGGCTTTAATGTTAAACACAAGTCTGATAAAATTCATTGTTGCTGGGGGCCTGGAGGTTGCTGAGGCATTGGATAACCAGGAATCTGTGTACCAGGGGGAGGGGGATAAGGGTATGGGACTTGCATCTGGGGGTTTAAGTAAACTTGGGGATTAGGGGGTGCAAACTGATACTGGTGTGTGACAGTTTGAGGAGCTGCAGTGTATAGTGGATAATTGCCAGTGTAGGCATAAGGCACAGTATATCCCGACATCTGAGAATTTGTGGGACAAGGCATTTGTCCAACAGAGTACTGGGGTTGTAATTGCTGTACCGTCTGCATCTGCTGGTAAGGATCCACGACTGCTGGCTGTGCATTAATGACAAGGCTGTTCTTTGGTTTACCAGGTGGTGGTGGTGGAGGAGGGGGGGACCGTGGGGGTGGAGGTGGTGGGGGAGGAGGCGAAGCAGATCTCTCTGCTTTCCGGAGATGCTTCACTTTCACTTTATGTCGCCTCTCTTTAGGAGGTGGAGGTGGTGGGGGTGGGGATACAGAACCCACAAAAATGTCTTTCGTAGGTGGTATACCATCAGCAAATGTAACTGACTTCTTAGGTAGAGAGTCTGAATCCCGAGTCGGCATTATCAAAATACCAGCTTTAGGAAGGGCAGAGCTTGGTGCTATTGAAGTGGATGACGCAGCTGCAAAAAGTGATGAGCTTACTGACCGCTTATGTTCTTTTGATTTTTCTTTTTTGTGTGATTCATGAGGAACATTTTCATGATTAGCCTGAGGAATAGGTAAGGTTTGGGGTTCAGAAGTATCCCTTGTGACAGCACTCTTTTCGGGAATTTCTGCAGATGATGATACTGCTTCACTCGATTCTGAGTTAGCAGCAGTAATATCAATGACAGAACTGCTTATGGCTTCATCCTGAGGAGGAATTAATACATCTTCAAGACTGTTTTTATTTTGTTCAAGTGTCACAGAATCTGTATGATTAGAATCAGAAAATTGCTTATCTTGAATTTGAGAAGCTTCATCTCCAAGAGTAGTTTCTGAGTATGACACACTTTCAGATGAACCAGAGAATCCTGCCGCATTTAATTGCATTTGATGAAAATATTCAAAATATGTTTTAGAAATATCTTCTGAACTATATACAGGAAATGG
Organism: Dolomedes plantarius; assembly: GCA_907164885.2. NCBI lineage: Eukaryota > Metazoa > Arthropoda > Arachnida > Araneae > Dolomedidae > Dolomedes > Dolomedes plantarius. The sequence goes on from OU015499.1 coordinate 19,172,291, forward strand.
AGAATTGGTTCCATCTCCTACAGGTATCACACTGTAGCTTTCAGCAGATGGTTCTGATATACTAATTAAATGTTCATCAGATTTTGTAAAATCTAAATTTCCAGAGTTAGTAATTTTTTCAATATTTTCTACAACACCACAAACAATTTTTGCATTTTCTGTGTTTATAAAATCAGTGTTAGGACTTTCAGATTCAGTACTACATTTTGAAATCAATTCAGTATTAGGTGATTCAGATTTTGGCTGCTTTGCTAAACTATGCTTACTACTTTTTTCTGATGTTCTTTTATCCCATTTACTGTTGCTATTTACACTTGTCCTTTCAGTATTCTTTGAAATTAAATTTTCAATTGGGACTGAAACATCCAAGTCAGATGCTGGAGCAGTTAATTTGAAAGACTTGATAGGATATGATATTGGAATATTAATTTTATTAGGAGACAAAGTTTCTGTTTTCTCAGAATGGTCCAATTTAGTTTGTTCACATTTTGCTGTAGTTGAATCAGAAAATATTTTATTTATGTCATCATAGGTTGTTTTACTCTGTTCAGAAAGCTCTTGATTCAACAAAGATGTATTTTCAGAAACAGATTTACTTGTATCGGATTCACAGGTTGCATTTAACAAATATGGAGCACCAAATAAACCTAAAGTACCATCACTATTGCAGGTTTGCAATTTGTTTTGAATAGCAGATATTTGCAGCAGTTGCTGAATTGCTTTAAGATTTCCACTGTTGGAATTCTTAAGGAGAGCCTCAGTTAGAAGACTAAGTTCATTTACTTTTGAAAATTCACTGGCTTGTAAAGCTGGTGGCTTTTTCTTTTCATTCTTTTCTTCACTAACAGAAGCAATTTCCTCTTTTGATTCCAATTTGTCATGTACAGAGGTTCCAGACATTTGTACGGTACTTTTACAAATGCTTGCTTCCTGCAAAAGGGATTTATTATGAGATGGTGATTGAGAAATTGATTTCTCATTAGATATTTCTGGTACCTCAACTTTAGGAGATTGTGATGCAGAAATACTACTACACTTTCCCAAATCAGTAGTTTCAAGGCTTGGGGATGTTTTTTCTTCATTACTGTTGACCTCTGACTCATTCATGTTCAGTAATTTTAAAAATTCATCATACTCTGAATCTAAATCACTAGATCTGTTTGCTTCTGTTTCCATGGATACTTCAGCCACATCTTCAACTTCATTAGCAGTTTCTGAAGTAACTAGATCATCATTTCTATCTATTTCACAAGAAAGTGGATCAACAGTACTTTCAGTCATCATTTTTGAAGTATTCACAGATGGTTCAGGGACAGAAAGAAAAGAATCTCCATCAAGATTAGCTGATTCTAATGACTTGGATTTATCTTCCATTTGCAAAGGTATATCCTTTATTATCACATCTTCCTCTACAGCAGGCAGAGACAGCTGAACAGAATCAGATATTTGAGGAATTAAATTTGTTTCAATTTTATCTTTTTGAGAATCAACAGATTTTTGTTTTGAAACAGTTTCAATATCCGACAAATCAGCTAATGAACTTACTTTATCACTTTCGACATTGGGGGATGTTTTTATGGGCAATGATTTCTTAATTAGATCACTAACTGTAGATGAAATATTTGCTTGATGAGTACTTGAATCAATTTTTGAAGCTATCTGAGCAGTTGTTTTCTCAGCAGATTCTTTTGTTTTCAATAAATTGCCATCAATTACATCAGGACTCCAGTCCAAATCAGAATTGCTCTCAGAATCTGTATCCCATTTTGATTTAATTTTAACAGGTAACTGTACACTTGGTTTACTACTTTTCTGTTGGAGTTCAGAATTTAAAGAGGTAGGAATTTTATTTTCAGTTTTGACATCTCTTGGTGAAGAAGTTAAGGGTTTGGTTTCCGATTTTATTTTATCAACTAATTTTCTTTTAGCTAAAATTTCTGCAGTAGGCTCAAGATGTCTTTTGGTACCTTTAGGAAGAGGACTTTCTATTTTGCCATATGATGTCTTTAAAGCATCAAGACCTGATAAACCAGTGACATCAGGATGAGAAGATTCAGAACCACTGCTGGAAGGACTAGGTGAACGCTTTTTAAATACACATTCAAAATCTCCACATTTTCGATTGCAACAGAATTGAATAGATGGAGTTGTGTAAGTGTACTTGATAACACTTCTTGAGGATTTCTTTTTTTTAGAATGATGTTTACCTTCAGTATATTTTTGTTTCTTACTACTGTGGCTGTCTAGAGTACTATGTTTACGTTTCTCACTCTTTGGTTTATCCCCACTAGGAGATTTGCTTACCTTTCTTCTTTTCCTTTTCTTTTCCTTCTCTATACTCTCTTGATCTTTACCCTTTTTCAACCTTTCTTTATTATCTTGACTGGATGGATCATCATTTTTTGAACATAAGTTGGTTACATCACTTTCATCCTGTTTCTCATCAACATTTTCACTTTTTAACTGTATTTCAGAAGCATGCTCAGGGCTATTTTTTTCATAAGCATGCTCAGGGCTATTTTTTTCATATTGTATTACTGTATTGCTTAAGTCAGGTGGTGATACTTTATGTAAGTCAGAATTCTCATTTTTATTTTCAATATTATCATCTACACATGATATATTTTCAATATTATCATCTAATGTATCATCTACACATGGTGATAAATCCTGTGGAGTAGAATCTTCAACAATAGATTTTTCTGCCACCTGAGGCAAAACTTCAAACTTTTCTAACAAAACATCTCTTCCTTTAGGTAAAGCTTTTTCCTTGATAACATCAACATCCATTTGCTGGTCATCAAATGAATTTCTTATCACAATCTCAACTGGAATTTCTAATGCCTCCTCTTTGTCTAAATTAACAACTTCTAGACCTGGTAACTTAGTTTTCATGGGATGTTTCTCTAGTTTTTCTTTTTTACTTTCATTTGAAGCCTCATTTTCAATATCATTTGATATTTTCTTCTTAACCTGCTCTTTTTTGGAAATCTTTGCATTTTCACTATCACTACTAGATGAAGAACTTTCACTCTCACTTTCACTTTCAGATGTTCCACTCGATGAAATTCCATCGTTTTCAGAGCTACTGCTGCTGCTGCTACTGCTGCTAGAACTGCTCTTATCATGAATAACCTTCTTTTTACGACTTTTCTTTTTCACTCGCATAGCTTTATACATAGCTCGTATAGTATCCTCAAATTTCTTAGAACCACTTGAAATGCTAATTCCTGTTTCCTGGCACAATTTCTTGAAAGTTTTATTTTTTAGCATCTGGGCAAGTAGTTTGTCTGTTTTACTCTTCTGTTTAGGTAACTGTTTCTTTGATGGTCCTGCAACTGATTTTTCTTTCCTTTTAACTTTCTTTTCCTCCTCTTTCAAATGTCTACTTTTATGCTTTTGAGATGCCTTTGTCTCTTTCTCAATAGATGTTACTGAAGTATGAGAATTGTGCTGTCCACACTCATTTGATTCAATTTCTGTCAATTTTGTCACAGATTTATTTTCCATAGCATCATTTGTTTCTGCTTTGGATTTAATTTTTGAGACCTTAGTTTCAACCTCAGAAATAAGTGACAAATCTTGTTTAGGTTCATCTTCAAATAATGTTGTGGAAGATTCTGGACTAGAGCATTTAGTAGGCTCATTATAATCAACTGCCTGGGATGCATAATCCCTCTCAATTTGTTCATCACAATGTGCAATTTTTTCAGGTACGATAGATTTATCACTCATTTCAACATCTTCAAAAGTCTTATTAGCTGGTGAAGGTACAGAATTTTCTATTGGTGACTTAACTAACTGTTCTGATTTGGATTCATTGTAACAGATTGGAAGCTCAGAAAATGTTGATTGAAAAGAATTGTTATTGATAACTGCTCCATTATCATTATAACCACTAACTAATTTGTCTTTCGATTCACTGGAGGTTCTATTTTTATCAAGATGTTTAACTTCACCTTCGTCATCACAAATTTGTTCAGTTAATTTTTCGTCAAATTTATTTATGACATCTGAATTTTTATCAAACATAACATTTTCTAATTTTGGAGAATTTTCACTGCCCCCAGATTTATTATCAACAAATTCCTTAATTTTAGACCCATCAATTTTCTTTTCTTTGTTCCTGTCTTTTACCTTCTGAGGAGATTTTCGCCTGTGCTTTTCTGAACTTTTCTTCATTCTATCTCTCTCTGATGATCTTCTGTCTCGGTCTGAAGATCTTTTATACCTGCCATGATCAGGTGATCTCCGTCTGCTATGGTAATCAGATCTGTAACTTCTCTCCCTGTCTTCAGACTTCCGACTTCTTCGGTCATATGATCTGTGCCTCTCTCGAGATCTATGTCTTTTCTTATCTAACTTTTTACTGCTCCTATCTTCCGAATGCTTGCTTCTTTCTTTTTCAGACTTGCTCACAAACTTCTCCTCAACTGGTAGTAAATCTTTAGAATCAGGATGATGTTCAACTCCCTCTTTCTCTGATTTTTCAGACCCTTTGATAACATCTGTTTTTACAAAAGTTAAAAATCCAAAATTTGGCTTTTTGGCTAATGCTTCAGGAGGCTGATTTGGGTACATTTCCCCTTTAACTGGAACATTTGGCTGACTTTCAGTTTCTTTTTCAGTGAGTTCTTTATCTTGTTTTTCGACTATGGTACTAGCACTCAATGACTGCTGACTGTCTTCCTCTTCTTCTTTAAACACAGATACCACATCAGCACTAATTTTTTGATTAGTTTTCTTAGATAAGCTGAAAGAGAGAGCTCCAGATTTTAAGCTACTGCTTTCAACATTCTGTATTGTCGACTGTCTTGATTTTGAATAAGCTAGCAACCTCTTCCGAGCTAAAGCTTTACCCAGAAGAGCTACAGTTTTAGGAACATAACTTTCATTTATTTTAGATAAAGGAAAACCCAATAAATTGTCCTCAGAACTGTTTTCTTCACAAGTTTCCAATTTTGTAGGCTTTTCTTCAGTGTCATTTGGTGGCTCTGGTGGTAAAGTTGGTAAGATATTAGACTCAGATGAATTTTGTGGTTCTATATCACTTGTAATAAAATTATTACACACATCCGGCAGAGGAGGTAAATCTACATCATTTGGAGAAAAAAATACAGTATTTAAATGCAATAATTTAAAATCCTCTGATGCAGTAACAATCACATCAGCAGATTCCGATTTTGATTCATTATCTTCTTGGGCTGAGTTGTCAACAATAGGTAAATCAGGAATATTAGTATTTTCATCATTATCTGAAGGAGAAGTATTAAAAGTTTCAGGAGTTAATTCACATTTTTCTACATCCTCACTGATTTCACAGCTTTTATCTGGTTCAGATATGATGATTGTCTCGGGTTCTTTTATACATTCATTTGATGTCTCATCAACAGAATTCATGTCAACATCAAGTGAATTGTTCACATCGCTTAAACTGTCATCTTTAATACAGTCAATATTCAAAACTACAGGGATAGTCTCATCAGTTTCTTCATAGCTCTTATTACTTTCCTCCAGATTATCACTTTCAGAGTCTTTTTCATCAGCAACTTCTCTAAAACCACCACCAGGAATGAATTTTTCGCCAGTTCCCATTTCAACTGGACCCCTACAAAAACAAAATAATACATTTTAGAAGAATCCATATGAAATTAGAATATCCATTAGAAACCTCTCAAGTAAACCAGAATCAAAGTTAAACAAACTTTCATCACATCACTAGATTTTTCATAGACACAAGGTCTAAAATTATTGCATAATTGAACTTAAGACTGCAATTATATTAATATTAAATAAAAAAGAACTAATTTAGTAGAAATACCAATCCAAAGTAAGAATGAAATTTTGGGGCAATTACAGTAAGTATTATAAAAGGTAAGATTAGAGAACCAAAGAAAAAAGATCAAATTACATAAACAAATTGATGATACTAACTGTCAAAAAAATTAACAGAAATCTGCAATTAGTGCTATAAAGCAACATAAATACAAGATTCTGTAGAAATAATTGAAATTTTATATGTGTGTGTGTGTACGTACGAATGTACATACACACAAACACAAACACTTAAAAAAAAAAAAAGCAGTAAAACAAAAAAAGCGTGGCAACTGACTGGTCTCTTCATCAGAAGGCCTAACCGAGTTGGTCAACTCAATGGGAATCTTAGTAAGATTAAAGAAACATTTAAAGAATAATGTACTATGATTGATGGAATCTCAGACACGTTATAAGTACATTTTAATATTTTTTATAAGTCTGCAAAATAATTTTACAAATATAGAAACAGATTTTAAAAAAAAAATAAAAAAATTTAAACGATAAATTTTCTGTATGAATTGTATGTACATATATATATATATATATTATATAGTGGATTAAAGATTTCAATTTTCAGTTAATTCAAATTAAAGTTTCATAATTTGTAATAGAAAGAAATATAGATGTGCTACTCATTGGCTTTATTTTCTTATATCCTCTTTCATTGCTGGCACCGTCAACTATAAAATCATTTTATCTTTGGAAAAAATAAATAAATAAAAAAAAGCCAATAGATTCATAAAAATTCAAGTTTTTGGAAGTTTTCTAATACCATGAACAAATAATTCTGCCCTAACTTTGAGAAAAAGAAAAATGACAAAAAAATTTAAAACCAAAAGGAGGAAAGCAAAATTTCTGCCTTGTATTATAGGATCTACTGTTTTGGGACAGTTGTTATAGTCTAAAAAGTACCTTAAATAAAAGGGGGTCGCAAAGCGAATCTTTGGAGTTGTGAAAATTTAATTCTGATATATGAATTTAATTCTTGTCGCTCGTCGTGAGTATTTAAGGCATATATTTTATTTTATTCCTACAAATATACTGAAAGTATGTTCCTCATATTTTATCAAACATTGATAAAACATCTGTAATAATTTTATAATGAAATCAGGGAGCAGCATATATGTATGCATGTTGTATAGTGTCGGTGTGGGCCAGTGATACACACTGAAAAACATTGAACATGCTTTACGTCCAGCAGTGTCAAACATTGTACTAAGGTTTAATTTGTTATGCAGCAAAAAATAACCACATCTGTCTCATTAAAACGTGATTTTCTTTCCTTATATTTTGTATATTTGAAACATGTATCAAAACTACTAATTTTCATATGTGTATTGTTTACCAAAGAAATTATTTATGAGAAAATATTTATCTTATATCCTTATTTCCTGGGGTCACAAAATCTCAATGATAAAAAGGGGTCATGAATGAAAAAAGAAGTGCTGCCTTAAATCCTTGCAAACAGAGCTCTTTGAATACGCTAACATGCTGAGAACTCGAGTGATCAGCTCTTTTGTCATAAAAAATTTAGTACAATATGTAACAATTGTATGTGACTTAATGAAGGTTAAAACAAAAATCTGGGCTTCATACATACAGAAATTAAATATAAATATTCCATTCATCATTCCTCAATAATTGCAATTAGATTTTAATCACCATATAAATTTCCAATTTAATAAAAATTTAAAATAGCATGTTAAAAAAAATAATATATATGTATGTGCGTATGACAGGCATAAATATTTGAGAGTAAGTGTTTTACTTTAAAAATCAAATTAGGCATAAAAAATCCGGGGGAGAATGAAATCACAGGGTAGCTACAAAAATTGAAGTAAAAAGTTCCCTGAGTTTTCCCTGATTTCCAGAGTATTTTTCATGAAATTCCCTGAGTTTCTCCATCCGTTCACAGAACAATTCCCCAGCCATAATGATAAACTTGACATTTGATGAACTAAAAATCTACAGACTGATAAATGAATAAAAATTTAATAAGTAAAAAATATTTTTATTGTATACCATAATAGATAGATAATATTAAGTTACAGATTGAACATTTAATATACTAGTTTTAACTGTTTTGATGGGTTCGCAGAGTTGCTATCTGCACCTCTATAATAATGCTTTGTCTTTGAGCTTCCTGCAAAATGGTTGCCTTTTTAGCAGCCAACTCTTTCAATTGAGATTCTGCTTACCTTTTTCTTTTTAAAGCATGCTTTTTTTCTATTTGCTCTTTCTCTTGGTGTTTCTTCGATTCTTCATACCTTGCTCGTGCGTTTCTAGCATAGTGGATCATATCTTTGGAAATTGTTATGCCATCAAGGCCACCCTTGGAAATGATATGATCATAAACCCTCCTTCTTGCTACTAAGGAAGATTCCTTCATATTCTCCCACAAACAGTCACTGTTTATAGAAAAACCCCTCTCAACATTTGCATTACGATGCGACAAAATCATAACATTTGCAGCATCTCCACAGTCACCTTCTGCATCAAAAATTGAAGACCAGAATTGATCAATTCCAACTTTTTCCCTGAGTTAAACGAAACTTCCCTGAGTTTTCCCTGATTTTTTCCAGAAAATGATTCTTCCCTGAGAATTCCCTGAATTCCCTGTTCTGTCGCCACCCTGAATCATAAAATATTAAACTCCTCCATATGAAACACATTTTATTTTACACATTTTTAGAAATAATATGGTTATGTATATCACCTCAATTCAGCAACTTGAGCTCGCCTTTCAGCTAATTCATGTAGTCTTTTAGCTTCTCGTTCCTTTTTTTTGTCTTCTTTCCTCCACTTTGAAACAACATTACGACCAAATTCTCTTTGTTTCAATTCTTTCAGCCTCTAAAATAAATTTAAAAAAGGGAAAAAAAGTTGCATTACTGATGATAAAGCAAAAAAGTTTTGTGACTTACAGTTAAAATTCCATTAAAATATGTTGGCACTGAATGATTCATAAACAAAAGCTACTGTTGTTTGCCAATGTGGGGCATATGTCCATTAAAACATTTGCCAAAATTGAAAGCAACCAACAATTCCCAAGAATCGTTGGTTGCTTTCAATTTTGGCACAATATAGGTGAACCAACATCACCCCTGGTGCCACTTTGACTGAGCACCTCCCAGACGCAATATCTGTGGTGGTGGGGGGGGATCATACATTCTCCCACCCTCTCTGACAACAGGAGGACTGTTAGGAAATTGTCTGTTTATATATGTTACTTTACCTTTACTTTAGGTTATTTAACTTATAATTATCCTTTCCTGTTTTTATTCTCCCGCTCTCATGAATTGTAAACAGCTCACGTTAATGTAACGCGGCAAAATGAATGAGTCGTTCATTTCGCCGATCATACTCACGAGTGTCCTCAAAGTTTGTAATTTTTCCATTGGATGTTTTACTTTATGCAAATTTCTAACCACACTCTGTTACTAGAGATGTATTTAAAGGACCTTGTTGTTCAGTCTTCACTCCGGTTATTGTCATTCATTTTTCAGGCGGATGATTTCTCCTATGCCATTAGGTTTCTAGGACAGTAAGATTTATGTTTTTTTACATCTTGTACTTTTTGTAAATCTTTGTTTTATTTGTGTCCTTATTTAAGTTTAAAATAATTTTTTTTTTTTTGTACTTTAAAAGACTTATAATTTTTCACCACAATGATCCAACACATAGTTAAGTTCTATTTATTAGGATCAAGAACATTAAGGACTTTCTAGTCTACAGATTTAACATGTCTCTATCTGGCTATTGGGGGAGAGGGGGCATTTAAAATTGTTTAAAGCAGGGGAGAGCAATTGTTTTGGCCCGGGGGTCTCTTTGTGTAAGCAGAGGTTAGCGGAGAGCCACACCTTTTAAAATTATTGCATTTATTAGTTAACTTTGCATTTCAGAAAAGGTATAAATTGTATCATAAAAATCAATAAATATAAATTAAATAAAATACTGGCAGTTTTTCTGGCTGTCTGGATTTTTCTGGGTGTCTTGGCAGGTCACAAAAAATCTGTAGTGGGCTGCATGCGGCCCATGGGCCGCTATTTGCCCACCCGTTTTAAAGATTTTTTTTCAAAATACAAAGATAGAAATTATACTTTTTATGATCTCCCTAAGTAAAACTTATGTCTGAATCAAATTTAAGAAATAATTTGAAAAACTGTCTATGAAAAATTTGAAAATAACTTGTCAGCATATCAAGTTATGAATATTCATACAAAATTTTGTAAATACTTTGCGATTCAGATTACATTTCCTAAAAACTGCTATCTTTATAATTTTCTCATATCACTTTATTTATGATTAATTTATACAATGAGAAGCTACACAAAAATTTTGAGGCTATAATTTCTTGAACACAATTTTGAATTCCATTTTTTGTAATTATATTTTTAACATTCTCAGTTGGTATATAAATGGATTTGCTTTCAATTAGAAAATATTTTTAAAAGATGTTATTTATATTTATTTTAAAAAAATCCAAAGAAAAACAGTCATAATTCTGAAAAGTTTTTCCCCCACATGCTGGACTTCTTGGTAAGGTCTTGCTTTATAAGTAACTATACTCAGGGCAAACCTAACCTGAGAACACTAAACATACTACAAAGGCCAATTTACACCTGCAACGGAAATAACTCCCGGGCACTACAAATTGCGGATTGCCATATTTGGTCTTTTATCGTCCATTAAGAAAATTATGAAGGTTTTAAATATTTAGACTTTAAGAAAATAATCACATGTTTTGATTTCTATTTTCATGTAATCAACCTATTTTGAAACTTTTAACCATACATCGTTCTACTTACTATTTCCCAAAGTAATGTGAGGGAATTTCAGGAATCCTCAATAAAATTTACAGTCCTGTTTGCTTTTATAAATACAGGATCATACAAAAATTTATTATTATTATAGATGCAGATTTCTGGGTACTTGGGTTTTTGAAATTGTTAGTTTTCTCTTTCGCTATAGGAGATGTGATCTGTTTCGGTAATTTTGTTTTCATTTAAAATAATAAGTCTGGCCAGTTATATTAGCAATTGATGCAAATATAAAACAAATGGGCTTTCAGAAACCGATGACAGCAGGAATAAATAATAAAAATGACATTACTGAAGTGTGGTTTTCAATTATAGATTTTTTTTTCATTGCATGTATTGTACAGATTATTATCAGAGTTTCAGCAAATTCAGTTTGTGGATTTATGCAAGGCATTTCTTACAAATCCTATTTTTTACAGAATTTTGTATTTATTTGGGATATAAGTGGTCAGTTCTAGAAATGAGGGATTAAACATAAAATGATTATATAGGAACTTAAGTTTTCGAAAAAGTATTTCAGCCAGATTTTATTTACAGAACAAAAATATCTACAAATAAATATTTCTAGATTTTTTTATCAATAAAATCATTTACGGTTTGATCAAACTTTAATATCCTAATGCTCTATAGAAAGTATTGCAAGACTGTTTAGTCTCTACTGCAATATTGTTGGTCTCAGGTATGTTTTAATTAATTTTAATCTAGAAACGCTTCTGCTCCTGGTCACTAAAGCCAGTAGCTCTATCATTCATAGTGAGGAATTTTAGAATTTTTATGGGTTTCAGAAATATTAAGATAGAAGAATGCTTCCATTTCTTCAACCAGCATATTGAGATATACATATGCATGTTTTACACATTTTGTTTAGTCTCGTTATTCTGAACAATTTTTACATCTGTTTACGCAATTTTCTTTTAGACATTTAAAAAAAATTTTTCCTAATCTAATAGGTCAAATCGGCTTAAAGCCGTTCCTGCCCTTTAAAGTGTTATAATGACTACACTAATGACCTCTTCCAATGAAAAATCACATGCATTTAATTTTTTCAACACTCTATAAAAATTTCCCATTTTTCACAATTTAACTAGGGGAATATTTCGTCAAACTCTAATTTCATCCTTTGTGAAATATCATCTTATAACTTGATTTTTGTTGGCCATATTTTTGCCCAGTTTAAAAATTAAATGAAAGCGTGAAAGATTTTTTGCTTAGTTGCAAGTTTATAACTTGGAAAATAGACATAAGAAATCAGCGTTTAAACATTTCAGATTGTACAGCAAATCACGGCAGTCAATATTCCAATAGGTATAGTGTTCAAAATCTCCTTTCTATTATTAACTGCAGATGTGTATTTTTCCCCACTTGTCTCTTGTAAACACTGCCTTTCCTTATGGTAAACCATTACCCATCAGCAGGAAGTAACAGACCGGGGGTTACCAAAATTCCACATCCACATTGAACGCTAGATACTCCCACCAAGGAAACAAAGCCTTGTGAATGGTCAGATTATTCTATGACGTTACATTCTCTCCCGTATGCTGTATTGCACATTATTTACTAAATACATGAAACACCACATTTTTGTTGCTCAAATATATCTACGCTTTAACAGTTAAATCATTATTTTAATGATTTATATCTGAAATGTACCTTTAATCAACTCTATTAATAGGAAAAAGTGCAAACTATATTGGAATCGCAGAATCATACTGTTCCAGCATCCCACCTGTATTCAGGTTAGGTATGCCCCGAGTATAACTGAATACCCATGCTTTGCTACAGAGTAGATTCAAATTAAATACAACGGTCAATGTACAGTGGCTCCCAAAAGTGTTCGTACACTTACGATTTTCAATGAAATAGGGGTCTATCCATTGATTAAAATGAATATTTCAGAATGGGTATTTAATAATAAGATCTATAACCTATTTTTAACAAAACTACATGAAATATTTTGAAAACATAGTAAAACTTTATTTTTAAGAAACCAATAATCCAAAAGTAACAAAAACTTTATCTCACAAAAGTCATCGTACACTTGTAAAAAAGCTCTGCATATTAGTAAATATTCTAATTTTTCGTTAAACTAATCTTTAGTAGGATATCCTTTAGCATCCACAACAGCTTTTAAACGTCTGGGAATAGATTGCTTTAGTTCTTTTGTAATTTTTGCATCAATGTTCATCCGTTCTTCCATCATAATTGTTTTTAGTTCGCTTTTCGTGTGAATGTCGTGTTTTCGTATTCGAACCTCCAGTTCTCTCCAAATATGTTTTATTAGGTTTAAATCTGGCGATTGAGGTGGTGTTTTCAAAATTTGTGGACAATTATAGAGACACCAGATGCGAACATTGAGAGCCGTGTGCTTAGGATCGTTATCTTGAAAAGAAAAACAAAGTTGTTTCCAATACCCAAATTTTGAGCTCATAATTTTAAATTGTCTCTTAAAATATTTATAAAAACAGCATGATTCATTATGCCATCAATAAATACCAAATTTCAAAGTTCTGATGCTGACATGCACCCCCACACAAGGATACCTCCACCGGAATGCTTAACTGTTCCTACTAAGTTCTTGGGATTAAGTTCCTCATTTTTTCCTTCTCCATACAATTATACGCCCATCAGCACCAAAAATGTTCATCGGCAAATAAGACATTATTCCAATAGGTTTGGGGCTTATATATCATTGATAGTGCGAAGGGAAGCCTAAACTTTCTGTTTTTCTCACTCACGAAAAATTTTCTACGGGCAGAACTCCCATGTAATCGAGCTGTTCTGAGAACTCGTCAAAAAATTTCAGCTGAAATTGAAGTAGAAAATGTTTCACTGAATTCTGCAGAAACTTTTACAGCACTCAAACGTGAATTTTTCACGAATTTTCTAATTATAAATCTCTGATCATGTTTTCTTAACTTTGCCGGACGGCCTTTTCTTACCTTGCTTTCGATCCAATTTTCTTCTTTAAAGCGTTTTTTCACATACTGCACAGTAGAATGGGATAAATTTAGTAATTTAGCAATATTCCGAACTGATTTACCACTACTATGATGAAAAATAATCAATTTTCGAATGCTGTTTGTTGTTTCTTTACAACTACGAACCATTTTTAAAAAATAAATAGAATATTATGGAGTAGGCAAGCAAAAATTAAAGCCAAACGATATTTTAAATGCCACCACAATTCAAAAATAAAAATAAAGCGCCAGACGATAATTTTAATTATGAATTTATCCGAAAATATATCAGTGTACGATGACTTTTGTGAGATAAAATTTTTGTTACTTTTTGATTACTGGTTTATTAAAAATAAAGTTTTACTATGTTTTCAAAATATTTCATGTAGTTTTGTTAAGAATAGATTATAGATCTTATTATTAAATACCCATTCTGACATATTCATTTTAATTAATGGATAGACCCCTATTTCATTGAAATTCGTAAGTGTACGAACACTTTTGGGAGCCACTGTATGTAATTAATGCCAAAAATATATGTATAGTAAATACAATGGTCAATGTATGCAATTAATGCCCAAAAAATATATATATATTTATAAAAAAATAACAGATATTTTTATAGACAAAATAATGTAGAAGAAAATATTCAAATTAAATGCAACGGTCAATGTACGCAATTAATTTGTATGTTTAATATCCATAAAACATACTAATTTGAATTAAATTCGTAAAAAACTTCCATCTCAATTAGTCTAGTGGTTAAATTTTATCTTTTGCTGTATTTTAATATATTTTTTTGTCAATTTATTTCGTTGTCATGCATGTGATGCAAAGTTAATTTAAAGTATCACAAAAAGATAAAAACCACATGATCAGCATTTAATAAATTAAATTCTAAAAATTAAACTTTAAAAATCCACTAAAAATCAGAAAATGGAGGTAAAGATTCGAAAAAGATTTCATTTTAAAGGAATTTTTATGATCTTTCTCGTAATATCAATTTTATAACTCTCAGATTATTATTTTAAATGCAAACTTTAAAGAATGTTACAAAACAGCTTAAAAATTTAATTTTAAAAAAAACTAAGAATTTTTCAAAAATCTTTCTTAGTGCACCTGTACACTATAAGAAGAATCACCATGCAGAATTTCAGCCCTTTAGGTCCAGCGGTTTGGTCTGTGCGTTATTTGTCAGTCAGTCAGTTACGGAATTGTTTTATATATATAGATAATTATGAAAATTTCACAATAAATTTCATAATCTATATATATAAAACAGTTCCGTAACTGACTCATTCATTCATTCATTCACTGACTGACTGACATACAACGCACAGACCAAACCGCTGGACCTAAAGGGCTGAAATTTTGCATGGCGATTCTTCTAATAGTGTAGGGGTGCACTAAGAAAGATTTTTCAAAAATTCTTCTTAGATTTTTTTAAATTAAATTTTTAAGCTGTTTTTAAAACTTTTTTTACGTTTGCATTTAAAATGATACATTGAGGGTTATAAAATTTATATCACGAGAAAGATCATAAAAATTCCTTCAAAATGAATTTTTTTTTAATTTTTACCTCCATTTCCTGATTTTTGGTGAATTTTTAAAGATTAATTTTTAGAATTTAATTTATTAAATGCTGATCACGTGATTTCTTTTTCTGGTACTTTCAATAAATTTATCGTCACGTGCGTAACAACTAAATAGACAAAAAAATATTTTTTTCTTGCTAATGCGGCAGACGATTGGACTTTATTTTGTTTATAAAAATATCCCTTACGATTTTTTTATAAATATGTTTTTTTTTACATCAATTGTATACATTGATCGTCGTATTTATTATAAATATATATATATTTATTTTTTTTTAATTAATTGCATACATTGACCGTTGTATTTAATTTGAATGTACTCCGTAGCGAAGCACGGGTTTTCAGCTAGTTCATCTATATATATAAAACAGTTCCGTAACTGACTCACTGACTGACATACAACGCACAGACCAAACCGCTGGACCTAAAGGGCTGAAATTTTGTATAGTGATTCTTCTTACAGTGTAGGGGTGCACTAAGAGAGAATTTTGAAAATTCTTCTTAGATTTTTTTAAATTAGATTTTTAAGCTGTTTTAGTAACTTTTTTTAAGTTAGCATTTAAAATAATAATTTGAGGGTTATAAAATTTTTATCACGAGAAAGATCATAAAAATTCCTTTAAAATGAAATCTTTTTCGAATCTTTACCTCTATTTTCTGATTTTTGGTGAATTTTTAAAGATTAATTTTTACAATTTAATTTATTAAATGCTGATCACGTGATTTCTTTTCTGGTCTTTAAATAAATGTATCGTCACGTGCATAACAACTAAATAGATTAAAAAAAAAATTTTATCCTTGCTAATGCGGCAGACGATTGGACATTATTTTGTCTATAAAAATATCCCTTATGATTTTTTTATAAATATATATATATTTCTACATTAATTGTATATATAGATCGTCGTATTTATTATATATATATATATATATATATTGGCATTAATTGCATACATTGACCATTGTATTCAGTTTGAATGTACTCCGTAGCGAAGTGCGGGTTTTCAGCTAGTTATTACTCATAATGATTTATCTTTATACCAGTTCAATTGTTTTCCCTGAAGAAAGCTTTAAAAGGAAAAACAATTGCACAAAAAAAGCAAACTATTCATTTGTAAAATATGCAGAAAAAATAAAATTATGACCTGAATTCAATATAGTCAAGTGAAACACTTCTATGCCTGACATTGTTCAAAGTTTGCATCCAAATTAAAAATACAGATATTATTAATATACAATTTATTAAATAACAATTAATTTTAATGTACCTGTTTGTGTGCATGGTCATATGAATTAATATGGTTGTCAAATTCTTGGTATTTGTAATACTGTTTCTCACATAATTCACAGAAGAAATTTGCTTTCAAACTTGCAAGGCCTTCTTGCACAGCTTTTTCCTTTTCTTGAACAGCCTGAAATAAAATTTAAAATAAAAGAAAAGATGTTTGATTTTTTAGCAGTTCATATTAAGTATATGATAAAAACTTCAATATACACATACATAGTTAGCTTTATTAAAAAAAAGCAAACTACTCTAGGGGGAAAACTGATAAGTTAAATACAGGGTGTTTCAGAAAACCTGACATCACTTAAGATATACCGTATTTTTTGTACCATAAGACGAACATTTTTACGTAAAAAAATTCGATTTAAAATTGGGGAGCATCTTATGATCTGAAGGTAACATTAAAATAAAATCTTTATACTGCATCGAAGTTATTAGCTAAGTTCAATTACCGGCGCAACATGTTAATAAAATTAGTACAGCATGCTAGTACAGGTAGGTATGTAGGGTAACCCCAAACTGAGAAAAGCATGTACATCATGTGCAGAAAACCCATTTTTATATCCAAGTTATCTCAAGACATATAGGTGCGGTGGCCTGGTTGGCAAAGGCAGCGGACCAGTGATCTGAACGTCTCTGCTTCCATGCCACTTGCTGACAAATCCACTGCCATGTACACTCATGGCGGCTGGTACATGAAAAATCTGTCGTGGCTGCAATGTCCTCCAAGTTCTCAAATTTACCTCTGGAGGTGAAGGGGAAGAAATTTGCTAGCTCAGGCTACTGAGAAAGTACTGTTACATAATCATGTGTTTTAGGGGGAAAGCACAGATTTTACATATTTGTCAATAAAAATTTTAATTACTAAGATTTTTCTCAATTTAGTCTTTAACAGGTCATAATTTTTCCCTCCAGTGACACTTAACACAAGCATATCTACCAACAACAAAATTATAATTTAATTATTTTCCAGATTAATTTAATTAATTTTCAGATTTTCAGGCCAATTAAATTATCATGTATATTAAAATATAACACCAGTATCTACCTTATATTTTTGCTGCAATTCAGCAGAATCTTGTTTCTCTGTTTCTAAAACCCGTCTTTTTTCAGTTGTTTCCTCAGCATAATCCATCTGCAAGGAAACAAAAAATAAAATTGAATAGGATAATCAATTACAAAACCCCTTCCATTGAAGTCAAGTGTCATTCTCTGCATTACTGCCAGGAACAGAAATTGCATATTCTTCTGATAATGATTGATAAGCTCCAGCATCAACAAATCTTTAAGAATCAGAAGGAACCTTTTTGGCTCAGTCTTTCACTTTCACTGCTCAAAGGCAGAATATAAATTCGTCCGTAATTTTAAAATTGACAAAATTATACTATTTATCACATAAGAATATTACATTTTCTAATAAAAGAATATTTATTTTGAAAGAAAGTAAAATAGACAAATATAACAAGTTTACCAGTTGTTTCTGGTATTTCTACAAAATTATAACAATGCAAGGGTACTAAAATCTAAAATTCAGCAAAACTGAAATCTTGAAGAACTGAAAACTGAAATCATGAAGAACTATCAAATAATAAACTAAGACAGGGGTCCGCAATGCGGTGCCCACGAGAAAATTTTAAAGTGCTCGCCATTAAAATATCTAAATTTTATATATTTAACCAACAAACACTCGTAGTTTTAATGAATAATTTTAGTAAAAAAAATTAAAAATAGTGAAACGATAAAAATCAAAATATGAGCAGCTGCTCGTTTTACAGCGTCAATCTCCCTTCGCTGTGAGTCAGCTATTTTTTTTTTCCCTCCCCCTGCTCAGAAATTGAACTCTCTTCGTACGTCGACATATGCTTGTGAATCTTTGTTTTCCAATATGAAATACTTAAAATCAAATTACAGATCAAGCCTCACTGACATTCATTTGGACAAATATCTGAGAACTAAAATTCAATTTATGTGCCACATTACAAAGGTCACAGATTTGCAATATCAAATATCACATTAATTACCATTTTTTATGATTTTTTTGTTTAAATTAAAATTAAAATTTATGTATTTAAAATTTATGTCACATTAGTATTTTCATGTTTAAATATACCCCCCCCCCCAACCTCTTCAACCAGCTGTGCCCGCCAAACTCCTGCATTTCGGAAATATGCCCTCTAGTAAAAAGGGTTGCCGATCCCTGAACTATAATAGAATAATAGAATATAAGTGCAAAAAAAACATAACAATGCAAGGTTGGAATCTTTTAGAAATATTTTCCTATGAGCAACTTTTAAAAAACAAAAGGTTATTGGTGAATTTTTATAGCTTCATAAAATTTGATGAGAAATAAATATATCAATGGATAAAAAATATTTTAACTAGAGCCTCAAGTTAAACCACGCTTTGTACCCCTTAATATACTTCTTCACAAAGAATTTTCTGCTAATTCATCTTAAAAATATATATATTTGGTTTAATTTTTTAATTAATTCTATGCTATCATAAATTATAAAGTAAATAAAGCCATGTATATAAAGTGTAAAGTAATAAGTATATAAAGCTTATTTATGTAAATAAAATATATCATGTAGAACTTCACTATATAACGAATATAAGTTAAATACTTCTCCTATCTTCATTCACAATTCCTTACTACCCACAAGTACATTGATTGATTTATCAAATTACATGGCTAAATGATGAAGACAAGACGAGTATAAAAGCTATTAATCTTATAAACAAATCAAATGTTTCAACATCCATCAGGCAGAAGGAAAAGAGACAGGCCTTAAATCTGATGAACAAATGACTAAAAAAAGTCTACATTTAATGGATCATCGATTTCTTTGCATATCTATGATGGATATATATTGTGGACTTCTCTTGTTTCTTAATTATTTTCATTTTTAAACTCATACAAGAAATATCATATATAATATTATTACTATGAATGTAAATCTTCTAAATTCCTATTAAAAAGGAATATTTGTCTCCTGTGAAAATCATTGAAAAGATTTGATTGTCTAATTAAATAATTAAGTAAAAAGTGAAATAATAGTTAAAAATAGATAAGAAAATAAGAAATTTTAAACTATTATTACTAATAACTTATTTCTCAGGGCCATTCAACCAAACATGTTTTCTTGACACCATGTGAAAGTCCAAATGCTACAAAACAACCCAGCAATATGAAATATTTAATTAAGCAAAAGTGGTGAAAATCTAATATTAATTACATGTTACGTATTTCTAGATTACACTTGAAAAGTTTTCTATAAAATACAAGTAATATACTTCACAATTCTTAAAAATAATTCATATGGTGGGGGTAAAAAATTGTGTGCGCTTTGTATGTGACAAGTCATAAACGGCAAATAAATGCTTTGTCCTATGACAGACAAGAACAAGAAATATTTCATATAAATTATAATTAGACAAACAAACAGACAGAATAAAAATCTCCCAAGCATTTTTAATTACCAGAAAATATATTTCTTTGATAACCAACTCTGAAATTTTTTTCTCTAAACAGTCAAAAGAAAGATGCATTTTCAATGATTAAAATTCTCTATGCATTGCAAATTATTATAACTTGATTGCATCCATATTTACTATATAAATGATGCATATTACATTATATGAGATATATTTACATGGCTATCAAACTATCTAATGATACATACATGGCAATTAAAATCATGAATTCAGGAAGTACAATGCACCAGGATCCAGAAAATTCTCAAAAGCCCACATAAGTCTTATGCTTTTAAACTATACCAAAATGGTCGAGTGAAATATTTTGCACTGGTGACCTGTTCTACAGTTACGCCATTAGATGTACAAACTAAAATACATACATAAACAGAGAATTATATTGTTTGAAAATATTTAAGAATATTCAGGAGAAAGAAAATTTTCAAATACAATCAATTCTTTAAAATTCTTTAAATAATTTTATAAAATATCTCAGAAACTTCTATCATTACTTGTGACGAATTTTCTGTTTTGTACAGAAATCTCTTATGTACAAAGATATTATTAACTCCATTAAAAATATAAAATTAAGTTTAATATAAAATATATAAAGTGTAAATTATATATAGACTATACCTAATAAAATAGCTAAAGAAAGATGTTAAGGTTTTACCATGAAATTACAAAATTGAACACATCTAAAATGAGTAAAATTTATTTTTAGCTACTAGCTTTAGCTATATGAAATTGCCTGAGTCTCTTATATTTCGAAAATCAATTTGTGGAAATGTGAAATCAACCAATATATTTCAGGGATGGCCAACTTGTAAACTGCTGCAAAATAAAAAGTTTCACATACTTTTTTCTTTGAGATTTAGATTTACATTAAAACAAAATTACAAATATTTAATAATTTCATCAGCTTTTTTAAAAACACCTTTTAAAATCCCAAACAATTTTTTTTTACATGTTTAGAGGTAGCTACTTTACTAGTTTACATTATAGTTCTACATCCTGCATTTATGTAGTTCATTTGATTGAAATCAATCTAAAATTTTGATAGAAACAAAAACCATGAAATATTTACTTATACATAATGTCGAACTAAAATTAAAATTATAAATCTAATCAATTAAAATACATAGCTATTTAATTAAAAAGTAAAATAGTAGATAAAAAGATTATAATAGATAAATAGATGAAAGTAATTTATCTATTTAAAATAAATAGATTAATTGAAAAGCTTCCTATGGTAAACATCTTGGCCATTCTTGAAATTTCATATTAACTCAAAGAAAGCAAAACAGACCTTGAAAGACAGCCATTCAATTTCAAAAGTAATTAATGATGATAAAACAACTAAAACGAGAGATAGATATAATAGTATAAAGGGATGAAAAATTATTACCAGTATAAAATGAGGGTTAAGGGGAGTCTGCTTTAAGGTACCCTCTATATTTTGAAAGCTTCTAGAGAAAGCCTTTGTAATATTTGGTATATATTGTTCAAAAGATTTTTTAATAAACAGAGAACAAACAGATAGAATTTCTGTTTTACATAAAAAGAACTTAAGCTAACGTAAGTTATACTGAAATTTAAAAAATCATTAACAGAAACCTGTCATCAAAATAATATATATCAGTCAATCCATTAATAAATTACTATCTTATCCAAAACAGAAAGAGATCTTCCCTAATTATATATTTTTTAAAACTTTTATAAAATTCCAGAGCACCTTTAAAAATTTCAATTTTAATTTTCCCAATTTAGCCTTAAATTCACAGTTAAAAATAAACCTCAAAATCTTCTTTAGATGCAACTACATAAAAAAGACTAATTCAGAGATTAAAAAAGAATCTATTTAACAAAATGACAGCATAATAAGAGCAACTTTCTCAGTAACAAATGTTTATGAAGATACATAGTCATTTTTAAGTTCATTATTCATACTCACAAGGACATACTTTCCCCAGACATTAATCAAAATCCCAGACTTGATCAGCAATATATTTATAGCGAAAATTTTCCCACACACAAACACAAATCATCCTTTATCTTAAAATTAGATATAATATTTGTACTGTACATAAGTGTTTGATTAAAAACTTTTCCATCATTAATGTTTTGATAGTTACTGTTTTGGAAATGATAGCCATGAGACTATAACATGGTACATTGTGTTTCCTTTACATCCTAAACTTTTATTTTATTTTATTTAAAAAAAAATTTTTTTTTTTATGTAGTAATCAAAGTCTTTCTCTTCACAAGGGAATGTGAAGTGAATTGGACGTATTTCAGTTCAATGATATACAAGTAAAGATATCATGAAAGGGAAACAATTGCAAATCCTTTGAAAAGTAAATAAACAAATAAATCTACTGAGAATCCCTTTTTCACATTACATTAACTCCATACTCTCTGCTTATATACTTCACTAGATGCCTTTATTTGTAAAACTTTCATTGCAAATGAATGAAAAGAAGCAAACAAGGTAAAGAAGTTTTACTAAAGGAAAATTAAGGGGGGGAAAACTATATACATATGAAAATCTATGCTATATATGCATAAATACAAGTGCATTTATACAAATTAATTGCTCCCATTTTCAACATTTGTTGAACTCTTTTCTCTATTTCCTATTCATTGCAATCTGGAAGCTTGACAATTAAGCAAAATATAATTTTTCTTTTCCAAGTTGAGAACTTTTTAACACCATCAAATAAAGTTTAAAAAATTCTCAAGTATGTACACTGACAAATAATAAACAGATACAGTCTTTAGAGCAGTATAAAACATAAATCAAGAACTTAAGTTAAATAATAAATACATGCCTGCCATAATATTAAAAATTTAACAAAGAAATATTCACTCCATAGAAAAACCTTCCCAGAACTTGATTTTTGACTACATAAAGTTGAATTTTTTCAACCTTATTCAAAAAAACTTGTGCAGTATATACTGAAGAATTATAAATCAAAATTTTTCTTACACAAGTTATTACTTATATATTAATGAAGCTTGCATTAAAAGAAGAAAAAAAAACCTAGTGGAACAGTTTGAAAAATTTTGTGTGCAGTCCATCTATGATCTGCATAATTTATACATTCTTATGAAGTTTTCAAATACAATTTTAAATTAACAACATTTAATGGAAATTGGAACACAAAAAGGATTTTTAGTAAATACTGTAAGTAATCATTTAGAACAATGGGACTTTCAAGTGTGTGACACAAGTATGTGACACAAGTATTCATTTGTAGCTTGGATGGTAATAAGTTGGTTTGGTATGCTACAGTCATCTTTAGCTACGCTATGGGATAGAACTGAATGGAAATTTTAAGCGTATGGGATAGTTGAAATTACAGATTTTTCAACTTGTGATTCTAAATAAAATATATAAACATAAAATAAACATCTAAATTGTGCCAATTTCTAAATTCTAAAAATAGAGTTTTATGATATATGCAGAAAATAAACATGGAGAGATACTTCAATTTCAAACAGTAAATTCCCACACTTTCCCTAACAAGAACTGATTTTTTCATAGCCAATATTATTCAACACTTTTTTGGTACTTTCAAGACCCTTTTTCTAATTTTGTAACTCATTCAGGACATAAAATTTTTGTAATCAGTAAACATGCAGCATACATTGGACATGATTTGAGATACTGTTATTTAAAACATTTTAACCTTATCCCAAAACATCCTCTTTTAAGCCTCTACTACTGACCAGAGATCTCTCCTCTCTAATATTATCATAAGCCCAGGAAATGGTAAACCAAACTGACTAGAAATTTGAAAATTCCTCAATCATAATTCATTTCCACAGATTGTGACACAAAAACAAACAATATAAAAAAATGTACCTGAAAGGCATATTTAAAAACACATTAAGTTGTATTCATATATATATATACAGTCGAACTCTGTTATAGCAAACACAGTATATAATGAACTCCTGGATATAACGAACGAAAATTTTGGTCCTGCCATTTACCTATTGTATTTAATGCTAATTTATCCTTTTATAACAAACCTCCGAAATCTTAAGAATCAGCTAAAACGAACCTTTTTTTTCAGTCAACTACTGAATTAATTCTTTTTTACTTTTTAAGAATGTTGAAGATACAACGAATGTTGAAGAAGCAAATAATGTTGAAGAAGATGATGATGATTTACCTATCGCAATGTGGATAGAAATGCACAAAATTTCATCATTCTGAGATTGTGACATGCAATTGTTCGAAACATGTGATGATGAAGTCATTTCAAGTGAAAATCCGACTGATGAAGATATTGTGGAAGAAATTAAAATGAATCATTCTGAAATCGAAGATTCTGACGCTGATGAAGAGGAGCACATAAATGACGAAATTCCCACAATCTCAGATGCTACAGCAGCGATGTGTGTCATTAATAAGTTTTGTCTACACAAACAGTGGAAGAAAGAGTGTTGGAGTCATTCAATGTATTGGACAAAGAAATTCATAAAATGTTTTTGAAATTGGCATCACGTTAGCAGATAACCGATTATTTCTGCATCAAAACAGTGAATCATTAATGATAATTTTTAATAGATTTAATCATTTTTTCGATACATCATTATTTAATACACATAGTAATTAATGAGATATACATTTTGTGAACGCTAACATTTTTTTTAATGGTTCGGATATAGTGAACAAAACCTTCAGTCCCTAGAAATAAGAAGTTAACAAGTTCGTTATAACGGGGTTTGACTGTATATATATATATATATATATATATATATATATATATATATATATAATTTTAAACAACACATTAGTGAAATTAGAATTTTTTTTTACAATTTTAACTATCGAGGCAAACAATATAACATCAGTGCTCTCTGAATATATAAATGAAAAACATGACAGAAAAGGAACCCAGCTCTTTTCTAATCCATACATGTCACAGTGCTAGAGTCAAATTCACATAAATTAATAAATCAACAACAACAATCATTAGTGGTTTTTAACAACTTAGAAATATTTTTTTTAAATAAAACTTAATTTATCTTGAAACTATTACTAATATTTCATTAAAAAAATACAATTAAACAGCTCTCAGGATTTTTCTTTTGTGATAGTTCTCAAAGTTTATATAAACTTTAATTACATACAGTTAATGCAGCACTACAACATCTGAAATAAATGCTTTAAACGGTTAAAATTTTAAGTTACATGCAGTTAAATCAATTTGAAATTAAAGAAACAATACATAAAATCACATATTCTCTGATAGTAGGAGGGACTCAAATTCATAACTTAAACATAATTCCAATACGTAGATGCATTTCAGTAATTTTGTAAGTGCATAGTAATGCTCTAGAAACATAGCACAGGAAAGCAGTATAAGCAGGGGCAGGTAAAATTGAGAGCAGTATCACAAAAGAAGTAAAACAGAATAGACAACACATTCTGGAGGATTATAGCAAAGTTTTAGACTAAAGTTTAACTTTCTCATAAAATTCATATGTATTTTTTCATAACTACATAAAAAATTTCCCTTAGTATTATTTTGCCCAAAAAATGTCCATTGACAAATTAAAGAAAATATCACTAATGCCAAATGTTAACAGAAAAATATCTTCATTTCTTTCAATGAATTAAAAAAACAAAATAAAATTTGTGGGCAAGCAATTTAGACAGAATAAGTAAAATATGTAGTATAGATTTACTTGCCCTAGCACAAAATGCATGAAAAAGCAGGATTATCCGAGAGTGAAAAAATTTTCAATAACTATCTACACCCTCTTTAAAAGTAAGCAAAGCTAAAAAAATTGTCTTTCCCAATTCTATTTTCAATGTAACAATAATATTCTTTCATGTAACAATAATTACTATCATAAAGTCATTTATATCACAAGACAAGATAAAGTAGACTTGTATTACAGTGAATTTAAAGGGATCCTTGGCATAAGGAGGTTATATTAAATAGTAACAATGCAAGATGAGCATTTCTCTTTCCAATTTTTGGGGGAAAGTCCATTATTACATCTCATACATTACTAAAATTTTAAAAAAATACTCTTCTATTTAAGAAACTGTACCTCATAAATATCAATGTACAGTATACTAATTATTGAAAAATAATAAAATTAATAAAAACTTTTAAAAAAAAGAAAAAAACATAGCTACAAGCAGATTAATTTTTCAGGTACAGTTTAAGGAAAAATTTTTTTGCTTTCTTCTATTTTTGCTTCTCTTTGCAAAGAATTTTTTTTCTTTTTTCCTAATTTAAAAATTCTTTCATCAACAAGAATGGTTTTTGAGCACATAAACTTCAATTAATCTAAAGGTATTCCCTCAAGAACAGGATTTTAAATTCCCTCCAATACATTTGTTATGCAGTACACCTGAATCAGCAACAAGCAAAAAATGAAATCCCTGTTCTTTTTGCTAAAATAAAGGTAATTTTAGGTTAATGTTAACCAGTTTCCCAATCTCAGTTTTGCAAAGAGTTTTTGTTTCTTATTGACATTCTAAAAGATTAATGTTGATTCATCGGATAAGGCTGATCTTGCATCGAATAAAGCTAAATCTTGAATAGATCTAGCTATGTGACGTGACATGTGCTTTGCACAGAAACAATGCTCTACTGAAAACATGCTAACTAGACACAGCTAACCACCTTATGACATGGTTCGAACTTTTATGTACACTATAGTAACTGAGGAGGGGAAAATAGGATGTCACTTGAGATTTTGAGACTTGAGATTTTGTCACTTGAGATGCCAGAAAAATTTGAGATTTCATCCTTTAGTCTAGTAAGGGGATGGGAGATCAGGAGTGTTTAACTGGCAGGTGTATCGACCCCTGAGCTTACTTAAATGAGAATTTCTAAGAAAAGAAGCTACAACAGTTTTAAGGAAGACTTCAGAAAAGGGTTAATTTTTACCCTTCAAATCTGCAGATTTGTGTTCTATTAAATCACTGTAACAAGTTTCCTTATCGACTTATTGATTATTGTGTCATCGGTAAAAAACATTTCCTCTTTAGAACCTTCTATATCAGTTTTTATAAGGAGCTTCTAAACCAAAAATTACTGTAAGGTGAGTCTAATGTATATATTCAAAATAACTAGATAAAATTTAGGTAAGGAAAACTCATAATTTAGAATAATGCACTTATATGCATGCATAACATAAAAATTAACAAGTCTGAGGTGATTTATTTAAAAAATCCTAAAATGTAAGATGTGCTATGCAGATAACTGAAATTAAATGATGAAGAGAATAGCTTTATTTTTTAAGATGCATATACTTCATAAGATCTCACATAAATTACAGATTTAAAGAAACATTGTTTCAAAGGATATGGGTACACTGAATGATGAAAAATTAATGAAACAAATACCAAATGACACATGCAAACCCACATTTATAGAACACAATAAAGGTAATAATTACAGAAATAACAGAAGACTGAAACCCTTTTTGAAAATACTCTGTCCTATTAATGAACGTAAAAATGATCACTTTTTGCCTGCAACAAAGTGAAATGTAATAGTCCACAAGCCCTTCATCATCACCTGTCAGAATAGTAAATGATTTTCAGAAGCAGAGAAAGATAGAACAACTAATAGCATTTCAGAAATTCTTTGAAATTTTATTTTTGTGAGAATTATGAATTTAATCAAGAATCTAATTAATAAACAAACCTAATTAGATACAGTCATAGACAGTTTCACATACATATAATGAATGCAAAAAAATTAAATTTACTGTTTCTTACTTCTATCAGAAATGATTAAGTAATTTTCAAAAAAAAATATTATTTAAAGACAAATACATCAACTGGGGATTTTCTAGCACATAGAATGATGCCTAGGATTAACTAATAGTATAAGATATGTTTATCAAAAATCAAGACCCATCCACCTTGCAAATTTGTTAGCAACTTGATTATGGAAAACCATATAGATAAACCATCACTGCACCCCAGGAGAAAGCACAGGAATTTCCATGTCTTATCCTAGATTCGTACCTGAGTCCGAGCATCCCCTTTGTGGAAGCTCAAGACACTATGTTATATGCGATGCAAGTAGCAGGTATAAATTGATATAACTACATCATCTATACAAGACAATAGATTGCAAAGTGTCAGCTTACTATTAGGGATTAGTAATATACAGTAACCTTTCTTTTATATTTTAAGTTTTGGTCGTCTCAGCTAAGTGTAATGGAAAACATCATATCGCTCACTCCTTTAAACTACGTCATATCTCAAAAATTGGCGATTTTTAGTTATGCCTATTTTCAGAATGCCCTAAAAGAGTAGTATATCACTGTAAGATCGTCAGATCTCACCACTCAATATTTAGTCGTTAGAGAGCAGAATTAAAATTTATTCTCAATACATTTTAATGTACATTAAAACTTTAAAATCACTCTCCTGAAAAATCTTGTTTTTTGAGATATGACGCTGTTGAAAGGAGTGAGCAATATTTAACTCTCATTTAAACACCTCAGTTTGTACAAACTCTCTCAATTTTAAATCCCAATTTTCAATTATGAGCCTTTTTCAAAAATTACTTTCTGTTATAGCAATTCCAAGAAAACTTTTTGTTGGTGTTTTTCTACTTGCATTTTGCTTTCCTTGTTAGAATTCCTATTTTTAAATTCTTTACAGAGGTACAACAAATCATCCCCCCCCCCCCTTTTTGAGATCCACACTTGGTTTCTCTTAGGAATATATTACCATGTAGAGCTTACATCTCACGTACATTCATGCTTAATCATGGAGAGAAAACTTGAGGGACTAAACTGGATTCCTCTTATAGTCACTAGTTCAATGAAAAGATTCGATATAGATTATAAGGATAACTAGTAAAGTTTTCAACTTCATTAAATATGGTGTTTAAACTTTTGAAGCATGCATATTTAATAACACTACTTTTTTAATTAAGTTGTATACATTTTGTAAATTATTCTCACTATATCTGTTTAGAATTATAATTTCTGCTTGAATTATATGACCTCTCACCGATGTGACACACATTTATGTGCATTTTTAGGAAGGTCCCTTTAATATATATATAATTGAGAGGTTGTTAAAACGTTTAAATCTGACTTTAGGAGAATTTCAGATCATTAAATTTTTCATTCATTGATTGACATAAATATGATGACTACCAACTTTTTTAACACGGGAAAAGCAAAATTTTGGTATAAAAAAACTATTCATGAGTAGATATCCTTTCTTAAATGCTGTATTTCTGAGAGATATTATTTTATTACTGTTTTAAATGACCGATTAGGTATGTTTGAGTTTAATAAACAAGTATATATGTCATTGGAGAAATTTTGATTTAAAAATATGCACTAAAAGAATATTTTGATAAGACTTCCTGTTCCAAGATTAAAAAGGAAAAGTTAGATTAAAATATCTCTACTATTACTGAACCAAAACTTAACTCATATAAGTAGCATAGCATGAATACAAAAAAATTTTACATAAAAATTCCTTTAATGTTTCAACACAAATACAAATACCTTATTTTATGTGTGTGTGTGATTCAAAAAAGCTTGTTGTTGCTGCTATTAAATCTCTCATTAGACCCACAGATGGTAGCTAACAAAAATTTTTGAATTTTAATATATATTCCGAGCAAATACTATACTTAATTTTAATATTAACATTTTAAGAGTTATGTAAAATTCATTTATGGCACTTTAAATTCATACCTCTAATATTATTTGATTATTAAGGTAAAACAAATCATTATTGGTACACATAAATAGTACATAAGAGTATACTATAATGAATGAATAACACATAATTTAATTAAAAGAAATTTTCATTCATCTGTCAAACTAACATAAGCATTAGAAACAGATTTTCAATCAAATATTGTTCTTACATCAATAGTTACACTTGCATACAGACAGGGAAATTTAATTTATTGGTGAATATATATATTATATACACACTTTACATTGGTTATCAAGAAACACATTATTTTGTCATGCAAGTGTTTCTAAAAATTACTGTTATGAGAGGAAAATTTTAAATTAAATTGAAAGTTGCCTTGGTTTTATACAGCATTCAACAACAGAACATGAATTCTCATGAGTGTTGAAATTGTTTCTACAAAAGTCTTAAAGTGAGAATAATTAACTATTCTTAAACAGGGTTTTTTTAATATGGGAATGGATTTCACAAGCAAGCAAACAACAAGTTAGAAAAATATAAATTTCCTCCTCCACTGGAAAAAAAATTGATAAAATAACTATTTAACATCTTTATCAAGGATTAATTCCATAGGACGAACATGTCTTAATAATTTTACTGTACCCAACAAACTTATTACAGTAAGAATTTTCAGCATTTAAAAAATATAATCATACCTAACATAGTCTGTCCCTCTCCATTACTGACAAAGTTAAATTCTTTGTAAAACTTGGTTGCCATAACTTGACTCTGGTAGAACTTAAGTTTACCCCAAATATATATAAATAAAAGTTTATATTTATTTTGGAAAATAAACACATAAATATCATAATGCTTCATGAATCTAAAATACTTAAAAAATAATTTCTTACATGGGATTACTTTATTTAAAAAAAATTTAAATACTTCTTGTAATCACAAAAAACTCTCTAGTTATCAGCACATAAAACATTCTTCATTTTACTCAATCCAAAGAATGAAGATCTGCAGTAAGAACAGAATTTCTGCTGACAATTCTCACCTTGATGCTGAAGTTGGACAGTTTCAAACTTTTCATTAAAAATGAAAACAACTAGCTTCTTTTGCACCAGTGTTTTAGGAGCCACAAGATATCAGCACTGAAAATAATGTGGCAGGAGTAAAATAAATATTGTAAAATCAGAAAAAAAATATTCTTGGAGAATGGAAATTAATTGATACGAAAATGCATGAGAGACAGACACCTGATATTTAAATGCATGAGAGTCAAATACCAATCTAATGTTCTCAGTTTTCAGATATAAGACTAAATTAAATAACTTCTCAAGGAATGAATTAATAAGTTAATGATAAAATACTTTATAAGTTTTATGCATAACAGTTTTAAAAACTGAATGTATAACCTATAGCACTGAAGATATCTAAAAAAGATAAGAATAATTTTGTATATCAATTTTTAAGATTAAATTTTTAAGATTTTTAAGATCATTGTATGATTTCAAAAATTTATAAACAAAATAATTTCTTTTAATTAAAAATTTTTGTAAATAAGTTTATTAATGTTACATTTATGTTCTTAAATATACACTAACACTAGTGTTTGAAAGGATCTAACAATTTAATATTTACTACTATATTCATAAAAATAAATCCCAATAATTTAGGCTCAAGTAGCTTCTATTTATTTTTCTCAATTATAAAGCACAAATATATACATAGAAATTCTAAAAAAAAAATTTCAAAAACACTATAAACAAACTCTTTTTCTGCATACTTATAAAATCTGCATGTATAATTTTAATTCATCTATAGTCAAATAGAAATTATATTAATCTACTATCCTATGAGTATAAAAAATTTTTAAAAATTATAATTATTCATCCTTGTAATTTATTTTACTGCAGCCCATTACAGTAACACTTCTACATGTGATTTTTAATGAAGTATTATTGAACTTAGTCCTTAATTTAATTGAATTAGTTCATAAAAATCTATGGCAAATATATATTAGATGTACTTTAAAATCCACAAAAAAAAACCTACTAATTCCAACACTGCATTATAATAGACACTCATCTTTTATAACTTCTAAAGCTGTTAATGGTTTGTTTTTTTGTCCCTTGCCACAAAATACTTGAGTATTATAGAGCAAATAAAATGCAAATTATTCAGAAAAAGATTTTTTTTTTTCACCCCTGTCCTTCAGCAACCAGTTTAACTACATCGTGTGATAGAGTTAAAAATAAAAATTGAAGTTGAAGGTCAGATTTTTTTGTTAATTTCACATTTCATATGTATATGTAGGAGTATAAATATTTACCTTCAGAAACTGCATACATTTAACATCAATGTTGCAGTCTACATTCCGTTATTTCAGAGAAAATAGCAATCATAATGCGCAAATTATTTGTTCTTAATTTTGAAGTTTTCATTAAAATACATTTTAACATTATACAACCAAAGTAATTTTTTTTTTTTTTTTAATTGCAAGATTTGTGACTTGCATGATTTTAAAAGAGGCTTTACACCTATAAGAGCAACAAGTATCAAATAATTTTTATGTAAATATCCCTACAGTTGCAAATAAAAAGCTATACAAATATAATGAATGAACTATGATCTCACATATATTGCAATCATAGGTGATTACAGTAATGACTTCCAAGACCATATTTAAAAATAAAGTTTTTTAGATTTCCGTTAAGTGAAACAATTGTTCAAAGACTTTACAGATATAACTTTCACACATCTGTAATAGAAAGTATTACCAATAAATAAAAGAAAATTTTAATAAATTGATATTTTGCTCCAGAGGAGGAACCGGGAAAGGACATTACAAAAATTATCTTGTGTAGCCAAATATATAGATAGCATTAAAAACAAAAATTTAAACACGATAGTAATACTAAATGAGTAACTCTTCATAATAGACATATTTAAAAAATCTATTACAAAAAAAACTATCCACAAGAAAAATCATTTTAATTATACTTAGTTTTTGATATCTCCATAAAACTTATTGATCTAGCATTTCAATTTATTAATCATAGTGTGATATATTCTCTACACTTTTCAAAAGTTTTGTAATATCTGAATATACTATTAAATGAGGTGAAAAATCAGCATTAACTACTATAATACACAATTAAATTAAATAACCATCAATAAAATCTCAAAAATCCTTAACTAGAACTAAAAAAAAAAAAAAATGGTGCATACATCTCACCAAACAAATATCTCGACTTCATTTACATAAGTAATAAGCCATAATGGAGAGAGCACTGATGACACTTTTCATTCAAAAAACCCAATTTCACATTGTGTCAAACCCCTTCTTATCAAAGCTTCAAGATAATCAAAGTAATGATCTAGAAAATTACATTTCAAGTCATTTACCAAGTTAAACATAAATAACAAATCACAATATAATCAAATGAATTCTGTTAACTGTAAAATTTTATCTTATTTTGATTTCGTTTTCTTCATTTTTAACATTTTTTCGTAATATATGAAATGATTTTACTGTTTTCCTCATAAAAGCATCAAGAAAAAAGGAGGAAAAATTAGAAAATATACAGATGACAAAAACTTCACAACTCTGTTATTGAAATAAAAACTGTATGAATTTAAAATAAGTAATCTATATAACACATGCAATGTTAAATGTAAATGCTGATGGCGATATTACTAATCTCTCTTGAGAATTCAACCCCTTTTTTTTTTTCTTTTTTTTTTAACTAAAGTGTTATTCTTATCACTGTGACAGATATGAATTCCTGGCTCATTCAAGTTTGTGAAAATTTCAAAACACAAAATAAAAGCAATACAGCTATTCTTTGGTGACATTTACCAGAGGAAGAAAAAATAATTAATTTGATTTACAATAACACCTTGCTCCATATTTAAAATCTTAAAATGAGTTTTTGTATTGTTATAAATAATGGAACGGTTGCCATATATATGCTTAATAGCGTTAAATAATTATTTAAACATCAAACACTTTACAATGGATTTCAGCTAGCAAAGAAACCAACAAGATATTAGTCTGCATCTGACATTTACATAAAACTACACGAAAGAAGAAAAAAAATGAACAAAGCAGAGCAAAAAACAGACAGAAAACTTTGCAGAAGCCAATATTTTAAAAAAGGATAAAAAAAGGAGTAATAAATTACATATAACAAGGTACCTTACATATAAAAATTAACTTTTCCTCCAAAACAAAAATATAACTCTGACCAATGAAACTTCATAGACTGAAAAAAAAAATTATTATAAACATGAATAATTACCAGTATCTTACATATTTATCCTGGGCTGGAAGAGATAGAAAAGTTCAGCACAAAAAAGTTTAATAATTAGTCATACATAAAAGGTACTCATCGAAATTATCTTTACATATAACCTAAGTACCATTCTCCATCATCTTACCTCCATTTCCCACCGTCCAAAGCCCATGATATCTTCTTTTAAAACAATAGGAAGAGGATCAAGGCGACCTACAAGTGTCATGAAACAACTATGAAAGCAAAAGAGCAACTTTAAACCATAGATCACAGATATAAATTATTAAAAAAAAAAATTACTATCATTGACCAACAATAACTTAAGTCAGCCAGTTCACTTTCTGTTCTTCACACTGTACTTCAGATTTTTTTTTCAAACACTATTTAAGCTCTATTAAATAAATTTTGAATAAATTATTGTATGCACTCCATACAATTACTTAAAACTAATGTCTCACCAAAATTCTCTTTAATGAAAACTAACACAGATTATAGGATTATAACAAATGGCATATCTGTTATAATCTACATTTTAGTTTCTCTGTAGAAAATGTTTTTAGAAAAATTGCTAAAGTGCATCTTAAATTTCTTAGAACTTCACTGCTAATATATTCATTTTAATTTTATAATTGAAATATTCATATTTATAGTCTTCATAAGTACTATTGTTGGTACTTCCTTATTATAGTAGCCTTGGCAATATAGTTATGAAGAAAGTCAGATTAATCGCAAAAGTTAACAACTTGGCAACTCTCAAAAACTCCAATTTTTTTCTCACAGAATGTTTAAATTTGCTTCTGCTGTAAAACATGCATTTAAAAAAGAGATTTTAAAGATGTATATTTCCCAAGAGTTTTTTTTTTTTTTTTGGTATAATACAAATGGTATGAAGCAATATACTTAGTAGTAATATAAAAAATAATAAGCAGAAACTAATTTAAAACATGCTTCTTAGTGGAAGAATCAAAGACAAAATAGTGAGATATTCACAGTTCATAATTTTCATACTGAAAATTGTAAAATAAATTATTAAGAAATAAAATTTTATTAACATTTGTTCTTATGAAACCGTGGCTGCCATCAAGACCACATCTAGCGTTTATCTGGCCCTAGGCATATAAATGAAAGTTGGGACCCTTCTTATATAAACAAGAATAAGGACGATATTTGTTTAAGAAAAAAAAATTTTAATCACAATTTTTTACATTGTGTTAATTTATATTATTTGTTTCAGATTACAAAAAAATATAGAATGAATATAAAAAATTAATATGAAATTATTTTAAGAAATTAAAAAAATTTGTTTTTTAATTCTGACATCTGTAAACTTATCAATAATATCCTCGTAACTAAACATTTTTCAGTATCCTTTTCTAAGTACAGTTTTAACAGCTTTAAGCTTTTGAAAGAGTACTGCATCAATAATTTTTTAACCAGTTCAAAACTGTTTCAGTATGAAAAATGAACTCTCTCCTTCATTGCTCACTGGTTATGTTAAAAGCAGTTTTAAAATTATTCTGACATTAGGAAAAGAGGATATAATTTTGTTTTCTATTTTTCAGACGTAGTAAATCCATTCTCTGTCTTACTTAATATATCAAACAGTTTTATTTCCACTTTCAATTCATCACATATTTATATCTTTGCTATGAATTTCCTTAATATAAGTTTTACAATGTATGAATACTTCTTTTCTATAATCATATAAATTTAAATTTATATCTTGATATATATCACCTCTCCTGCACAAATCAGTAACTATTCTATCACAAAGGGTCAAAAATATGTTTACTCTTAAAGCTTCACCTCCTTTTAATTGTACATTATTCTCATTGTTATTGTGAAAAATGCTTTTCCTGTTTCATAATTCAGTGTTTTCAGGCCCTTTATATGTGCCTATTTTGCCTAGGGGAAAAAGCGGCCTCACTGCCATAACGTAGTCCCTTTTTCCACCAAGGCCATTATAAAAAGAAAGTACTCAATTGTTAATTACCACAGCATATTTCACAAGATAGTTTTAGCTTCTTTGATATTAATAAGCCTTGAAACAATTTAATAACTAGAGCCAAGGTTCTTAAGATTGTAAATTGCCCATATCACTAATGTGCTTACTCTTTACCAACTGTATTTGAGGTACAGATGGTGCATTTAAGATACTGTATACAAATACTACACAATACATAAGCATGATTTGTATTTCAGTTTTAATATTAATAAAAATAAACTATATTATACAGCAAAATGTTATGCAAGGTATGATTTAAAATTTAATACTATGTTAAACCTGTCAAATAATTTCTCAATTGAACTGAAATTCAGAATGGATAGTTCAATATTCAAACTGAAAAATTCTATCAATATAAATAACATTAACACTATTACTGCTCTAGATGTCAAATTAAAAATTCTTTTAATTCTTTTTAATTGCTTCTTAATTTTCATCTTAATTATTTATATACACCTAAAATACCTATGCATTATAATACAGTAAACCAACACAATTGAACTGAAATTCAGAATGGATAGTTCAATATTCAAACTGAAAAATTCTATCAATATAAATAACATTAACACTATTACTGCTCTAGATATCAAATTAAAAATTCTTTTAATTCTTTTTAATTGCTTCTTAATTTTCATCTTAATTATTTATATACACCTAAAATACCTATGCATTATAATACAGTAAACCAACACAATATATTTCCAAACACGCCTTGAATTTTGAAAACATTGACAAATTTTTTCTCATGTAATTAAAGTTCATGTAATAAAGAAAGGAACAGTAAATCATGTAACAATACCTATATATACATTTGAGTTTTATAACTTTGCTTTTTGATTTTTATGAACCAAAATAATAGTCAAAATAAGCTTAAGAAAAAAAATAACCAAATTTTACATTCAAGCATAGTTATCAAATATTTAAGCAATTTCCTTCAAAAAAAATTAAAAATTATTCAAAATGATTAAAAGCATTTTACTTTATCCTTATTATACTTTATATAGACAGCAGATTTAAATTATGCTACAAAGAGAACAGAAGATATTCAAAATATTTATTCAGATTTATATTACTTTGCTCACAGCCATTTAATTTTTACAAATACAAATATTTATTCAGATGAATAAAAAAATATACTGCTAAATTTTGTGCAATAAATATTCTTAAAACAGTACTTTAGGTTGAACTTTGATGTTTAACTATTCGAAAATGGGTGCATTTTTTAAGAAAAACAAGACTAATAATTAAATTTAAGTTTTGAAATAATAACAATTTAAGGGACTAAATCAGAAGTATACTATTTTAGTTTTATTTTAATAATATAACAAGGTTACTGAGTTTTCCTATTTTTAAGAAATTTGTGAATAATTTGTCTAGGAAAAAAAAAAATTATATTTGAACGGACCTGTAGTTTTCAAAATAACCAAATTTTCAACACTTTAAAGAGAGCACATCCTCTCACTCTACATAGATACACATACTCATTTACGTAAATATATATTTGCTATTATGAAACATAGATAAAGTACTATCAAATAAATAAAAGTATACCATAAGTACAGAGAATGCTGTTCATTCAAAGATCAGAAATGAGCAGGGTGCTAGGATCTATTAGAAAAGGGCACATCTAGACCAAAAAGGTACAGTCATATTAAAATTAAGGCTTTTTTTTTATAGGAAAATCCGTTAAAAAAAGTGAAAAACTGAACATGAAATTTCAAAAATTTTCATGTCATATTTTTTGCTTGAAAAGAAGGCTTTTTTTTTATGACTGAATATTTAGGACATAGATCAAAAGCAAATTATAGGAATAAAAAATCACAACTGTGCTTGACAATTGCAGGAATCCATTAAGAAAATCCTTAAGAATCTGTTAAGAGGAAAATTATGCTTTCCTTGACATTTATATATACTTTTCATTTTCACTGATTCAAAAATATAGGAGCAAAAGAAATTTGCTTCGGGAATCAAGTTTATCAGAACAAAAATAACCAGTCCAAATTTTTTGGTGAGAAAGGGACATAGGATGATAATTTTCAGACAAAGAAGAAAAGATTGCTAACACCATGAAAAATGCTTAGAATTAACTCTTCAGATACATGTAGCAAATAGAAATATTTAATACATCTATAATAATTAACAATAAAAATTTTAAAAATCTCAAGTTTCATTTATTCAAAAAAAAATTTTTTTTAACTTTTATATTATTAGATATTTTTAGTGATATATTATTAATAAAAATAATTTCTTAAATAATTCTTTTATATTACAGGTTAAATGAGATGATATATTAATCATATATAACTCTAGAGAAAATAGACATAATATCTTGGTAATATTTACAATGAACAAGTAAATGTTTATCTTAGATATTGGTATTTTTTTTTAAATATTCAGGAGAGGATGCATTTAAATAAGGATAATGAGGTGATATAACTAAGGATATTGCTTTACTACATGAATATAAGATTACCAATCAAAATTCATATTGAGTTTTAGACATACCCTGTTCAGCACGTCCTAATCCTTTACCACTACACCATCCTTGTTTTTGAAGTAATTGATAACCTAAGTTATCCTAAAATATAAAGATATAAAGAATTATTCTCACACAGGAAAAAAAGTACTATGCATAACATTACAGTACAAGATTCTACAGCTTTTTGTAAGGACTTTCTAAGGATTCTATCAATAATTTTAAATACATTAAAATATTTTTTTCTCATGCTATCCTACCCATAATAATTTACTTATATTTATAAACACTAAAACTACATATTTTATTCCGTAGACCAAATTAATCATAAATAAAAGTTATAAACATACCTGAGATATGGGTTGAGCCATTGATGACTGTTCAAGCTCCAAAAGGCCATCATCATAGGTATCAATATTTTTACTCTAAAGAATAATAAATAATGTATTTATAGAAAGCAATAATGCTACTTACATATACGCTTATGGCAGTTTAAATACAAATAAATACACATGTTTACATATTATGATTAAATTAATAAAAATTAAAAATTAAAAACAGGTAATTATAAATTTAAAATATTATGTCTTTTCGAATGTATAAACCTTAATAAAACGTCAAAACTCATAACTTCTGAACCAGACAAAACTGCTACATTCCAGGAGTTATAGTTATACAGATAGTGCTTTAACCATGTTCCATAATAGGTCTAATCTTAAATGCATGGAGCAAGATAACATAATTCCTATGTATTCGAACAGTCATAGTTACACAGACAGTACATAAACCATATATTGTGATGCATTTTATTGCATGCAACAAGATAAAATTATTCACTTGCTCCATTTCTAATTAAAGATAACCTGAATTCAATACTAAAGCTACAAGATAATTAAAACAAATATAATAAGCCAGTGGCACAGTTAGAGTGCTACATAAAAAAACTTGGGTGCCAATATTTAAATCTAAATTACCTCTAGACTGCCTGATATAATCTAGATTCATTTAGAACCTGAAACGCTAGTTCGACAATGTGAGCCAAGCTATGTTGGCAAAAGCCTGTTGAACGCCAATCCAAGTAGGTGTAAGCTTTGAAGTGGCCAGGTTTATCAGTGATTGAACTATAATGTTCCTAACAATCTGAATATTATTAACACAGTTTCAGTAAGTTAATAAACTCTTCAAACTGTAAACTATGCAACTTGCTAACTGTGACAAATTAAACATATCTGTTTACTAAAACTATGGTTTGTGAAAAGAACAACAAATAATGTACCATGGAACAGTATTGAAATGCGATTAAAAATTACAATTTACATAACTTGAGATTTGTTATTCGACAGAAAGACATATATATGTATTAATTACCACATGAAAACATATCCGATCTAAAGAATATTGATATTTTAGCTAGATTCAACAAAAATGTTTACTAAAAGTGCATACAAAAATAATTTTTCATATCTGACAAATAACCAATTAGTAAAACCAAAGTAACAACTGATTGATTCATTCATATAAATAATGATAAAATTTTTATTCCTTAATTACTATAACGAAGTAAATTTAAAAGGGTGATCTAGCACCGTATTTCATAGTTTGCGCATACCAACAAGGAAATTTACAAACCTGAATAAATAGCTTATAATAGTTGATAATGAAATAATTCATAGCAATCGATTGCAATATTATAACACATATGACATTCGAGAGACCTTGTTCGACTATAGTTAAACATACTTTTCATTACATTCTGTATCAGATAATGCAGAGGATAGGAAATACATTTTTTATTCACTCACCTCATAATCACGATCTTCATGGAAACGAGTAAATCTTTCAGACATTGTTGTAACTTATATTCTCACATTAAAAAATTACAGAATTCTTCCAAAGATGAAAAGTTATTGAGCTAAAAGAAACTTAAACACAACATGCACAAACAGTAAATTCATTTTAACTACGTTAGTTTCACTTCACTTCGGAATTTTCTTAGTTCTCCACGGAGCTTCTAACAGAGATGTTTTCAACAGAGATGCTTTCAAGAGATGCATCAAGGGAAAGTTCTTGTAACTGATAAACATGTAGGATCTGGGATACATAGAGACACCAATAACTTGATTCATTTGAGAACAGATTTCGATAAAAAAATATGGAATTAAGATTGTTTTCTATTACTATGATAAAACTGCATAAAACACGTCTTTGTAAAAAGACCTA
The DNA here is from genome assembly GCA_907164885.2 of Dolomedes plantarius. Lineage (NCBI taxonomy): Eukaryota > Metazoa > Arthropoda > Arachnida > Araneae > Dolomedidae > Dolomedes > Dolomedes plantarius. The sequence continues at coordinate 19,212,902 of OU015499.1, forward strand.
TTCAGGGCTATGCCTGTCTTGAGTTACATAGATAAGTGAGGCATATTTATTGTCATATAGCCAAATACTACGGTTTATTCCTTAAGAAAAGGGTTGGGTTGTTAAAGAGACAGCATTGAACCAGCTCTTAACTACGACTCCATCACCTACAGAAGATGACAGTGCCTCTATCTTCATTTCCTGTACTACCTGACAAAGTTTATTTCTTCCACTGGCGAATCGGATCCTAAAACGCTAGTTGGACAATGTGAGCCAAGATTTGTTTGTGAAACCCTGTTGAACTCCAATCCAAGTAGGTGTAAAATTTGAAGTAGCTGGGAGATTTATCAGAGAATGAACCCATGCGCTATAAGCGCATAAGAATGCAGTCATGTGATTCAGAGTACTCCGTCCAGGTTATCAGGTCTAATCATCTATCATGGAGTTTTAACATGTTTGTATCAGCTTCAACTCTGGTTCATACTATTTCTATTTCCGAATTAGTGTTGTTCTTTACAACTATATAGTTAGGTCCGTCTCTTCTTAAGGCTTCCATGTACTAAGGAAGGAAAATCGCATTTCGGTCCTCTACTTATTCCAGACTCTTGTGGTGGGAGGAGTCGAGTTGGTAGTTGGAGAATTCCCCCCCCCCCTTTAGGCCTGACATTTTGAGGGATTGTAATGACGCTGTCCCCATTAGGTGTGAAGACATTGTAGTAATAATTTATTTTATCTTTTGAATAATAGGTGTAACCACCATTCAGTATAATTTTAAGGTTCACGACATCAACAAGCGGCATTGCATTTTTGTCACTCTAATAATTATCATGAATGCGAGCACTCCACTCAGATGTCTACCACTGGGAGGTGATGAAAAGTCCGCATGTAATTATTCTAAAAATAAAGTTGTTGATATTGTTATATAATTGCATCGATCGACTACACCCATCCCCCAACATAACATCTCTCCTTTCCCCCTAAGCGGAACCACTGGGCTGCAGACACCAGTTTCGATGTCTAATCAGAAGTTTTTACTAGGTCGCGATTTGCCCAGGACTATGATCGGTCTGGCCTTAAGTATAAAAGCAAAATTAAGACCGACTTTAAAAAAGTCAAAGATAAATTTAAAAATAAAAATTTCATTCAACATAGCAGGCCTTTTTTGTTCCAACGGGAATGCAGATAAGAGTCTTTTTAATGAGTATTTAGTATTCGTTACATTATCAACTGCTGATATAAAAAATAGGTTTTATGTTTTAAGAAACATATTTTTCTTTTTCTCAATTTTATGTTACAGAAAAGAGTTTAAATTTTTTGGCAATATTTTTGGATTAAATAGGAAAGGGACGTTTTCAAACAGATCCGCTCCCCGGACTAATAATAGCACACCCGATGTCGCAGATAGTCAAACGAAGAACCCCACACGAGCAACGAGAGAATAGGCGTGCGCTAAAAGGACGATGCCTGACAAGAATAATGATTTTTCCGGGGACAAGGCGTTCCCTTGCAGCGGGAAATCAGAACAACTAGAAAAAGATGAGAGTTCCCGATTGCATTGGCCGATGGCAAAATAGGGATTCCACAGAATATTCAGTGTCAACTGAAGCTTTTAGAAGTGGAACCCTAAAGGGTTGCCATCAATCAACGCCCCACATGCCAAGGGCGAAAGACGAGTCACCTGGTCTGAGAACATCATGGATTCAGTGACCAATAAGAAGGCCAGGAGACGCCGTTTTCTTCCCATCTTAAAATCGAGGAGGTTAACTGGAGATTAATTCTCGGAGGGGGATGAAGAGAACTGCAAAGAGTGCAGACGGTCATCTCTGGGTGGTATGGAATCCACCAGTTATCCAGAGAACCTTACTCAAGAGTTCAACTGAGAACCGTGAGCCAAAAGATAACGTTGTTCTCTCATAGAGACGTAAGCCAGTCGACTTCGAGTTTTAAATTCGATCCGAACCTATCACCAATCTGCACCGCATGGTACATAACCTTCTTTAGATAGTTGTTCTTCTTGTAAATAAATATAATTCACTGGTAAAGACAAGACTCGGAAACTTCAATATTAGTCTTGAGTATTCACGCTACCCGTCGAATTATTACGCCGTCACAACATTATCTGTTGCTTTGTGTGTTGTATGACTGGTTTGCAGGGTAAAACTATTTATAATTATCTAACATTTTTCAACTAACCAAGTTTGTTACGACATACCTAATAAATTACATATCTTTCTATTACACACTGCTTCTGAAAATGCACAGTAAAAATTATTAATGGCAACTAATTTCAAACTAATTGATATAGTTCAGGCATCAGACTACGATGTACAATGCATTTATGAAAATGTTCAATACCTTCTATCCATTGATTCATTCTTATTTTTTCTTATATTTAAGATGAACTTGAAAGAAAGTTTTCTTATCACTGTCTTCTTATTTTTTCTTATATTTCAGAGGAACTTGAAAGAAAGTTTTCTTATCTCTGTCCTATATATATTTTCTTACCTTTTTCTTCTCTTCCTATATATACCTATAGCTAAGTACCCGTGTTTCACTACGGAATACATTACTACCACCAATTATGTAACTTGGTTCGTTTAATTTAAATCAACTTTATCACCAAAGTGTAGTCATTCCTCAGAGGACTTTACCCTATAATTTAATGAGAGATACACTAATCAGTCAATGAGTGAGTGGTATTTGACTTTTAATATAGATTTAAAATGACAAAACATAATTCATTGGTACACATTTAAAAAAATGAATTTTCCAAAAAGTGTAGCTCTGTCTGTTTCCCCTTTTAACAGTCTAAAAATTTGAATTTTTACAAAAGATTTCTTAGTGAGCAACTATAGCCCAAGAGTAATCACACTACAAAATTTTAGCTTCCTAGGACTTAAGGTTCGGGAGATACAGTGAGTGAGTGAGTGAGTCAGTGGTATAGGGCCTGTTCACATAGGAGTCCGTTGCGTAGCGTTAAGGGAAAGATGACGTTGAGACGAAAATAAACCAATCATAGGCGTTAAAAATTTCATTGCTAATCGTTTGGAGGCATATGATTGGTTTATTTTCGTCTCAATGTCATCTTTTCCTTAACGCAACGCAACGGACTCCTATGTGAACAGGCCCTTAGACTTTTATAGATACAGTGAAATCTTAATCGACCGTTCCCTGAATAATCGTTTTCCCGTATGGGTAGTTTATTTAACACAGTACCGAAAAAAATCTATATAAAACAAGCAAAAACAGACCTCGTAGATCGTCCCTCTATTTATCGTTTTACCCTAATATTCGTTTAGAACAGTGTGGTCCAACCCGCGGCCCGCCAATTCATTTTTTATGGTCCTTGCCCTTCTTACTGGAAAAATATTTTAATTTAACATTTGAAAAAAATCGTTTACCCTTCTTTCCGTATAAAAGGGAGCGCATGGCTGTTCTAAGTGGTTGTTTTTGACGAGAGAGGTTGTTCGGGAGATATAGTACGACGAGAGATTGTTGTCATCGGTGTTGCGAGAAAGGTACCTAAAATGGCGGAACACAAGAAACGGCGTGTTGAAGATGAGAAACGACAATTTCAGTCAAAGTGGCAGGAAAGTTACTTTTTTGTTGAACACCACAGTGTGTTATCTATTCTCAAGTCTTATGTATTTCGAAGGAGTATAACGTGAGTAGACACTACACCAGCTTGCATAAATCAAAATACGATCAATACCAGGTAAGTGCCAGAAGTTGTGTGTTTAATGATTTGAAGCTGAAACTAACTAGTAGACAGAATATCTTTCAGCAACCATCAAACACTGCTGGTTTAAAGGCATCTTATGAGGTATGTTTAGAGCTAGCTAAAAGTAAAATGTCTTTTAGGGATGGTGAGCTTTTGGCGCGCGATTACACGTGCCATAAAATTTAGATTATTAGTAATTAGCAATTAATAAATGAAATAACACCAGATTAATGAATGCCAGCCATATAATAACAAAACAACATTTAATGAAAGAAATAAGTAGCAAAATTGGTTTAAAAGGGTTACAGTCGAAGCTGGAGGCCGGACATAGCCAGGCAGACACACGGACGAGGGTCAGACCGCAGAGTGCTAAAAAAAGGGAAAAAATGTCCACCCGCACAGCTTCGGGTTACCGTGAGTTTTTATCGCCAATTAGCGAAGGAAACAATTCTTTATTGCTCGGCTGGCGTAGTTATCCGCTGCACACTCCCTCCGCAGTGTCATTGAAAATGGACATAACGATGAGTGGGCCGAACAAGTCGCCCAGAGCGGGTTTTTTGTATGTTCGGTGGTGTATCAGCGCACTGAGAAGTACGGGTTGTTTGCATATTCAGTGATGTATTAGCACGCCGAGGAGAAGTAGATAAATTGTCTATGGCTATAAAAGCCGGTTTGAGGCGATCGATGGAGATTGTTCGTGTGGCTCTATTAATCTCCAGATCAAAGGTTTTCTCTCGTCTTAGGAGTACTTTGTAAGGTCCATCATACGGAGCTTAGAGGGGTTTTCGTACGCCGTCATGGCGAACAAATATATGTGAGCACACGTTGAGGTGAGGGTGCACAAAAATCGCTCTCTGTCCATGGCAGGATGTTGGAACTGGTCTCACTGTTGCGAAATGGCTTTTTAAGTCCTCCACAAGTTGTTTTGGTGATGCATCTACCGGCATTGTGTCGAAGAACTCTCCGGGGAGTCGCAGAGACTTGCCGTATACCAGTTCAGCGGTCGTCGCACCGAGATCCTCTTTGAAGACGGAACGGAAACCTAGCATCAAGGTGGGCAGTGCTGTAGTCCACTGATCTGTGTTGTAGGCTTTCAGGGCTGCCTTCAATGGGCGGTGGAATTCCTCGATCAGGCAATTTGCCTGGGGATGGTACGGGGAAGCTCTACTTTTCTGTACGCCTAGCAGCTGAGAAAGGGCACGAAATAAATCACTTTCAAACTGCCTGCCCTGGTCAGTGGTGATGCGGACAGGACAGCCGAATCTAGCAATCCAGTGAGTAAAAAACTTCTGCGCTACTGTCTGTGCAGGGATGTCTGGGATTGGGACAGCCTCTGGCCACCGTGTGCACCTATCTATCATAGTTAAACAATAATAATTTCCTTGGGAAGAAGGGAGAGGACCGACAAAGACGAGATGTATGTGTTCGAACCTCTGTGATTGGTCTGAAAATTTCCCTACTGGGGTTTTAGTATGGCGGGTTATCTTTGACTTTTGGCATGGAATGCAATGCCTAGCTCATTTGGTACAATCTTTTCGAATGGAAGGCCAAACAAATCTGGATCGAATTAATTTTGATGTACTGCGAATACCAGGATGAGATAAATTATGTAAGGATGCAAACATTTTCGGCCGAAATGGTTCAGGAACGAAAGGACGTGCAGTACCCGTCACAATAAATAGGTGTATAGGTCACAATAAATATACCGCAGTATAGGTATATATACAATAAATACACCTAGGTCGCAATAAATACACCTATTTATTGTGACCGCAGTATAGGTCACAATAAATAGGTGTTTCCACTTCTGGTAAAGTTATCGTTTTGAATTGTAAAATTTCAGAGTTGTTGATTAAATTTTTTAGCTCTGGATCGGTTTGTTGCGCTTGAGCAATTTCCCTGTAATCTATGGGGTTCGGCATGGATATAGCGTCTATCCGTGAAAGCGCATCTGCCGCGATGTTTTCTGAACCTTTTATGTGATGAATATCAGTTGTAAACTGGGATATGAAATCCAATTGCCTAGACTGTCTTGGAGAGGATTTGTCTGAGCGTTGCAGGAAAGCGTAAGTTAGTGGCTTGTGATCCGTATATAAGGAAAAATTTCTCGCCTCGAGCATATGCCTAAAATGTTTGATGGCAGCATATGCTGCTAATAACTCTCTGTCATATGCGCTATAGTTCTGTTCTGTTGGGGAAAGTTTACGGGAGAAAAATGCGAGGGGTTGCAATGCCCTGTCCACTACCTGCGACAAGGTCCCTCCAATTGCAAAGTCAGATGCATCGACTTGTAAAATCAGATCGGCATCCGGTTTCGGGTGTGCCAGTAGAACCGAGTTTGATATTATTTGTTTCCAAATTTGGAACTCTTCGTCAGCTTTATCTGACCACTCCAGTTTTGTTTTATGATTTTTCTTTGCCCCCTTTAAATAAGAAGTTAAATGTACCTGATGTTTTGCTATATTCGGTAAAAATCTACGAAAAAAATTCAAAAATCCCCAAAATCGTTGAAGTTCTTTAACCGTTTTGGGTTGTGGATAGTTGATGATCGGTTTAACTTTATCAGGTAAAGGTGTGGTGCCATTACTAGTGATTAAATGTCCTAAAAAGGGAATCTCCGGTGCACCAAATATACACTTTGAAACATTTATGGTTAGTCCATATGCATTTAATCTCTCAAGTACAATTCGTAAATGATCCTTATGCTCTTCTTCAGTGGTACTAAATATTAAAATATCGTCCAAATAAACATAGCAAAATTTGAGCTCGCCAAGGATTTCGTTCATAAATCGCTGGAATGTTTGTGCTGCTCCACACAGCTCAAAATTTAAATATGGGAACTCAAATAACCTGAACGGGGTGCAAACTGCAGTTTTCTGTATATGCTCCGTATGCACTGGTATATGGAAATAGGCCCTAACAATGTAAGTTTTGAAAAAATGTTTTTACCATGGAGTGCATTAGAAAAGTCTTGTATGTGTGGTATGGGATAACGGTCCGGTACAGTGCGAGCATTTAATTTCCTATAGTCCCCGACAGGGCGAAAGCCAGGCAGACACACGGACGAGGGTCAGAGCGCAGAGTGCTAAAAAAAGGGAAAAAATGTCCACCCGCATAGCTTCGGGTTACCGTAAGTTTTTATCGCCAATTAGCGAAGGAAACAGTTCTTTATCTCTCGGCTGGCGTAGTTATCCGCTGCAAGCTCATTAAGAGATGTGCTGTAAAAATCGCATCTTAATTTGGAGATAACAAGATGGCTAAAAATTTTGAACCAGTTTCCTTGTCATCCGACAGTAAGTAGAAGAATTAATGATGTGTGTGGTGAAGTTTCAGGTTCTCTCAAGGGCATTTTGGAAAAATGTGAATTTTACTCTCTAGCTCTAGATGAGAGCACAGATATAACTGACACCAACCAGCTCCTTATCTTTGTCAGAACAATAAACGAAGAATTTGAAATACATGAAGAACTAATGGAATTAAAATCATTAGAAACCAGCAAAAAAGGTAGTGACATATTCAACGCACAGGAAGATGTCGTTTCTAAATATGAAGGTTTTGTGAAGTGCTCTGGCATTGCAACAGATGGAGCTAAAGCAATGGTTGGTCATAATATTGGGATAGTAGGACAGTGTAAAGAAAAAGGCATGAATCTTTTGTTTTTCCACTGCATTATCCACCAGGAGGCTGTCTGTGGAAAAATTTTAAGGCTCAGAGAGACAGTAAAAAGTGTTGTAAATACTGTAAATTTAATAAGGGGAGGCAATAAAGCCCATAGACACAGAGCATTTATTGCGTTCCTGGACAATTTGGAAGCTGAGTATGGTGACATTTCATTGTACTGTGAAGTGCGCTGGCTAAGTGCTGGAAATTGCCTGCAACAGTTTTTTGAGTTGAGGAATTAAATTCTTGCTTTTCTCAGAAATGAAAACATTGGGCACGAGTATTAAGAAAAACTGGAAGAAATCCAATTTTTTAATAATAACAGATTTAACATCCCACCTAAATGAAAGGCAGAAAACAAAATATCTCCCAGCTTTATGGACATATTGAGGGCTTCCGAAAAAAAACTTGATATAACACAAATTGCACTGGAGGCAAATAATACGACACACTTCCCATCTTGTCAGCAGTTGAAGGAAGAAAAATTTTGAAAGAAGAAAACTTATATACACCATAAGATGCCTTTAAACCAGCAGTGTTTGATGGTTGCTGAAAGATATTCTTCTGTCTAGTTAGTTTCAGCTTCAAATCATTAAACACACAACTTCTGGCACTTCCCTGGTATTGATCTATTTTGATTTATGCAAGCTGGTGTAGTGTCTACTCACGTTATACTCCTTCGAAATACATAAGACTTGAGAATAGATAACACACTGTGGTGTTCAACAAAAAAGTAACTTTCCTGCCACTTTGACTGAAATTGTCGTTTCTCATTTTCAACACGCCGTTTCTTAAGTTCCGCCAACTTAGATACCGCTCTCGTAACACCGATGACAACAATCTCTCGTCGTACTATATCTCTCGAACAACCTCTCTCGTCAAAAACAACCACTTCGAACAGCCCTGCACTCCCTTTTATACGGAAAGAAGGGTAAACGATTTTTTCCAAATGTTAAATTAAAATATTTTTCCAGTAAGAAGGGCAAGGGCCATCAAAAATGAATTGGCGGGCCGCGGGTTGGACCACACTGTGGTAGAAGAATGAAAAAATAGTTCAAAATTTTGTGGTGCGGAGATAAATGTTCATGAAGTTGAGTCAATGTTTGGTCTTAAAATGGAATAAACATTTCTGAAATATCGGCAGGAAAATTGGACCTTAATATAAGTGTTCGGTTTTGTATAGACCGCCACTGCATTAATGTAAGAGGAGAATCCGCGCATGCGTCGATTAAAAGGCATGGATGTGAGTACAAACTTTCGATGCGCCATGATGGTCGGTCTTGGGAAAAGATCCCATCTGATTCTTAAAATGTAAATACCTGTAAATTCCATATGCCTATGTTTATAATAAATCCTAAAAGGCATGTTCTGGTTTAGTTTGTCCACATCATCAGTAGGAGAGGAATTGCTTCTCAATTTTTGGAGCCACCAGTGAAGTCCTCTAACGAACATTAACTTCAGTGGTTGAAATTCTAAGTCAAGTTCACCCAAGATTATTATTTTATATTCAAGATATGGAAGCACTCTAGAAGAAGTGCAGCACACCTCGTTTATTAAATATTTTAACTTTGAAAATTGATAATAACGAATGGGATTTTGAAGAATTAGAAATTTATCGTGAGCAAGTTAATGAGTTATGGATTGAACTGAATGGGGTAAATACAAATATTATAGTTTAGTCAAACTGATGCGGAAACGGAAAATAGTGAAGAGGAGTACGATGAAATAGTTACTAGGGTAAAATTATTAAAAATAAAAATTGCTAAAGCAGTCAAAACCTAAACAAAAATTAGTTAAATTCGAGTATAACAAATTTTCAGAATTCTGAAATATCGTCTGTAAAACTGCCTAGGATTGACTTAAGTTTTAAGGGAATTTTATTGACTGGTTGTCATTTCGAGATTTAATCCTCGCAACAATATACAATAATGTATCGTTGTCAGATGCCCAAAATTTACAATACCTTAAGTTATCTCTAGAGGGCCAAGAAGCCATTCTAATTCAAGCTCTTCAAATTACGGATGATAATTATAAAAGAGCATGAAAGTTAATCTGCGACATATTTGAGAATCAAGCATAAATAGTTACAGCAAACTTAGATAAATTATTTAACCAACAAAATTTAAATCAAGAATCGGCAAGATTACTTGATGTTACAAATCTATTTCGCGATACGTTAGAAATTTTAAAGCAAGCCACAGAACATCGGTACACTATTTTAATATATATCCTCAAAACAAAACACAAAAACTCGATGCCGAAACGCTTCGTCAGTTTACATTAAAGCCGGTTTCACACGGAGTCGTAATCCGGACAAGAGCACTACTTGTTTTGAGCATGCTCTACGACTTGCTTTTTTAACATAGGGATCCACGACCTTTTCCAGTTCACACGGAACAAGCGCTCTCGTTGGTCGTTAGTTTCTCGCCCATTATTCAATCATAGAATAACGTGAAGCTGCAAAAGTTGTTTGCGAACTGTTAATACATGAGTTAAAAAATCACTTAAAAAACTCAAACAATAAAAAAGAGGTTTGTATGGGTTCGTGACTGGGTAAAGAGGCGAAATATGCTCGGTGCAACCAATGGTATTTGCTTTAGAAGTTGTCTTTAGAAGATCAAAGTTGTCTTTAGAAGAAGTTGTCTTTAGAAGAGTTGTCTTTAGAAGATCAAAACAGCTATAGAAACTGTTTTAGGATAGATCCAAATCTGTTTTGGTTATTATTCAATAAAGTGAAAGCAACAATTCAGAAAAAGATACCAATATGAGTAGACCAATTCCAGCAGAATCAAAACTTCAGGCTACTTTAACATTTTTAGCTACCGGTGATTCATTTGCCAGTCTGCAATATTTATTCAGGATACCCAAGAATACTGTCAGCACATTTACACTATCTACCAATAAGTATTTGGACACCCATGCGGTCCTGATATACGTCACGCCCTAGGACATTAAATATCGTGTAGGAAACAACATTGGCATTAGCCGCATGCGAGATGCCACGAAGTTCAGAGTTAACTAATTTCGAGAAAGGTGTAATCGTCGGGTATGACAGAAATGGCCGATCCTAATGGGACATATCTAGCGAGCTGAATTACCCCAAATCGACAGTGGCATATGTGATTCAGAAGAGGAAGGTGAGCGGTGGTTGTCGGAATGTGCCCCGTCTCGGCAGACCCACGAAACGGGGATATAGAGACCGGCGGTTGCTGTCCAGAGAAATTCGGAAGAACCGCACCCAATCGATGGCCCACAAACTCCAGGAGTTTCAACAGGCATCCGGGAGTGTTGTTTCGATGAATACCATCCGCAAGGAAGCACATCTGCTTGGATTTCATGGTCGTGCTGCCGCCCATAAGCCTTTGATTACAAAGTCCAACCGCGCTCCTCGGTTTATGCGGTACAAAGCACGTCGAAAGTGGACCGTAGATCAGTGGAAACGGGTTTTCTGGAGCGACGAATCAAGGTTCACCCTTTACCGTTTGGATGGCAGGGTCTGGGTCTGATGTCTGCCTGGAGAACGTTTACTGCCAGAATGCATTGTGCCCACAGTAAAGTTCGGCAGAGGTGGAATTATGGTCTGGGGCTGTTTCTCCTGGTATGGACTGGAACCCTTGGTCTCAATTCATGGTAAGCTCAACGCTGACGCCTACTGCACTATTTTGGATGACAGTGTGATCCCTACGTTGTGGCAGTTTTACGGGTTGGACTATGTATTTCCAGGACGACAACGCCAGCTGTCATGTTGAGAGGTCCACCATGGATTGGCGTAGTGACAATGGGGTTAACCGAACGGACTGGCCGGTCCAGAGCCCAGATCTGAAGCCTATCGAGAACCTCTGGGACGAGTTGGATTGCCGAATTAAGGGGTGCAACATCCATCCAAAATCGGTGAAGGAACTTACATGTTTTCCCCAAGCCGAGGGGAAAAAATACCACTAGCCGTCATACAAGGACCTCTGGAAAGCATGCCCCGGAGGATTGAGATTGTAATTGCCTCTCGTGGAGGCTCTACCAACTATTTAATATGAATAAATGTTGTTTTTCTTTTCTAGCACAGGTGTCCAAAGACTTATTGGTAGATAACGTATTCCTGAGGTTTTGGATTCGATTTTCAACGCTATATTGGATTACATAAAAGTAAATAAAGTATAAATGTTGGATATCGTTAACCGATGACGTCAATTCACCATCGGTTTTTATAATTTAAGTTTTTTTCTTTGATTTTGCTAAAGTGGCAATGTTTATTTTTCTCCCATCCGTCGACCAATTAGAATCAACCATGTCATGTATAAATACTGGATTGTCTTATTTGCTTTCCCGTTCTCCGCTTTTTGTTGTTGTACAAATCATCATGCTTCTTCTCCTCTAGGTGTCATACTTGTTTACGATTTTTGTTGCTGTATCTCATCATGTTGAAATTAGATTTCACATTATATTGTTTTGTACTTTTGGCAACACTCTATCCCCGGTAGTTGTACACTCGTATCCCCGTTAGTTGTATCTGAGATGTTGTGTATGTAGCATCGTTTTTGTAACGTGTCCAATAAACTACCTTAACCTGCTAGACTTAAATAGATTTCTGTCTTAATTTTACACAGGTTATGGGCCCAGTTCTCTACGTTTTGGTAGTTTTTTAAGTGAAATTTGTCATGTCATCATCGAGTAGTACATTTATGTAAGTGGCAACAGCTAGATCCAGAATATAGTTGAGTATACAATGGCGGCCAATAAAGTTTGTGTTCTATTGCAATCGTGCCCTGTTTTCTTTGAGCTTGCTTACCAGTAACTTCCATTATGTGCTAGGAATGTTACATGGTGTCAGAAGATATATTTGATAATATAGTTGATATCTGTTGATAAAATTTCTTTGGAACGAAGAAAATGCCGGTTGATTCAGATGCTGTGAATACTCGCCTTCCCCGCGAATTACAAGTGACGGAGGATGGAATGGCTATTAATGGAAGCTATGGAAGCAGACATTTCGATTTTATGCGACAGCTACACAGCTATCAACTAAATCGCCAGAGGTGCAAGCCGCTACATTTATGTCTGCCATAGGACCGGAAGCAACAGTTATCTATAATACATTTGATCTGAGTGACGTTGACAGAAATGACTTTGTGAAAATAAAGGAAAGGTTTGATAATTTTTTCTCACCTAAACCTAATGAAACGTACACTCGCTACTTATTCTTCAACTTAATGCAAGGTAAGCAAGAAACTTTTGACTCATATTTCACAAAGTTGAAAACTAAAATTGTTGATTGTTCTTTTGGAACTTTACAAGATAGCTTGTTACGGGATCAGATTGTTAGAGGAATTAATTCTGAAAGTCCGTGAATTATTATTGGCAGAAAGAGAACTTACCTTTAAAAAAACTATTGATATTTGCAGAGCTAGTGAACAAGCCACTACGCAATTAAAAGAAATGAATAATGTAACGGTTAAGAATGAGAAGGAAATTCTTGCTGTAGTTAACTCAAAATCAAAACACCAGAACTATTATTCTAAATAAAAAATTGATTATAAGAAGTGCAATAAATTATGTTGGCGTTGTGGTTTGGGGCATGAATTTAAAAATTGTCCTGCTTTTAACGTTATCTGCAAAAGTTGTTTTAAAAAAGGGCATTATGCTCGTCAGTGTAAAGCAAAATGGAAACAAGGGAAATCAAGTAATTATTCTAATAGTAGAAAAATGCAAGAGGTTAAAGGATATTCTGATGAAGATTTAAATTTTGAAACCTTAAATATTGGTGAATTGGCAGACCAATCTAAAAAAATGCTTGGTTTACTTCAGTAATTTTTAATAATGGGGTTAAGGTTAAATTCAAACTCGATACAGGTGCAGAAGGAAATGTAATTACAAAAGAGGCTTTTAAAAAGTTATCATTACCACTTGTTAAATCTTCGGTACAAAGATTAAAGTCATTTAATAATGAATACACTCCGGTGCAAGGTGAGGTAATTGCAAAGTGTACTATTGAAAATAAGCCAACAAACCTAAAATTATTAGTGGTTGATGGCAATTATAACTGCATACTAGGCTGTAAAACGTGTGACAATTTGGGGTTAGTAAAAAGAAATGTTGATGTTATGAAATTAAATACAGTTTTTGAGAAAATTCCAAGCAAAATATTTGAAGGGATTGGATGTATTACAGATTTTGAATATGATATTGAATTTGAAAATGATGCATGCTTTTCTATTCATCCACCCAGAAGAATACCATATGCTTTACGTGATGTTGTTGAAAAAGAAATTGAATTGATGATTAAAATGAACATTTTAAAACCTGTTACGAAACCTACCCCTGCTGTAAGTCCATTAGTAATTGTTAAATCTGGGAATCGTGTTCGCTTATGTTTAGACCCTACAGATATTAACAAAGTGATTAAGTGAAGGCATTTTCCGCTTCAGAGAGTAGAAGATATTGCGGCACGAATAAGTAAAGCCAAATTTTTCACTCTTCTGGACGCAAGGAAGGGTTTTTGGCAACTTAGAGTTTCGAAGCGAACTTCTGATTATTTAACAATGAATACCCCATGGGGTCGTTTTTCCTTTCTGAGAGTTCCATTCGGGCTTGCCTCAGCCCCTGAAATATTTCAACAAGTGATGCAGAATATATTGAAGGGTTTTAAAAATGTAGAATGTTCAATGGATGATATATTGTTATAGGCTAATACTGAGGAAGACTTGTCTGATTTGACTAACAGAGTTATTAAGAGACTCTTAGATTATGGTGTACGTTTGAATAAAGAAAAATGTGAATTTGGAAAAACGAAAATTAAATTTTTGGACCATGTGTTTACTTCTAGTGATATCGAAATTGATCCCTCAAAAGTGAAAGCTATTGAAAAGTTGAAAATTCCTACTAGTTTAGCCGAGTTGCAAATATTTTTGGGTATGGTGACCTACGTTTCTAAATTCATTCCAAACTACTCTAAGATATCAGAGCCATTGCGTAAGCTCCTTTAAAAAGATGTGTTATTTGAATGGTCTAGAGATCAAGAAAATTCTTTTTCTAAACTTAAAGAAGCACTGCAAAATGCTTCTAAATTAGCTTACTATGATGTCAACAAACCAGTAGTAGTTTCGGTTGATGCCAGTTTGCATGCAATAGGGGTAGTTCTATTACAGGAAGGTAGACCTATTGCTAATTCAACTAAATCCTTGACGCCTACCCAACAGTGTTACCCGCAGATTGAAAAAGAAGCCTTAGCTATTCGCCATGGTTGTAAGAAATTCCATGATTATATTTATGGAAAATCTGTAATAATTGAAACTGACCATAAAACATTGGAGGCTATTTCTAGGAAACAGCTGCATTCTGCACCACCGCGTTTAAAACGCCTGCTATTTGAGGTACTTCAGTATTCTCCGAAGATAATCTATAAACGTGGAGTAGATATACCTGTACCTGATGCTCTGAGTCGTGATTGTGAAGCAGATACTTTTGAAGAATGCTTAGAGAATGAAGTTTTTGAAGTTGCTTTAGATGTCCCTTTTCCGATGTCAATATACCCTGAAATTTTGTCTGCAATCACTGAGGATGAAGAATTGCAACAGTTGAAGTGTATAATTGTTAATGGATGGCCAGATACTATCCAAGAGGTTCCCAAAGAGATTCGTAAATATTGGAATTATGGAGAGGAACTGTCAGTATATGAAAACCTCCTATTCAAAACTGAACGATTTATTGTTCCATGAAGCCTCCGACATCAATATTTAAGGCTTATCCATCAAGGACATCTGGGAACTAATCTTTCACTTCGTCGTGCACGTGAAATCGTATTTTGGCATGGAATGTCACGTGATATTGAAGCTTACGTACAACAGTGTCCGGTGTGTCAGCAAACATCTCGAGCTCCTAATACTGAGCCGTTATTGATGAAACCGGTTCCTTGTTTTCCTTGGCAAAAAGTTGCATCTGATTTATTTGAATTTGCAGGGAAAACTTATTGTCTTGTAGTTGACAGCTACTCCGGTTATTTCGACTTCAAACAGTTAAATTATCCTACATCGTATTCGGTAATTGAATTCCTGAAAGACTGTTTTGCAGTACATGGTATACCAGATATTTTAGAATCTGATAATGGGCCCCAATACAGTTCAGAAGCTTTCCGCGAGTTTGCTCATAACTGGAAAATTAGGCATCAGACATCTAGCCCACACTATCCAAAGTACAATGGGTTAGCTGAACGGTATGTTCAAGAAGCAAAATTGTTGTTGAAAAGATATAAAATTGAACATATAGATTACAGACTGGCACTCTTAAATTCGAGAAATACTCCTCGCAATAATTTGTCATCGCCTGCACAAAGACTGTTTGGACGTCCTACTCGAACTCTAATACCTATCCATCCCTCTCTGCGCTTACCACGAGAATCCTCTTCTGTACCTCTGCAGTTGGTGAGGGAAAAGCAGCGTCTTGGTGCAACAACTTCGAGTGCTAACTCTCCATATTTTGTGGACGGAGAAAAGGTTAAATTAAAAAGTCCCATAGGAACTGGGTTCCTGCGACAATATCTGAAACTGCAGATGCTCCGCGTTCTTATATATTGACTACTGCCGATGGCGACACTTATAGACGAAATTCAGAAGTGATCCAACGCACAATGGCAGTGATTCCTCCAGATAGAGAGATTATGATTAACCCTTCGTCTGCAAGTTCAATCTCTCCCGATTCCTGTCCTGTTGCTCCTCCCGCAGCTTTGACTTCGGCAAATACTAAAAGATCGTCCAACATCGCTAAAACGATTATCACCCGTTCTGGCCGAACTGTCCGACCACCTAAACGTCTTGACTTATAAATATTTGTTACTTGTTTTTTATTTATATTATTTTGTGTTTTCTTTAAAAGGGAAGATGTCATGTCATCATCGAGTAGTACATTTATGTAAGTGGCAACAGCTAGATCCAGAATATAGTTGAGTATATAATGGCGGCCAATAAAGTTTGTGTTCTATTGCAATCGTGCCCTGTTTTCTTTGAGCTTGCTTACCAGTAACTTCCATTATGTGCTAGGAATGTTACAAAATTGATTTTGTTTTTATCGCTAAAGTGAAAATTACTTTGCACGTGTGTTGCTCCAAGCCTAACGGTTACCGTCAACTAAGCCTAACGCTACGAACATGCCTAACGATCTAGTGACTGTAATTCCCAGTGCAGTACCTGCAAATTTCGAAAAAAAATCGTGGAAGAATAAACTATAGTGAATGGAAATTTACTATAAGATACCATTTGGAAGATCGAGAACTTTACAATGTGTATATCTCCAGTGACAACGTGGATTTTGTGATTGACGGGCGTGCAAGATCGGCAATTGTGAGTAGCGTCTCATCAAACGTAATAAAGGAAATCCTGAACTGTGAAACTGCTAAAGCGATGTGGGATAGACTAGCGGCAGTATATGAGGACAATAATCCTAACAGATTTATATCCCTGAATCAAGAAATGTTTTCTACAAAGTCTGAAAACTGTAAAGATATGGCTGAACATATCGAAAAAATGCGGACAATCGGAATTAAAATGCGAACGATTTTACCAACCGATCCTGACCAGGCTGTAGCTGCAAACATCCTAACTAATTTACCGTCATATTTCCGGCCCCTTACTATGGCTCTTGAAAATATTGTGAAGCAATTGACTACCGATTTGGTGTTGAAAAACTGATGGTAGAATATTCCAAGATGGAAAATCAGGGACAAAATGCCTTTACAGAGATGACAACTAACAGTTACAGTTTCAAGTTCCCTGGTAAATGCAACTTATGTGGCAAGATAGGTAAAGCAAAATTTTGCAGATCTAAAGGAGGAAAAACAAATTTTAATCCTCATAAAAGAAATGAAACTAGGCATGACTTTGATTACAAAAGAGAATCTCATACTAAAGTGAGAGAAGCATGGGTGCTATCAACACAGCCAGAAAGTTTTATTAACGAACCTTGGATTGTGAACTCTGGAACTGATATACACATGATATCTCACAGGGAGTGGTTAACAAATTATGTTGAAGTAGCACCATGTCCTGTTATGACTGGTGGAGCTACACTCCATAGTACAGGTGAGGGTTCTGTAATTATCAATGTGAAGAGACAAAATGAAATTGTTGAAATAACACTGAATAATGTACTGTATGTTCCAGGACTGACTGCCAATTTAATTTCAGTGAAGTATCTTGCAACTAAACTCAAGATACAAACAGTATTTGATGATACTTGTTGCAAACTAATTAAAAAGGGGACCAAAAAGTTTCTTGCAACTGGTACCGCTCGTGGTGACAACTTATACCACTTGGACATCATGCAAAATACAGCCATGATAACCGAAACTGTAAAACAAGAATCTATTAACCTCTGGCACAAACGACTTGCACATCTAAGCTATCCAAGTTTGGAAAGATTGAAATCCATGGCTACAGGGATTAATTTCCATGATGTAGGGGAAGATTGTGTTCCTTGCATAATAGGGAAAACACATAGACAAAAATTCCCGAAACAAAGTAACAAGAGCTAAAGAGACACTTGAATTGATCCATTCAGATTTATATGGACCAATGGAAGTTGAATCACATGGTGGTGCTAAGTATCTCCTAACACTAATTGATGACAAAACAAGGATGACTTTATCATAACTTTTTTAAAAAGCAAAGATCAAGTGTACCAGAAATTCGTTGACTTCAAAACTTACATTGAAAAACAAACAGGGAAGAGTATTAAGGCCATCCGCAGTGACAGAGGCACCGAATATGTGAACTCTAAGATGGAAACATACCTTCAGAAAGAGGGTATTCATCATCAGAACACAATTGCTCATACACCTGAGCAGAATGGTGTTGCAGAGTTCTGTAATCGCAAACTTGTAGAACGGGCACGAGCAATGATAAATGAAGCTGGCCTCGATAAACGTTTTTTGGGCTGAAGCTGTAAGTATAGCCAATTACTGTAAAAACCGAAGTCCTACAAATGCTGTAAATGGCAAAACTCCATTTGAAGCATGTACCAGCGAAAAACCAAATTTAAGCCACATGAAAATATTTGGTTGTAGAGCCTTCAGTCATATCCCAAAGTCACAACGTATGAAATGGGATGATAAAGCAACAGAAATGATATTTGTTGGATACTCTATGGACAGTAAAGGCTACAGACTTATGAATCCAACATCATTTAGTCATCGAAGCTCGAGATGTTCAGTTCATTGAATCACAGAAGTGTACTCCTATTGATGAACCTAAAAGAGAACCAAGCATTGAATTCTACAATGAAGGTTTGTTGTTCTCAATTAATGAACCATCTCAAATTAGCTCATCTCCAGTAAGTATTTAGACATAAGTGATGATGCTGACTTACCTGATGCAAACAATATTCAGGAGTCTTCCCAAGAGGCGTCAAATGAAGATTTGCCTAGAAGATCAGCACGTGAAAGTAAGAAACCCGCTTACTTAAATGATTACCAGATACCGGACAAACTATACCAGTGCCATTTAATGATGTCAGCAGTGCCTTATGATAATATTGATCAGACAGTGAATGATATTCCACTGACTTACCAAGATGCTTTGAACCACAAAGATGCCTCAAAATGGAAAGGGGAAATTATGGAAGAACTCAATGCACATAAAAGAACCAGACATGGGATTTAGTAACTCTCCCTCCTGGTCATAAACCTATAAAGAACAAGTGGGTCTTTAAAATTAAGTGCAATTCTGATGGAGTTCCAGAACTTTATAAAGCCAAGGGCTGTTCGCAGAAAGCTGGCATTGGCTATACAGAGACATTTTCTCCAGTTGTACGTTACGACACACTCGGAGTTTTAATAGCCCATGCAACGCTTTATGATTGGGATATTGACCATGTGGATGCAGTAGTCGCCTTTTCAAGGATCTATTGAAGAAGAAATATATATGGAATTACTAGAAGGTCTGGATTTCTCCAAAGAAAGGGGTGAAGAAAGATTTGTTTGTCGACTCCAAAAAGGAATATATGGATTGAAGCAATCAGGACGTGCTTGGTATATGAAGCTAGACAACAGCCTTAGAGATTTAGGACTAACATGTGCAGATTTTTATTGCTGTGTCTATTTTTTGAACAAAGGTGCAGATATTTTACTTGTTGCAGTATATGTTGATGATTTACTTATCTTTACAAGTTCTAAACTCCAGTGTTGGATTAAAGAATAGTCAAAAAGATTTGAAATGAAAGATTTAGGGGAACTGAAATATTGTCTTGGCATCGAAATACAAAGAGATCGTGTAAAAGGTACCACCACTATGAATCAGTGCACATATATTGAAAATGTTCTTCAAAGATTTAACATGCAGGACTCGAACCCTGTATCTACCCCATTTGATGTTAACCATAAATTATTTAAGTCAACCGAATATCAGAATACCCAGTTCTCTATTCATTACCAATCTGCAATTGGATGTTTGTTATATGCAGCAAAGGGAACCAGACCTGATATTGCCTATGCTGTTGGTTTACTTTGTCAGCATTGCTCCAACCCCTCCAAGGAACATTGGGCTGCTGCCAAACGTGTTATGAGATACCTTCGCAAAACTGCAAAATTAAAATTGCAGTAATCTCGCTTAGGTGACACAGAAATCGTGGGATATTGTGATGCAGACTTTGCTGGATGTCTTGATGATCGCAAATCAACTTCAGGATTTGTTTTCAAAGTAGCAGGAGCTGCCATTACTTGGCAAAGCAAAAAGCAACCAACAGTTGCAAGTTCAACAGTTGAAGCTGAATATATGGCTTTATCATCTGCAACTAAAGAGACTTTATGACTAAGGAAATTCCTTATTGAACTGAAATTACTATCCATGGATAACCCCTTGAAATTATATTGTGACAACAAGGGAACCATCGACCTCAGCAAAAACAGTATGTTCCATGCACGTACTAAGCATATTGATGTTGCACATCACGTTACAAGGAATGCTGTCAAGATGAAACAAATTGCTATTGAGAAAACTTCAACAGAGACAATGGTTGCTGACTCTTTGACAAAACCTGTGCCACGAGAAAAGCACAATTGGTGCATGAACAGTATGGGACTTTTTTCAACTGTGAAATCAGGGGGAGTGTTGGAATTAGATTTCACATTATTTTGTTTTGTACTTTTGGCAACACTCGTATCCACGGTAGTTGTACACTCGTATCCCCGTTAGTTGTATCTGAGATGTTGTGTATGTAGCATCGTTTCTGTAACGTGTCCAATAAACTACCTTAACCTGCAAGACCTGCTAGACTTAAATAGATATATGTCTTAATTTTACACCCATTATCATTTTTTTTCCTGTGTGCTTACCCAATAAAAGGTAATGTCTTTTTATTTTACCTGCTGTCTGCTTTAGAAGTTTTTTTTATATATTCATAACAAGGCTTTTGCCATCAATAAAACTATTTTTGTAAGCAAAAAATATAATTGTGTTTGCTGTTCATTTCTTTGTGTTTTTGTTATTTAACTGATTGTTTTGTTTTTCTAGGTGCCTAATTCTGAAGAATGGAAAGAAATCGAAAGAGCTTTTAATGAAAAATGGAATTTTCCAGCAGTGGCGTAGTGAGCATATCTGGCGCCCGGGGCACGATACCTTTTTAGCGCCCCCTACCCCCCGAAAAACACTAGCATCCCGGAAAATCTTGTTTGTCTTGGGGACCATTTGGCACCCCTCTGCGAGTGTCTCCCGGGGCATGATAGACCCCCTTTCCCCTCTCGCTATGCCACTGTTTCCCAGGATGCATCGGAGATATTGACGATCAACATGTGGCTATTCGTGCTCCAATGTTTACTGGCAGTGAATATTACAGTTACAAAAGTTCGTTTAGTATATTTCTCTTGGCTGTATCTGATGCAAATTATTGCTTCTGGTTTATTAATGTTGAAGCCCAAAGTAGATATTCTGATGACGGTGCTTTTGATCAGAGCTCCTTGAAGCAAAAAAATTTAAAACAATGAACTCAATATTCCTAATAACTTCGTGTTTCTTGGAGATGAAGTTTTCCCTTTGAAATCGTATTTGATGAGACCCTACCGGAGAAAGGAATTAGATACTTATTGTAAATTATTCAACTGCAGACTGCCAAGGGTTAAAAGGACTGTAGAAAATGTTTTTGGACTTTTGGTGTCCCAATTTCGAATATTTGAGAAGCCTACAACAACATCTGTACCGACTGCAATAAGAATAGTGAAAGCAGCTTGCACATTAAACAACTGGTTACAATCCAGATCCGACTCAGTTTATTTTTCTAATGGAATTATTGATATAGAAGTTGTGGAAAGATCCACTTTTACACCTGGTTCATGGAGAGCAGAACCAGAAAGCAGAGGGCAAATTAGATTGAAGTCATATCCAAACTAGATGCCCCGATTGGAACACAAGAGAACTAAGAAAGTATTATTGTGAATATTTCAATGACATTGGAGCAGTGCCATGGCAAAATGAGATGATAAAATCTGTATGTAATCTGAATTTAAATAAAAGTAAAAAATACTGAATGAAGGTAGAGTAACAACAGTTTATAGTATTTTAAAAATGTTTTATTTTAAAAATGATATTGGAACATTCCTTGTTAGAAATTTTTTAATAAGCATTGTTTTGTAAAAATTGATAAATTTATATTTCTTTACTTTAAATAACATCAAATTAACACCAAAATAAAATTAGCATAATTATTTACACCGATTCAGATGAAGGAGAACAAATAGATGAAATTAAGGAATCCAAGCTGTCATCTTCAGGATTATGTTCAGCAGGTATTGAGTTCATTTCCTGGCGTTGTAGGTCTTCCGTGGTGGTTCGCTGCAGTTCACATAATTGTGGGGAATAGCTCTTAGGCTGAGGCGGTTCATTGTAGTAATGACACAGAAATTGGTAGGCAGACGGACTAGAGGGGTAAGCCTCAACGCCCCCCGATGGAAAATATGATTTAAAATTTTTTTTCCCTTTAACATATGCCATCCTTTCTCTGGAAACAAGGGTTTAGATTTTCATTTGGGGGTCTAGAGCTTTCCAAGCCTTCATATTGAACGAACGTGCAGACAAACTGGCCAAACTTTCGGCAAATTCCCAGTCCCATTCAACAGCGGAAATACCCTGGCCACGCTCGTTGCTAAAGAAAAAATTAAAAACGGCCGTTATGGAAGAATGGCAATACATTTGGCAAAATAGCAGCACCGGGAGACAAACGTACAAGTTCTTCCCGACCGTCCGATTAGATAGGCTAGTCTGCGACCGGTACCTAGTCCAACTGTATACAGCCCACGGTAACTACCCGGTTTACCTGCATAGGTTTAAAATCTGGGACACCGACCTATGCGCCTGTGGCGAGAAGGGAGATTGGTTACACTACCTAGTAAAATGCCCCCTCCATAACTGTCCGCACCTAATAAATCCAACTCAGTTTAACTACAATATTTGGTTCAAACAACTAACTGAAAATAAATGGGTAAAACTAAAGGCTAGGAAAATCATGCACTGGCTGCTCCAAAACATAGACAATATAAAAGATTTTCACAGTAAAAACACCACTACACCATAACATCATCCAACACCAACACTATACAAAACCCAACCCAACCATCGTTGCTCCAGGTACGTATAATTAATACTAACAACTAACATCTAGACCCCCAAGATGCCCTACTAACACATTACTAATTTTCTCTCTGTCATCTATCCTACTTCTGCTCACTTCTTCTATCCTGTATATATATTAAAAAGTTAATTAATTGATTAATTAATTAATTTTTTAAAAAGTTCATATATTATGAACTGCAGCCCCCCCCCTTTTTCTCTCCAAGTGATGTAAGTAAGTACCAAGCCAATGAAGCAGAGTTTTGTGCCAACACATAGCGCACAATTTAGGTTTTCGGTGCACAACCTGGGCACGGCAACGAGTGGAAGACATCAGTGGTACAGCCGGTTCTCCCGGAGAGGCTTTTGGCAAGGAGAATCAAAATCAACTAGCCGACTGGTTAGGTACCCTCAAGGGAGAGCACACAACAAGCTTCAAAGAAGACGTTTCCAGATCATTTCTCAAGAGGACCATCGCGACCCGGCTAAGGTAAGTAGTTTCAGCTTAAGATAGGGGGGGGGGAGGTCTCCGGGTTCAGCGCAAGCTCGAATTCGCCAGCTATCCTTAGTAGGGGGTCCTCTTATTAAATTCAGTCCCTAGTTTTCATCCATTCTGAGCTCTACGTCAAAATTTGGGTATTTTTCAGTTCTACCTAGTCTAGAACGTTCCATTGGTAGCTAGGATTCCCCGTCGTCAGAAGGGCTTAGCCCCGACCAAAGCAGGCATGGTAGGGTTAACTAGTTAGGACCTGCTATGATGAGTGAAGTGGCACGTACATGCGTGAAATCGCACAGGCTAGCCCCGTCGTCAGTAAACCTGGTACGGCTCGCTTTTATTTTGTTTATTTTTGTTTAATTTATTAGTTGTCCCCTTAACTTTTTTCTCAGATTTAATGATCTGGTTTTTTTTCCGGAGGACAATAGCGATAGTCCGAAAGAGTTTTGAGCACGCCGCTTCACGGGAGAATTTCGCAGGGGCGGGCCACGCCTCGCGTCAATGAACGTAAGCGAGAATGTGAGAAACGGGCCCGGGGAATGATCTGTCGCCTCCTAAGGCCGTCTGCACACGGGGCATCTCAAAAGAAACTGATAACTGACTCGAATCACAAACCAGTCCGTGTTGAGTCGTAACCTATGTAATTGAATGGAGCCACGCACACGGCGCAACTGGTTACAAACCCGTCGGACGGGTTTGTAACCAGTTGCCAAACTCTGACCAGTTGCCAAACTCTGTAACCAAACTCTGACTCCATTGAAAATTTGTATGGAATCCATACAGTGGCGCACCCAGGGGGGGGGGGAAGAGGCCCTGGCCTCCTACAAAGAAATAGAAATTGCATTATGAATATTGATTTTGCATTATAATTATTTTATCCGTCTATCTCGCCTCCCCCCCCCGTGCATTATAAATATTTTTATCCGTTCATCTTGCCCCCTTCCCCCAATAAAAAATCCTGGGTGCGCCACTGAATCCATATTTTGGATTGCTTCTGTAATGTGCGAAGGCATAGTACATCTATCTTGAAGGCGTCTTTTTCGATGAACTGGCCTGATGCGAGGTAAGAACTTTAAACGATTCACCTCTCCTCACCCCCCCCCCCCTTTCATTCGACGAGCAACTGGCAGGAAGATCATAAATTTCAGAATTTGCTTCATCTAGCGCTTTGATGTTCTGCCACGTTGAACTTTCGAATCCAGATTTGATTCAGTACATTCATTTCCGGGTTCTTTTTTAAAAACGAATGCACTATTGAAAACCATAGAAACCTAGGTTTATATAACTCATCAGAAGAGGCTCCGAATTTCTTCGAGCTGGCAGTTTTTTTTTAATTTCACGATAATATTAAGATCTATTTATTTATATATATATATATATATATATATATATATATATATATATATATATATATATATATATATAAACTCAAGAGCCAAAACATTATGACCACCCCTACATTTTGCAATAAATTCGCCTGGATGACGTGGAAGGCACGTGATCAGGTGGAAGGAGTATTTAACTGCTGCTGGAGAGTCTGAAGAATCATTCTTTCACTTACTTCTGTGTGTGATGGGAAAGGTTGCGGATCTAAGCGACTTTGATAGAGGGCAGATTGTAATGGCTCGAAGGCTCGGAACAAGTTTTTCCGAAACTGCACGACTCGTGGGTTGTTCGCGACCTACAGTTGTTAGTACTTATGCAAAGTGGATGAATGACGGTGAAACCAGCAGTAGACGACATGGTGTTGGACGTCCACCCGCTATCAAAGAAAAAGGTCGTCGGAGACTGTCTCGCATGGTGAAGCAAAACCGGAGCCAGACAGTGGCTCAGCTGACAGCCCAATACAATGCAGGGCCAAGTAGAATAGTATCGCAGCACACTGTTCAGCGGACACTGTTGGATATGGGGCTACGCAGCAAACGTCCCACTCGTGTGCCTTTGCTGACCAAGCGTCATCGCCAACTGCGCCTGCGCTGGGCCCGGGAACATCGCGACTGGTCCATGGATGAGTGGGAGAGAGTTGCCTGGTCAAATGAATCACGGTTTGTCATTCATCACGCCGATGGCCGTGTCAGGATACGCCGTCTTCCAGGCGAAGTGTTGCTCCCTCAATGTACAGTAGGTCATACACAGGCCGGTGATGGCGGTATTATGCTTTGGGGGACGTTCTCTTGGGCGTCTCTGGGACCCGTGGTTGTGGTAGAGCAGACCATGAATGCTACAGGGTATCTGAACATCATTGCGGACCAGTTGCACCCTTACATGGCCTCTGTTTTTCCAGCTGAAAATGGAATGTTCCAACAGGACAACGTCCCGTATCACAAGGCTAAAATTGTGTGGAGTGGTTCGAGGAACATGATGCTGAATTCCAGTTAATGTCCTGACCGCCTAACTCACCGGATCTCAATCCGATAGAACACATTTGGGATGTCATGGGACGGCAGCTCAGAGTTCAAAGACCACCTGTTCGCAATATCTCGGATTTGCGTGACCGTTGCTTAAACATCTGGTACAATCTGTTTCCGGCCATCTACCAAGGACTTGTGGCATCCATGCCAAGGCGGGTTGAAGCTGTGTTGCGCGCCAAAGGTGGGCGAACTCGTTATTGACAGGTGGTCATAATGTTTTGGCTCTTGAGTGTATATATATATATATATATACAGGTGGTTATCAAAATAATGGAAACACATCATAATTAGTGGTGTTTTCGGAAGTGCTTCGTATTCCTTAAAAAACAAGTTTAGGGACCAATATTTTTTTATAGAATATAGTGTATACATTATTCTACTCTAAAGTAGCAGTAATGAAACTATGGGCATCAGGCTCTTTGGGGGATAGCGTAAGATGGCAAACCTTGTAGACCGTGCAGAAGGGCAAATTGTTGAAGCGCGTTTAATTGGAGTATCTGTTACAACAGCCCCCATGGATTTGGTGTGCTCGGACATCCAAGATGGATTTGGATGTCCGAGCTATGATATCGGAAGTCATGATAGCATACAGAGTTCACAGAAAGACATCCTCTGTGAAACAGAATAGTGGACGAAAGGGAAAGCTAAGTGAAAGAGACTGACTGGTGTTGAAGCGGACTGTGACATCAAAAAAGAAGACAACTGCAGCCAGTGACCGTAGAGCTCCATCTGAATCTGCAGGCTCCAGTACCAGTCATTACAGGTAAGAGAAAACTTCAAAAACAAAACATTTACGGCAGAGTAATAATTCCCAAGCCACTTGTAAGAGATGTGAAAACAAACCGTCCTCTACAGTGGTGCCACGAGCACAAATCCTGGTCGAGTGATACGTTGAAATATGACATTTGGTTAGACGAATCATTGTTCACTTTGTCCCGTGCAACAGCACGTGCGTATGTCTGAAAACACCACACAAGCGTATTATCATGCTTGTCTCCTGCCAGATGTCAAACATGGAGAGGAAATTTCTTAGGGTTTCGGCGACCATCTCATTGTTTTCAAAAGGGATCTATTGTAACCCCGAAAGGGAGATTGACTAGGAAGGACTATGTCGAACCTTAAACCGACCAGATCCATCCTATGGTGCAAAAATTGTTTCCTGTAGGAGATGGCGTTCTCCATGATGATAATGCTCCGATCCATACAGCTAGACGTGTCAGGTCGTGGTTTAAGGAACATAAAGACCAAGTCAAACACCTTACTTGGCCCGCACAGTCCCTAAACCACAATATCATCGAACTGCTGTGGTCTGTTTAAGGGAAGAGTCAGGAATCAATATCCAGCAATAGTATCTCTACAGGAACATTGACTATTTATCCGTAAAGAATGGTATAATATTCCCTTAACCACTATTCATGACTAAGGAGCATAATTCACTTCCTTAGTGAATCCAGGTGGTATTAAATGCCATAGATGGTCCTATGCCATATTAATAAAGAATTTCATGTTTCTCCTAAGTGTTTCCATTATTCTGATAACCCCCTGTATATATATATATATATATATATATATATATATATATATATATATATATATATATATTAATTATTTTATTTATTTATTTATTTATTTATTTTTATTTTTTTTTGGGGGGGAGGGGGGGGAGGGTCACTTCACGGATTCCAAAACCATCAGTGTTCATTTCACTAAATATTTCTTGCAATGCTTCGTCCCTTACATCTCGGTTCTTGTACACTTCGGAATTAATTTTCCACAAACATTCCTTTTCACGATACAACTCGAAAAACTTCATCACGTGCGAAATACTCATTTTGTACACAGACATGTTGTCACCTATTCGGTAGGAATACGACTGAAGCGGTCGTGCTCACTCCAACCAATCGGAGATTCTACAACCTGGCTATTCAAGGTCGAGCACGACCGTGACCTTCATAATCCGGTCACGGTCGTGCTCTACCTTGACCGGATTCTGAAGGTCACGGTCGTTAATTGACCGAATTTTGAAGCTCGATATTTGCATTTTGATGTTTTACTTGCCTTTTATTCAAATTCTCGGGTGCGCCGACAACAAGAGCGCCATATCTTCCCCTATCAGTGACTTTTGGAATTTTTTTTAATTTTTTTTTTTTCACGGAAACTCTTTCCCATGTCGTTCTTAGTCCCTCTATCAATTTTGGTGGAATTTCGGCTGATAGATCGCGCTACAGATGGCTCTGAGTACGGTCAGTTTAAGAAAAATCATCCTGTGTATATACAGTATGCCCACTAAAGTCCCTTCCCACCCTCTTAACTTCGGAACGGCTGCTGCTATATTCATAAAAGTGGTGTCTAGGTATAGTAAAGTAGCCATGCGCTACTGAATGAAACCACCTACCGCGCCACCTGGTGGAAAACTGCGGAATTAGCATTCCTAACTCGAAAATGGAACGAGATAGGGAAAAAAAGTGATTTACAATGTTGTAGAAAATCATCGATTTAGTACGAAAAGATACCTTGTGGATATTAATGCAAAGAACAGAACGGTTAAAAAGCGTATTTGTTTTTTCGTGATTTCCTACACTGGGACGTCACGAAACTTGAACGAAAGAATAAATGATTATCTTTCGGGCAAAACGCGACACCGCAATGTACACAGTGGTATATAGCGTTTGATCCCCAATCAAAAGGACCGCGGTTCAAACCTCGAGGGTTTCATCCTTGTACTGATTGTCTTTATAAACGGAGTAGACAATACGTAGATCGTGTAAAATAGTGTCGCATCAACTCAACGCAACTTGAGCTTGGTGTTCGAAATTTTTGCAGTATGCAAATACGTAAGAAACGTCACGCCTGTTCACCTGAGACAGCTATAAAAGAGACATCTTCTTGGGGTTGTAGTATAGTGATGCTCGTGGTCATGGCTGAGTATTCCAAAGCTGAGATCTCCAGTGAAGCAGTACCTCGTCAAGGAATTCGGGGACCAAATAATTGGGTATGGCGGTTTCGAAGAGTGGCCTCCACGTTCGCCTGATCTGACTCCACTAGACTTTTTCCTGTGGGGAAAGCTGAAACAGAAGGTGTATGCGACCCCTCCACAAACATTTCAGGACCTTAAACGACGCATTACGGACGCTTGAGCCAACGTGTCAAGCTCTATGCTCCTACGTGTGCAACGTGAGATTCGAACAAGGATCCAAATGTGTATTGTAGTTGACGGTGAGAAGTTTGAACATCTCAAATAAAGGTATATTGTCAAAATTAGTTGTTTTTTTCTTTCTCAGATCCTTTTGTCACGTCACAGTGTAGGAAATCACGAAAAAACAAATGCGCGTTTTAACCGTCGTAGTCTTCTTATTAATGTCCACAAAGTGTCTTTTCGTACTAAATCTATAATTTTCTACAAGTTTGTAAATCACTTTTTTCCCTATCTCGTTCCGTTTTCGAGATAGGAATGCTAACTCCGCAGTTTTCCACCAGGTGGCGTGGTAGGTGGTTTCATTCAGTAGCGCATGGCTACTTTACTATACCTAGACACCACTTTTATGAATATAGCAGCAGCCGTTCCGAAGTTAAGAGGGTGGGAAGGGACTTTAGTGGGCATACTGTATATATATATATATATGTATATATATATATATATATATATATATATATATACACTGCTGGCCACCCAAATTGCAACACCAAGAAAGACAAGAGATATCACAACAAAATTTATTTTGTAGATAACATGTTGACCAAGTATCAAATGATTAAATTTATAGACTTCTGTGAAGTGTGGTTCCTGCCAAAATCAGTAGCCAGAGTAGCCGCCATTGTTGGAGATCACCGCTGCCACACGCCTCGGCATTGATTCAAAGAGACTTTGGATGAGTTCTTGGGGTACAGCAGACCAAGCAGCTTCCACACGTTGCCAAAGTTGATCTGCTGTGGCAGCTGGGGATGGAATCTGGGTCAATCGTAGAGCAACCATGGACCACATGTTTTCTATCGGCGAAAGATCCGGAGAGCGAGGCGGCCAGGGAAGCAATTCAATCTGGCGATTGACGAAGAACCGTTGGACAATGCGTGCCACGTGTGGTCGCGCATTATCCTGTTGAAATATGGCAGTGGGCAATCCCTGAAGGTAAGGAAGGACAACTGGATCCAACACCTCGGAGATGTAGCGCTGGCTGTTTAAAGTACCGGCAATGCGTAC
The DNA here is from genome assembly GCA_907164885.2 of Dolomedes plantarius. Lineage (NCBI taxonomy): Eukaryota > Metazoa > Arthropoda > Arachnida > Araneae > Dolomedidae > Dolomedes > Dolomedes plantarius. Next base: position 19,242,945 of record OU015499.1, read on the forward strand.
TAGAGGTGTGCGAGAGTGATATCCAATACCACCCCATACCATAATACCCGGTGCTGGACCAGTGTCGCGGTGCTAACGCAGCTGTTCAGCATCCTCTTGTCACGGTGTCTCCAGACTCGAATGCGACCATCGTGGTGTTGAAGACAGAAGCGTGACTCGTCAGTAAAGACAATTTCATTCCATTCTGCCGTCCACATCCTTCTGTCATCGCACAATTGGCGGCGGAAACGTCTGTGGTTCTGCGTCAAGGGTAGACAAAGCAACGGACGTCTTGCGGACAGACCTCTCTGCTGTAAACGGCGTCGAATGGTACGCGCAGACACTGGATGATGCGTTACAGACTGCATGTGCTGTGCTATGGTTCGTGATGTGACTGAGCGATTCGTCACTGCCATGCGCACAGTTTGCCTGTCATCACGTGAAGTGGTGCGCTGAGGTGGATGCGATCGAACACGCCGGTCCGTCGTAACCTCCTGCATCCAACGATCACATATCCGCATTACAGTTGTTTGGTTTCGTCCAACACGACTACCGATTTCCCTGAAAGATAATCCACAATCTCGGTAGGCCACTATCCTTCCTCTGTCGAACTCGGATACTTGATCAAAAGATGATCGCTGTTTTCGACGAGGCATAATTGATCGTTTTTTTTTGAAAAAACACAAGAAAAACACAATTGCCGAACTTGAAATCGTCGAAATCTCCAAGCCTTAAATAGCGCTTTGAAGTGGCGCCACAGGCGCGCGTGATGTGCGTCTGCGCTGAAATTCTAATCATTTGCATATCTCACCTCCGCTAATGCATGTTGTAAATTTCATGTTATTTGCATGTTTCCTTCAGGGTGTTGCATTTACAGTGGCCAGTAGTGGAACTCCGATTTTACGTTTTTCATGGGACCAAAGGTAAAAAACGTACGAAACGGGAAAACGTAAAATCGGGGTTAAAACATAATCTAAGCTTAGTATAGGCAATTTTCACGGACCAGCAGAAAATGACGTATGAAGCGGGATAACGTACGAAACGGACAACGTAAAATCGGGGTTCTACTGTATATATATATATATATATATGTGTGTGTGTGTGTGTGTGTGTGTAATAACACATAACTTGCCATGAATTCTTTTCGATTCCGTAGGTAGCAATCTAAAAGACAAGATATTTATATTTCACACAGAGAAAATTAATGGGGTTTTTTTTCAGGGGCATCTAGATAATTTTCCCCAATTGATTTCAAATTTGTAACACTTTCAGGACTTTCAGGACCTATTTTCCAAGTGATTTTTTTTTGAGCAGTAGATACCATGTTAATATAATTATATCTTAAAAATTAAAAAGGGCCGATTACTACAATTATTGATCAAGAAATTTGATTATTTTTAAGAAGCTAACAAAAGATTCACGGAGTAGTATGTAGAAAATCTAAAGGAAAAAAATTACAGTGCTAAACAGAATAAATTTCAAAAATAATATATATGTCTTCATTAGCTTATTTACCAATCACCACCGGTACGGCATAAACAATTTTTTCCTCCTTTTTTTGGGGCAGTCATACTGAGCATATTTTTTTTGTGCTGATATTTGCATTTATATACAGGATGTTTCAAAAAGTATCATCCGATTTAAAAAAAATCCTAACTATTCATCTTTTAATCCGTTTTGATCTAATAATATATAGGCAGAAAGAGGGAAATCTCAAGTTTCATGCAGTTGCCGACAAGTAGTACTAACGCTCTTTCTTCGCCCGCCACTCCAGTGCTTGTAAAGATGACGACTGCACAACAGAAATCATTTTTTGTTCTACGATTTGCGAAGTGTGAGTCCGTAACAACTCTTCAGCATGATTTTCGTAGACAAAACCCTGGTAGATTGAAGTTCCTACCTCTCAGAGCATCAGGCGATGGTATAAACCAGTGTGGTCCAACCCGTGACCCACGGGACGCATGCGGCCCACCAATTCATTTTTGTTGGCCCTTGCCGTTCTTACTGGAAAAATATTTTAATTTAACATTTGGAAAAAAATCGTTTACCCTTACTGCTTTAAGTTTTTAAGACTTAAAATGTGATGACTTAAATGTAATGCCGTTACTTAAAATTTAAGTAACGGCCATATTGAAGCTTCACTCTTCGACCGTTATAATCCGTGGCGCAGGGCTGGCGACAAGGGGGGACAGAGGGGGCAAATGTCCAGGGGCCCGGACTCGCAGGGGGCCCGGGCCCCAAAAATTAATTAAAAATAAAATTTTAAAGTTTAAATAAATTTAAATGCCAGCGAGAATACAAACTTTTGTTGTTTAAAAAGTGAAAAAACAAATCAAGGTAGAGCGTGTGTCAGTGTGCAGTAGAGAAGTATGACGTTAGCGTTGTTGTAGTGGTCATCGAGGGTTGTGACGCGGGTGATGGGGACGATAGAGCGAGGGCGCTGTGACTCCCCTCCCCTCCCTTAGCCGCGAACATTCGTCACTCAGCGACAAGTTGTAACCTGAAAGTCAAGATCAAGAAATTCCGTCCCCCGCCTAAAGTTCATTGTTTACTCGTTAGTAGACCTAATAATCGTTTACTCTACAGTCACAGTTACAGATTAACAGTAGCAAGCTACACATTCTAGTGTTGTGTTACTGGTGTACACAGGGGCGTAGCTACCATGGAGGAGACGGAGCGCAGTACCGGATTGAGGGGGGATGAACTAACAGTAGAACTAACAGTAGATGAACTAACAGTAGCAGAAGGTTCTACCCCAGAACCTGTCTCAAAAGAAGAACATTTTATAGAAAAACATGAAACTCCATCTCCAACTCGTACTATGGATACCGGGATCGGGATTATAATTACAAATTCAGGCTTGGGACCTCTAATAAACAAGGTGATAAACAGCAATATAATTGAGACTTTTGTGAATATGGGCCCACCTGACATGCCGCCAGACCTGCCAGATGGGAAAAGGGCATTTCCAAAAACAGTTCCTTTTTCTAAAAGAAGAAGGAACCGAACGGAGAGAGTGTTAGGAGAGATTGGCTTGTATATGGAGTGATACCGCAGAGTCATTGTTTTATTTTCCGTGTAGGCTTTTTGATAGCGGTTGTAGGAGTGAGAAATCTGATTCAAACAAGTCTGTTTTATTGAGTAACGATGGATGGAAGAAAAGCGGTTGGCGGAAACTGTATGACAAACAACCAACGCATGAAATACCCCAGTCAAAATAGACCCCATTTTGACAAATGGCTAAAAAAAATATGAAAGTTTTGAAAATTGGTGGAGATGTTTGTTTAGGCATGCTAATGAACATACTAAAAGTCCCCACCGATCAGACTTGAGCTTTCGCCGCCATCTTGGAAAATGTGTACACTTTTTTGGTTTTTTGGAAATAACTTTAAAAATATTGATTTTATAAAAAATAATTAAATACAAAAATTAAAGAGCATTAAATTATGAACAAAAATCATTCATAACATTTTTTTATATGTCTAACAGGAACAAAGATAATTGACTTTGAAAAGAGCGCACTATCACATGTGGGACGCGCGAGCGCAGTTCCCCATCGCGGTGGGGGGAGATACCCGCGCATGTGCATACCATAATTAGCGAAATTAGTTTTACACTAAATGGGAAGGTTTTTTGTATTTTTTCAAATAAGTAGGGAAATATTAACTTTACGTAAAAAAAGTTTATTTCAAAAATTAAAAAACATTAAATTATGTACAAAAACGATTTTATACATTTTTGTCGTAAACCTAACAGGAACGAAGATATTGACAATAAAATGCGCGTTGATAATGGAAAACAATGCACAAAACCATATATTATATTTTTTTATAAGTCTAACACGAACAAAGATAATTGACTTTTGAAAGAGCGCAGTATCACACCAGGGACGCGCATGCGCGGGTGCCCATCACGATGGCTGGAAGACACGCGCATGTGCATACGGTAAGGTGCCAAAGCGGACTTTCCCTAGTATTTTCCTAGAAAGTTAATAGTTAGTCACCGTTCCGTGTGCGTCTGTGAACAATGGCTGATACGGAACTATGTTTTATATGTAAAAAATTAATGTCAAATGATGATTTCGTGAATGTAGAAGAAAAGGGGATCGACGCTTAAAGAGAGCTAGTGTCCAAAGAAAAGACAATAAGCATGAACAGTTGGAACATTTAAAATCTGTTTCGGTTCATTCGTTGTGTCGGAGAAATTACACCAGACCAGGAAGTATAAAAGTTGATTTAAAAAGAAATGCAGAAATCGCGTCAACATCCCAAAGTAAAGAGCGCGCGGTAAGTTTACGATCTTTTTTACCTCAGTTCGATTTTAGGACAAAATGTTTCTTTTGTACGGCAGTGATAGACGAAGAATTCAAAGCAAGACAAAAGAAAAAACCAACTGACAGGCGAAGAACTATATACGAAGTTAGGAGTCTCGAAATGAAAAACAAAGTTCTTGAAGATGCAGAGAATAGACATGACCAGTAGGGAGAGGAAGTTCAGTGTCGTATAATAAACGTTGCTGATTTAGTTGCAGCTGATGCGATTTATCATCAAGATTGCTTCATGACTTTTTTTCTACACACTGCACCAATCAGAAAGAGAGGGCGGCCAGAGTCGGATTACGTCTCAGCAGCTGTAGGCGAAATATCCTTCTTCCTTGATGATAATAATGACGACTGTCAATTCTCACTACCCGAACTCAAATCTGAAATTACAGGGCTACTTCCAGACTACATCACTTTGAGAAATAAGTTGAAACAAAAATACGGGGATGGCATTATTTTTGCTACAAACTCCAAAAAAGTTACTGTCATATGTTTACGTAATACTGGAATGAAAGTCTTATCAGACTCTTGGTACGACAAAAGGATACGAAATGATCGTGAGGAGCGTCTACGAATAGTACAAACTGCTGCAGCCATAATAAAAGAAGATATCCAGACACCAGTTTATGACACTCATTGCTACCCTCCAAGTGCTAACTTTTTCAGAGATGAGAACAAGGGCATTCCAGAAAGCTTAAAATCTTTTTTGGAGCACTTTATTATTAAAAAAAAGACTGCTAAGGCGGAAAAAAAAGTCACTTCAATAGCTCACGTCATTATATCAGCTCTAAGGCCACGATCATTTATGTCTCCTCTGCTCAATGGTCTTGCTTTATTTTTGTACAAAAAGTTCTGTTCCAAGAATGTAATAACAATACTCTCGAATTTGGGATTTTGTTCTTCTTAATATGAAGCCCAAACACTTGAGATGTCATCCATAAATCATCCGCAACCCCAAATGCGCGAGGGATCATTCTGCCAATTCGTATTTGACAATGCAGATTTCAATGTGTCGACAATCGATGGCCTGAATACGTTTCATAGCATGGGGGCGTTGCTTGTTTTACTCTAGCGTAAGCAGTGGAACCCGGGACGAAGATAAAAAAATTAACCGAACTTACATCCGCATCGAACGTAGGCAAAATGGGAATCATTCCTCTGGAAACGTTTGAAAATTTTCGAGGGCCTGGGTTAAAAACAATTACTATCGAAGATTTTAATGTCTTAAATCCTTTAGCGGAAGATTTACCACTGCCTAAGCCATCTGATATCTCCTGGATGTGTGCTAAGTGGTTAGGTCTTCCACAGATACCTGAATGGAAAGGATTTTTCCATTGTATAACCAGAAACCAGCCTTGTGAAAAGACCAAAGTAATACCCCTTCCTTTTGTTAATTCACCACCAAGCAAGTATGACCCCATTTTCACTGCGCCCCATGCTTCCCAGCAGTGTGTTAAAACGCCCCAAAAGTCTTGCATACTCACGTTTGACCAACCACTGTATATTAAAGCTCGAGAGATAGTCGCAGCAACATCCAATCCATTATTATCAAGTTGAATTGTGAGGCTTGGTGGATACCATCTTTTAATGTCATTCTTAGGCTGCATTGGGTACATAATGACTGGAAGTGGGTTAAAAGAAATACTCACTTTGATTTATGCACCTACGTCAGTAAAAAAAATGTTACCTGGCCATGCATACGCTAGGGCCGTCCGAGCTCATTTATTGACCCAAACAGCTTTAGCAAAAATAATTTTTGACGGCATGGACATATCGGATTTGGAATGTAAAAATCTCCGTTAGTTGTTTCGAGATTTTGCTACTGAACCACCATCGCAAGAAACCTTAAACGCACACACTCAAATACGAGCCATCGAAATTAAAATGAGGAAGACTTTGGAGCACCTGAAAAAGAAAGGCCCAACTGCCTGTGGGGCTGGAAGCGTCAAGAGAAAATTCTTGTGCCCATCACAAGTATGGATGCAGTAGCTCCCGATTCACTTTTAAACATGGTATTTTGCAACTGTAAGACTGACTGTGGAGTAAGATGCGGATGTCGGAAAGCAGGCATCAACTGCACAACGGCCTGCAATAATTACAATGGGGTATGTCAGAATGGCATCAGCCCTATTTTTGATGACGATCGAATGAAAGAAGTTGATGAATGGGCCGATGCTAGCGGATCCATAGACGATCTATACATGCCTGACGAAGGACAGAATCCCGTACCAAAGAAAGCACGTAAATCCTGAAGTAGTTAAGCTTGAACAATTATTCGCAATGGAAATCTGACAGTGAATACCCCCAAGTTTACTACATTCATGTATAAAATTAATAATGATTAATTATCTACATAGCCAAAAACATTAAAGTCTATTTTCTTGTGTTTAAAGAATGCCGAAATGTGGGAGAGGTTAGAAATTCAAAGAAGAGCGCCTGCAACGAGACTTTGAAGCTACCACCATTATCAACGCGCATTTTATAGTTAATATCTTCGTTCCTGTTAGGTTTACGACAAGAATGTATAAAATCGTTTTTGTACATAATTTAATGTTTTTTAATTTTTGAAATAAACTTTTTTTACGTAAAGTTAATATTTCCCTACTTATTTGAAAAAATACAAAAAACCTTCCCATTTAGTGTAAAACTAATTTCGCTAATTATGGTATGCACATGCGCGGGTATCTCCCCCCACCGCGATGGGGAACAGCGCTTGCACGTCCCACATGTGATAGTGCGCTCTTTTCAAAGTCAATTATCTTTGTTCCTGTTAGACATATAAAAAAATGTTATGAATGATTTTTGTTCATAATTTAATGCTCTTTAATTTTTGTATTTAATTATTTTTTATAAAATCAATATTTTTAAAGTTATTTCCAAAAAACCAAAAAAGTGTACACATTTTCCAAGATGGCGCCGAAAGCTCAAGTCTGATCGGTGGGGACTTTTAGTATGTTCATTAGCATGCCTAAACAAACATCTCCACCAATTTTCAAAACTTTCATATTTTTTTTAGCCATAAAACCTATTTTGACTGGGCTAAAAGGGGCACCTCTCACAAGAATAGTTACATCCAATGGAGAGAGTTAGAAAGGCGGCTGAATGAAACTTCAGACATTCATTCGCAGCTTGATTCTGAATTGCCCTCAAGAACGAAATACTGGAAAGAAATATTTCAAAGATTGTTATCTGTAGTTATGTTTATTGGGGAGCGAGGTTTAGCTTTCCGAAGAACCTCCGAAAGGATAGGTGATCCCAACAATGGCAACTTTTTGGGGCTGATAGAGTTGTTATCTGAATTTGACCCATTACTAAGAAAGCATATTTCAAAAATAAAAAAGGCTCAAGAAGAGTGAAAACGGCTTCAAGCACACTACTTGTCAAAAAGATTCCCAAAATGAATTTATTCAAACTTGTGGTGCTAGAGTTCGGCAGAAGGTGCTATAAGAGAGGAAAAAATCCAAATATTTTTCTATTATTGCTGACTCTACCCCAGATATCTCCCACATGGAGCAAACAACATTGGTGTTAAGATACGTATTAGATTGCGGATCGGAATTTAAGGTTGCTGAGAGATTCTTAAGTTTTGTTGATTGCAACCAAAAAACAGGACAGGATGTTGCTAACTTGATAAGAACTCAATTCCTTTGAAGGATTGTAGGGGACAGGGTTATGACAACAGTGCAAATATGGCAGGAGTTTATAATGGTGCTCAAGCCGTTATAAGTAAACTTGCCTTTTACTCTAATTGTGCCGCACACAGTCTGAACCTGTGCTGGGTTAATGCCGCAGAGTGCTGTGAAGAAGTGATAACATTTTTTTGGGATGTTACAAAAAACATACAACTTTTTTTACAGAAGCCCAAGGAGATGGGAATACTTAGAAAAACGGATAGGATGCTCCCTGCATAACCTTTCTCAAACTAGATGGTCCGCCCGAGTAGATAGCGTTTTACCTTTTGTCAAGCACTTGCCACTTATAATTCATGCCCTAAATGACTGTAAAGAGCCTTAATCTAACCGTAGAGTGTAAAACAGGGCTAAAAGGAGTTATGAAGTACTTAAGATCCTTTGAATGTATTATCATGTCCACAATATGGCTAAAAGTGATTGTCACTATTGATCACAAGAATAAAGTTTTACAAACCCCAATCTGCAACTCTCGACATAGAGACAAAAAACATTAGTGATCTAATCGAGGAACTATAAGATCTGCGGAGTAAATTGTATGATCTTTATGCTGAAGCAAAACTAGTGGCAGCGAACATGACAGAAAGTATAGAATGTGAAAAGGACTTCAAGGAGAAAAGACTTAAGAAAAGAAAAATATTCCATGACGAAACCAGAGATTGTGAAACCTCATCAAGATGTGATGATCAAACGGGACGTTACGTAAAACATGAGGAGAAGAATTTCAGAATTAATATTTTCTATAAACTTATTGACTCTATCATTGGGGGCCTTACTCAGAGATTTCAATTTTCCAAAAAGGTTAGTGACCTTTTTCAATGTCTTTGGACATATCATGATGAAGATGAAAATGAAATTGAAAAGCAGTGTTTGAAGCAGTGTTTGACTTTGTGTCAAACGTACAAAGAAGACATAGACATTTTCAATGAAATCAAACGCCTGAGTCAATACATAAGACCAACTTAGGAGAAACGTCATTAAAACCTTTACAACTTTTGAACGCACTAAGGAAGATAAAGTTGGGCAGCTTGTTCCCAAATACATCTATAGCGATCAGATTGTTCTGCTGCATCCCTGTATCTGTACGTCACGGTGAGAGAAGTTTCAGTGTAATGAAAAGAATAAAAAGTGTCAATCGATCAACGATGAACCAAGACAGGATGAACGATCTCAGAATCTTGGTGATGGAACCTGGTTTGGCAAGGAGCTTGAAATATAATGATACTATTGGTGACTTTGCAAGAAAGAGGGCTAGAAGAGTTGTATTTTCATAAAGTAAAAAAGGAATAATTACAAGATAAAAAGAACTTTTTATATACCACGTTTTTAAATTTTCTGTTGAATCATATAAACATGGCAATTCTATGTATTAATAAATACTTTTAAAAATTTTTTTGATGAATTATCCCATCAACTTGAAAGAAAATGATCAAATGCGTAATAAAGAGAGCAATTATAAGAAATTTTCAAACAACAAAATTAACTGAAAATGAATTCAATTCTACTTAAAGATGGCTAAAAGTATTAAAAGATTGCATTGTCATCGTGTTCTGAGCTATTCTAAAAGTTTCAAATGTCTAGCTAGGCGGGAAGTTAGTTAAAAATCGATTGCAAGATTTGTACTGAACAAATACACAAACAAACAAAAAATCGAGTTAATAAAAACATGGTAAAAAGTACGTTTTATTATGACTTTTTATAAAATGATCAAGTTCAATTAAGTCCTAGTTTTGATTACTGTATAATAAAATTGTAAAATGTGTTAAACGTCAAAAAGTTTTTATTTCGCAAATGTTTCCCCATCCCTTTCCACTGACATGTGTTTATTTAACATAAAAAATTTATAAGTACAATTTATAGTGCATCAAAAGATAATGCACGACAGTGCACATCTCTTCTGCAGAAATAGCTGATAATCAGGTAAGTCTTGGTTATAAATTAACCTGCAAGTTCGCAGTTCTGATCTATTAAGTGAGGGATGGGTGGGTGAGGTGTACCGGGATTTAGGGACCCGGACCCCTCAGTTGCCCAGGGGCCAGAGAATCCTGTCACCGGGCTTGCCGTGGCATGCCTACTACGATTTTCACTTTCAATCAGTACTGTGGCATATCAATACTTCTGGGCATGAGTATCAAGAAAAACTGGAAGAAATCCAATTTTTAAATAATCTTGCTTTTCTGACAGATTTAACATCCCATCTAAATTAATTAAACCTGAAACTACAAGGCAGAAAACAAAATATCTCTCAGCTTTATGGACATATTGAGGGCTTCTGCAAAAAGCACTACTTGCCCACTCGTGTAAACAAATGTAAATTGCACTGAAGGCAAATAATACGGCACACTTCCCATCGCGTCAGCAGTTGAAAGATGAAAAAAGTGACACAAATTTTAGTATGTTTCATGAAATAATAATAGATATCAAGAAAGAGTTCAAGGACAGATTCCAGGATTTTGACTCCCTAAAACCAAAACTTGTACTGTTCAACAACCCCATGGATATTGAAGTGAGTAAGGTGCCTTGCGGCCTTCAAATGGAAATTTGTTATCTTCAGGCAGACCCATTCTACCAGATTAAAAAGTGTGATGTCCCTGAAAAATTCTGGAAACTGATTTCTAAAGAACGTTTTCGTAAACTGCTTAAATTCTCTCTGCAAATGTTATCGCTGTTTGGCAGTACATACGTGTGCGGAAATGCTTTTTCTGCTTTCAAACAAATTAAATCAAAAACGAGAAATCGAATTGAAAGTGCTTCACTGGAATCGAGCCTGAGACTTTGCCTTACTGAACTTGCAGTGGACATTGATAAACTTGTATCAGGAATCATCACATTGATTTCTCAACTGTAAAATGAAGTGGTATATTAAACCAGCATATTAAACTTCTTTTGATATAAATTTTAATAAAAGTTTTTCAATACAATATGTAATTCGTTTTCTTTCTTGGATGTCTCTGCCCCTCACATTCCTATACTAAAGTTTGATTGGCCCTCGGGTGACTAAAGGTTGGACCACACTGGTATAAACAATTCCAAGACACGGGTTGTCTGTGTACGCATAACAGCCGTGGAAGCAGTGTATGCAGACATGCTTGCAAAAGTTTGGAACGAATTTGCCTACCATATAGACATATGTCGTGCATCCAAAGGTGGGCATATTGAGCATCTTTAATTTGGTTTGTAAAAAACTTTATGATTAGCCATGCAATATAAAATTAATTTTAAGTTTCTATGTTCAATATTTTTCATAATATACTAATTTCAAATCGGGTGATTCTTTTTGAAACACCCTGTATTTCTATTCAAACTCATTTTGACAAAGCTTTGGGAGCAACTATAGAAATATCCGAGTATTTGGCATCTCTGTAAAATGCCGATTAAGGCTGCTGTGTACTAACCCTATTAGATTCGCTCACCTCCCTGTTAACCTATGGAGAAAATGTGTCCGAGGATTGCCAACTTGGATCTAAATATTTTTTTTTAATTGTACTCAGTAATAGGGAAAGAAATTTTACACCTTGGGGCATTTTTAAAAATAATGCAAATAATGTTTTAAAATTTAAATTATTCGGAGAAAAAAAAATCTGGTATAGTGTGTTTTAAACACATCTAAATTCCTTTGGTGGACGAAATTTATAAAATGAATCTTGTTGCAAGGTGCAGAAAAGTTCAGGCTATCTGAAAATACTATTTGTGTTGGATTATCAGCATTTATGGAGCTGAAAATAGTAGTAGACACATTTTCTCCATGGATTAACATTGAGGTGAGCGAATCCAATAGGGTTAGTACACAGCAACCTTAACGAGATTAATAAAATTTGTGAGGAAAGTTTCTTTGCGGTCGTTACCAAGCTAAGTCAACAAACATATTTCTGTGCGAGTCAATACGAGCTCAGAAGTAACAAAATAGTTAAGAAAAAGAAAGTTCAATGTTTTTAAAGAAAAATGGACCAAATCCTTTTAATTTAAAGTGAGTTAAATATGTCCATCAGAATAACAATTGATCCTGGATACAAATAAAACAATGGAGAATTTCTCAGACCGCCATCAGTAAGCGTCGTGAAAGAATCCTGAGCAAGTCTGTGAATGTGACACCACTATAAATTAAAGTAGTGCTAACTGAAGTTTTAGAGTTAGAAATACAAAACAAACTTTTAGGGGCTAATCTTCGTAACCAATAAAATTGTCAGCATAATGGGAAAACTTGAAATGGTAATCAACTAAAGCAGTAGTTCTAAAACTGTGGTACACGTAATTTGTGGGTTAAGCGTTGGAATTATAAAAAAACGCGAGCTCTCGGGGGAATGTCGGCAAAACGACTGAAATATAAAAACCCATATTAAGCTGCGGTAGGCTAATTGGTAATTAAATAGATGGGATACTAGGCTTTTAGTCATGAGTCATGACCAAGGGTACAGCAAAAAATAGTGTCAGAACCACTAATCTAGAGAAATTTCAATTGCTGCGATTTTTTAATATTTTTTTATTTCCCCGATTTTTAAAGTTCCATTCCATTTTCTGACAGTTGGGCATTTTTTTCTAAATACAAATATTTTAAATTTTAAATGATTTGGGGGGAAAATCTGGTCTAGCGTGTTTTAAACGCTCAATTCCTTTGTTGGACGAAATTTAAAAAATGAATACTGTCGCAAGGTGCAGAAAAGTTCAGGCTATCTGAAAATACCATTTTTATTGGATTTTCAGCATTAAAGTAGTAGTTCTAAAACTGTGGTACACATAATTTGTGGGTTACGCGTTGGAATTCAAGAAAAAACGCTAGCTCTCGTGGGAATGTTGGCAAAACGACTGAAAAATAAAAACCCATATGAAACCGTGGTAGGCTAATTGGTTATTAAATAGACGGGACACATTAAACTTTTAGTCATTAATCATTACAAAGGGTATAGTAAAAAATAGTGTCAGAACCACTAATCTAGAGAAATTTCAATTTTCGAGTTTTTTTAAAATATTTTTTTATTTCCCAGATTTTTAAAGTTCCATTCAAAATTTCTGACAGTTTCCGATTCTGTCACCATCTTGTAGATGTAGAGGGACAATTATTGGAATTAAAAAGGGTCACAAGATAAAATGTGATTACACTGTACAAGTTGTGAACTAAGTTATCCCAATGTATTCTGATACCAAACAATTTTATAATTGCTATATTTTATCTTTTAATACCATCAGAAACCTTCAAAATTGAAATCATAAAATGTAATTTATATTTTATGAATGGTAACGACAAATAGTTGTTTGTTTGTTTGCCAATGCAGGGCATTCGTCAATCAAGACATTCGCACATAATCCGCGAGAACCGTTGGTTGCTTTCAACAGGAGTACCTTAGAGGTGAACTAACACCACCCCCTGGTGTCACCTCAATTTTGATCGAGCCCCCCCCCCCAGGGGTGACATCTGAGGGGATCGTACCTTTCCCACCCACTGACCTCATAGAAGGACTTTCCAGTCTACAGATTTAACGTACCCATATCCTAGTCCGCGTACAACGTCCCCGTACCCATCCGTCCTAGACATGAAGGTATTTAATGGTGCTTGTCGGGATTCGATCTGAGCACCTTCCGTACCGAAAGACGACGCGCTACCACTAGGCTACCTCTGATCTTGTTAATAACAAATAAAAATTTTGGTAAATGTTTTTACATTCAAGTTCAAAAAAGGACCAATAACTTTTTTCCGTGGTTATATGGTATACCAATCTCCTATGTAGGATGTCATTTTTCTTTATTTCACGGCATAAAATTTTGCTTACAAAACAAACGAAAAAACATATACCAGCATAGTGTCCCTTAATTAGCTTGCTTTAGAGATTTTCATTGTGGTAAGAAACTTCAGCCAAACAGCTCAAGTATATATGTATTATGCTCTACACAAGGCAGTTTACATTTTTCAAAACACATTAAAAACATCACTTTTCATAAGGGGGTTATAAAAATAATGGAAACACCGCGTGCATCTTGCTTCAGTAATAATAGTTCGCCGGGAGAAACTGGTATTTGCGGTCGTGGTGTAATAATCCAAAAGCTACTCATACTGACACCAATGCTAGAAAATGAGTCAGGTGGTTTCACGATCCTAAAATCTGGAGTTAAAATGATTGGCAATACGCCATCTGGTCGGAAGAATCGTGCTTCACAACGTTTCCTACGACTGATAATACCTTTGACGAACACCTTCCCAATGACACTGTACCAATTGCTTGGCGTCTACTGTCGAGTATTTGGGTGCTACCTCTTAGTACTCCCTAGGACCCTTAACAGCTCATCAGCATCCTGTGACATCGGCAGCCTACAAAACCATTACGGCGAACTACATGCATAGCATGGTGCAGACGTTATTCCCTAATGACCGTCCAGGTTTCCATGATAATCAGTGAACGTGCGAGACGTGTTAACACATATATTGAGAACCATAAGGATTAGACACCGCATCTATCCTGGTCATCACAATCGCCGTTATTAAACATCGAACGCACAGAAAAAGATTCGATCACGATATCTCCTCCAATATCATTGGAACAGTTAGGATATGATTCTGGGATTGAGCCCCGGCCTGCTATAACAGCTGGCATCTCTCAACAAAGGAAAAACAAACGGACCCCATTCCGACCCGTGGAACAACAAAAGACAAAAGATACCAAAGCTTCAGTATCAACTAAGGCGTGCAGCCACCCAGGCCGCAACAAAGAAAAAGATGAGCAACTGTTAAGGAAGAACTACGGTGAGAAAGATAGCTTGTAATATAATATTAAAGTGTTACGATGATAAAACTTCAACAAAGTTAGCAATGATGATGAGGAATAACTTAACCAACTAAACAAAAAGAGCAGCACACCTAGTGACAGGAAAACAACAAAGAAAAACAAACTTCGAGAGAGACCCCAGCCACTCAACAAAGGAAAGAAAGTAATATAACTAAGGAAATGGCAAGAACATACGAGAGACCCCTGTCAACCTCAACAAAAGCAGAAAAACTAAAGAGAGTCTTTACAACTCCAAAAATTTAAAAACTCCAAGGAGAACAAAATCGGAAAAACCAAAGAGAGCCATTGACAGCTCAAATGTACAGGGACAGTACAAAATGACAACAAAATAAGAACTGATGAGTGAAGCGGAGACAAGCAAAAATGAAGAGTTTAATACACAAAGATCTCTTCCTCCATGATATTGACTTGGTGAATAAACTTAGAAATGTTCTGACGAGAAACGGAATTAAGGAGAAGACGGGAAGGAGGAATTTCAGATAAGTTATGAGGAAGAAGACTACGACGGAGATCATTTAAATAAGGACAACAATATATGTAATGAATGGGATCGGCATACACCTCACCACAGATGCAAGTGGGAAACTTATTAAGAAAACGTTGAAAATAAGACGGAAATTTACCATGACCGGTTATAAACTGACACAAAAAATGACCAGATAAGTTCCTATGGACGGAGATGCTAGGGACCAGACAACACGTGGTCACAGTTAGGATATATGTTACCAAATTCCAGTACCTTATGCAGTGGTCCTCAACAACCGGGCCGCGGACCGGTACAGGTCCGTGGATCAAATGGTTCCGGGCCGCCCAAGGAACAGTAAATTATTTCCATTTTATTTACTGTGGTGTATTTCTCTCGGGTTTGTGCTAATTTATACCTTTGTAACAGAAGAAATCTTGTAACTATTTTAAATTAGTTTATTGTTTATTACACATTTCAAGATTATGAATTAAAATTGCAGTCATAAAATTGAAAATAACTGCGATTCCTGAAAGAAAAAAAATGAAACAAATAAATAAATAATACGAGTTTTTTGTTGAACAATAAATAAACGCAAAATCATTTATACATCAGAATTATAACATCAACATTATTGAATATTACAAATTTCAAATAACTGGAACGCATCAATAAAAAAACAAAAACATTACTGTAAAAGTAAACACGAGAAATCGCGTTCGGCCATGCGGCCATGTGCTCGGCAGGCTCACGTATGCGTTTTGGGTGCTTGTGATGTATTTTACGTCATGTCTCAGCAACCAATGAGATTTCTCCCGGAGCAGAGTCTAGCCGCCTGTGTCTGGATCTGAGCGGCTGCAAGCGGCAGTGGCGTTGTAGCTTTGGTAAAGAGAAGGTGTGTATCGCTCTTCTCTCTGTTCACTGGTACTTTCTCGTGCTTGGTATACGTGTATATTGTTTTTGCTCAAATTTAACCCACAAATAAGCAAAAATGAGTACGAAACAGACGTCGTTAGCAAGTTTCCTTGGGAAAAACAAAAGGCCCAGTGAAGAGACTGAAGAAGAGCCTTCAACATGAAAGAAACATGTAAGTTTTAACAGACAATACCATGAGTCCTACTTGAAATATGGATTTATCGGGACAAGTAATTCCCACACACCAAAACCACTCTGCATAGTTTGCGGCGACCAGCTCTCTAATGAGGTAATGAAACTTTCAAAACTGCTTCGCCATTTGAACGCCAAGCACCCTGGATTAAAAGACAAGCCCCTGGAGTATTTTGAAAGAAAAAACGGGAACACGAAGGACACACGAAATGTATGAGGGCCACCATATCAATAAAGGAGAATGCATTGAGAATGCATATTTGGTGGCTAACCGTATTGCTAAAGCTTAAAAGCCATTCACTGTCGGTGAAGAATTTATCTTGCCCTCCACTAAAGACATTTGCCGTGAACTTCTAGGAGAGGTTGCTGTGGAAAAGATAGCACAAGTGCCTTTGTCAGCTAGCACTGTGACTAGGCGCTTTGAGGAAATAGCCGAAGACATTGAGACACAATTGTTGGAGAGGACTAATACATCACCGTGGTACGCACCCCAGATTGACGAATTTACAGATATCGACAACAAGGCAATACTACTTGTTTATGTGGATATCTATATTATGAGGATGTGCATTAGGGTGGGCCGAAAGACCATTTTTATTTTTTTTCGGAAACGGCTAGTTGAAAAAACTTGTTACACTGATAGATAAGAAAAACCATAAAAAAAATTTTTGTGAAAATATAATATCTTCCTATCGCGCATTCACGTCAAAGTTTTGAAAAAAAATAAGAAAATGAAGGTTTCTTTTCCAATATTTTGAAACCCTCAAACGTTTGAATTTTGAAAAGCGCTAGTTTAGGTTGTGTAGGGTAAAGCTAATAGTAAGTGAAAAAAAATTAAAGCCCTTGATTATTCAATATTAACTTGATTATTCAATATTAACATTGCTTTAAAAACTAGGATTTCAATAAGGCGTTACTCCACGTTTCTTTTTGATGTACCCCCTCAGATGAACTGAAGCAGCTGGTGTTCTTCATTTTGCACTGTTACATGCCACTGTGATTTCGGAAGTCAAAGCAAGTGGTTATTTTTCTGAAGGTTCTAAGATTGTGTTTGAGGCACTCAGATTAACACGATACCTCCCTGAACATTTGCGAAAAATAATCGTCCCAATAATAGAACGAAACTAATATTTTGCACACTCCGAAAATTTAATTGTGGCTATGGTTATGAACGAAAGACAGCATGTGAGACAACTGGGATTACGTCGAGTTCTCAACGTTCGGGCAAATTGCAAGGGGAAAACTATTAGAGACTTTAGAGTGCCAACACTTGACTTCAACGAGATCGATTACGTTGACATGATTAAGTGGAATGTTTGCAATGTCACTCCGCCACTTCTGCTAAGGAATGTACCGGATGGAGAAATATAAGAAATGATCAATACTGGCAGACCATTGATATCAGACTTCAATAGATTTACATGTCACCCCGAAGCTGTGGAGCGTTGCGCCAAACTTGTCACCGTAGCTAGCCAAAGTAGCCAAAGTAGACGAAGCTAGCCAAATATGGCATAATAGAAACGACAAAAGTAAAAAGTGCAGTAAAAAAAGTATTTGCAGCAATCTTATGAAAATACGTTTTTTTTTTTAATGGTACTTTTGAATGTTTTGTTAGTACAAAAAATGTTTTAAACATATATATATATAAATGTTTCCCTGTCTTTTAACACCCTTTTACTATACATTGCGAACTATTGCATTTGAAATGTGTTATATTAGAGCTTTTGAAAAAACTGCTGAAAAAAATTAATTTTCTTATTTTCCAAAGTGAATGCGAGATCGGAAGATTTTTTTTTCACAAATTTTTTTTTACGGTTTTTCTTATCTATAAGTGTAACAACATTTTTGCAACTAGCCGTTTCCGAAAAAGAAAAAAAAAATTCGGCCCACCCTAATGTGCATGAAAATTTGTTATGTACACTGTCTATGCCAACCAACACCACAGGAGCAGAACTGTTCAAGTCACTGGATGGTTATATATCAGGACAATTAAATGGTCCTTTTGTGTCGGCAATATGCACAGACGGAGCTGCTGTCATGACCGGAAGACTTTCTGGTTTAACTGCTAGGAATAAGGAGGTTGCACCTGAGAGTGAATCTACGCATTGTCTCATTCACAGGAAAATGCTGGCAAACCGGAAAATGTCACCGGAACTTAACAGCGTACTGACTGATGTCATTAAAGTTATTAACCACATCAAAGCACACGCCCTTAACTTGCGCCTGTTTGAGCACCTTTGTGAAGAGATGGACGCAGATTACAGGAGCCTTCTGTTATACACAGAAATAAGATGGTTATCCAGAGAATATTTGAATTACGAGATCCATTGGAAAGATTTCTCTCAGAAAAGAAGTCACCGCTGGCAGCACATTTCAGTGACAAGGTATGGGTCGAAAAACTGGCTTATCTGTGTGACATATTCAGACTGTTTAATGAACTCAATCAGTGCCTTCAAGGGAAAATAACAACTGTTTTTAAGTTGGCAGACAAAGTAGCTGCATTTAAATCCAAATTGGAGTTGTGGAGACGGAGCGTGAACAGAGGCAATTTGGACATGCTTCAGACATTAGTAGGGATTTTAGGCGAGACTGAGCCTGAACATTTATTTTCCCAGTTGGTGCACGATCACCTGTCTTTGCTTTTAAAAGAGTTCGAGCGCTACTTCCCAACCGCAAAAGACCCACGAACTGGTAAAGAAGGGATCCGTGACCCATTTGTCAACAAATCAAGCTAATCTAGCATGTCTGTGCAAAAAGATCAACTGCTGGAGATTGCAAATGTCGGCGGACTTAAAACTACGTTCGAGACAACAACTCTGCCGGTGTTCTGGATTAAAGTCATGGCGGAATACCCTGAGATTGCCACCACAGCACTTAAATCCCTATTGCCATTTCCGACAACTTATCTGTGTGAAGCGGGGTTTTCTGCAGTGACAGCAACCAAAACCAAACAACGGAATAAACTGGACGTAAGCAACGCACTTCAGGTGTCATTGTTTCCTATTACCCCCAGATTGAACCGTCTCGTTGCAAAGAAACAACCTCAGGGTTCTCATTGATTTAGCGTTCTAGTGAGTTAAAATGTTAAATCACTCTATATTCATTTTTTGGAGCAACTGTTTTTTATATTGAAGTCATGTTTAAATACAATTAAATTAAAATTGTTAAATCAATACAATCTAAAATATAAACAATCAACGTCCCCCCTCAGCGGGCCGCGGTAAAATTTTCAAACGTTGACCGGTCCGTGGCGATAAAAAGGTTGGGGAACACTGCCTTATGTACAGGACTTCACTCTATATTATGTCACTCTATATTACGTCGAATTCATGCTGCTAGACAAGCCAAAGGTAGGCCTACGATTGATTAATGACAAAATTAAGTCAAAACGGCCAGTGTTCAGATTATTTTGATAACCCCCTGTTACCTCTTCTGTGGCGCGTTGACGGTATTTTTGCTTTTGTATGGCAACCATGCTTGGTGTCAAAGTTCGTTGAGTTCGAAGTCGACGTAGCTAGGTGCGTTATGTGCACATTTAAAAATATAATTGATCGTGGACAATAAAAGCATTTCGAAGAAATTACAGTCCATTTATTTAAAATATGTTAAGGAACCAGCAAAGTTAAGATGGTAAATCGTACCACCCCCTGTATATATTAACACACAGGTCCCCAGACAGGAAAAGAAATACCTTTTTAATCAAGCTTTTGTGAGTTACTATAGCAATTTTTTCTTTATTTTTTTTTTTTCTTGATAGCAGATCATTAAAAATGATACTGCTGTCTTAACTTTTACAACTAGGTACAAAGAAATATTTAACATGAAATTGTTATACACACTTCTGACACAGCTCAATTATTTAAATTGAATTTAAAATTGAGCTATACCACTGTAGATACTGTGTCTGTTGTGAAGGATCCACAATTTGGGCATTTTGACTCCTTCCAACATTATAAGCCATTTTGTTTCTCCGTCAACACGTTTACGGGTCATAAAACGGCCATATTGGATGCACCTGCTCTAATTTTCCAAGAAATATCGCACCCCCTGAATTCCTCAGGACGGGGGAAAGAAATTCCAGGAAAGACTCAACGGACAGCCAATTTCCGCGGAAATAAAAGTACGACGTGGGTCAACCGTGGGGATGTCGTATCATCCTGCCCACGAATAAAGTAAACGGAACGGCAATAAATCTACGTGAGAAACCGACCTGGGGTCGGTTTCCCCTTTTTGGTTTTGACCAAAAAGGGGGGAAAATGAACCCCGGGTTTTTGAGAGAAGAAAATAGGAACGGAGGCAGAGGGTGAGAGAGAGATTGGGTGGCGAGCTGTACGAGTCCGTTGACTGCTGCTCAATGACGAGGAGAGAAAAAAGACGCCCCCGCTAAAGCGAGATGACCGTTTTCAACCGCCACCGAAGGGCCCCATCATTTTAGCCCGATACCTGCTGCCTCCACCGGTAGAAGTACCCCTACGACTCCACGCCATGCACTACTGCCTCATCAAAGCTCCCCAGGTTGGTCATTTCTTCCCTTTCAAATAGTGCTGGTGTTTTTTTAAGAAATTTTGGTAAATAGAACTTTATTTCGCTCGACCCGTAATGGTTATGCCGCAGGAAGCGGATATAACATGGCCAAATTCTGATATAAATATGTTTAATCAAGATTTTCATTTATAATATGTAAAACTGACTTTTATTGTATAATAAATGTTATTTTATTTATAAACCTATGGTTACCTTTGGAGTTCACCTCCCTAATTTTACACAACGCAATGGGGTACCTCTGGTACCCCTCATAACAGTGTCATATAGGATAAAGTTCCTAGAACTTCAAATATGATCACCAAAGTCACTATTTCTGACAGCACAATACTTCAGGGCTTTTCTGATTCTTCTAAATACGAAAAGTTTCATAGATTAATACAGTGGTTATAATTCTTAATATTTGCAGATTCTATCAACCGTAAGTAACACACTGAATTCCCTATTTTTAGGTAAGTACGGAGGTACCTCAACTAATGAGTATTTTTTTAGATACAAGCAGTCTCTCAGACGAGTTTTTGACTTGAGTTGTGAGCTACAATTCGGGTTATGAGCCAGCATCAGATACCCCACCGCTACTTTGTGGAGCGAATGCTATGTAACGCTCTTGTTGAATGTGCTCACGAGAAACATAATACAGTACTGTGCAAATTAATTGAGACACACACAAAAATTTTCACATATGTTGTTTAATTAGTTATATTGTTTAAGTTCACTTACATGCGTGGTATAGCAATCTATAATAGTAGCAAATAGAATTATAAATTATAATCTATTATAGTAGCAAATACATCCTCCTCTAGCTTTAATGATATCTTGTACACATTTTGGCATGGATTATACTAACTTAGAACATAAAATTTTGATGTTGTCATCATGAAACCAAACTTTTATAACATACTCAATCATTTTTCTCTTAGTTGAGCAGTCCATTTTACTCATACGTCTCTTCATACTGCTCCACAAATTTTCAGTGGGATTTACATCTGGAGAACTACCAGGCCAATCCAAAAATGTTAATTTCTTTTCTTGAAAAAAATTATTAGCTTAGAATTATGACATGGAGCAAGATCTTGTGGAAACACACCAATAATGCCAGAGAACATTTGCATAAAAGGCACAATTTTGTCTTCTAGTATTGAAATGTATTTTTTGGGTGTTCATCATTCCTTCAACTAAACTGCCAGGTCCTCTAGATGTAAATTAACCTCAAAACATCTGCTTCTGAGGATGCTTAACTGTTCAAGATGTTGCTTCCTAATGGGTTCTCCAGTGCTTCGCCTGACAAATGTTGATCAAAATCCTTGCACAAAGAAAAAAGGTGTCACTGAATACAACCTTATTCCAGTCTCATGCAGTCCAAGATTGATATTTCCTGGCCCAATTCAAATGTTTTCTCTTCATTGTAGGTGTTAATAACTGTATTTGGACTGGTGTTCTTGCCCATCTCCCTGTTTCAATAAACCTTCGTCATACTGTTGATAAATCAACGCTCACATCAGTAGCCAATAATTCTCTCTGAAGATCTGTACTTGTCTTGCAAGGATGCATTTTACTATTTCATATAATAAATTTGTCTGTCCGAGGTGTTGTCTAACATTTAAGTCCACATTTACTCTTCCATTTTGGAGAAACTGTCCCAAACTGATTGTTCATTAATAATCCTGGAAACACTGGATTTTCCAACTGCAACTGCTGCAGCAATATCCCTGTCATAGAGGTATGCTGACTAAGGGTAACAATTCTAGTTCTTTTCCTGGGAGTGATATCCATTTTCTTCATACATGCGAGAACCAGACAACTCACACAATCTACCACTTTTTACAGCAGCTAAAATGCAACTTATGTGAAAATGCTCCACGTATGGTGATCATGTGGTTAGTTTAGACTAGTTTAGGCCAATCCCCCCTTTCATAACAAAATGCAGTTGAAACCGGTTTCAGGCAGGAAATCCCTGGGAAAAGATGAATTTTATGAAAAATGAAGTTTGTCACAATTTGCACAGTACTGTATTTACAACCTTTATATACAATTATTATACAGTTACAGTGATACCTCGACTTACAAGTTTTTTGAGATACGAGCAGTCTCTCAGCAGATTTTTTGCCTTTAGTTA
>OU015499.1:19268437-19400937 GCA_907164885.2 Dolomedes plantarius
TACACACACACACACACACACACACACACACATACTGGCATTAATTGCATACATTGACCGTTGTACTTAATTTGAATGTACTCCGTAGCGAAGTGTGGGTTTTCAGCTAGTATATATATATATATATTTTTAAAAATTGAATACTGGTATGCATATTATGGGCAGTTATAAACAAGACAGCTTTAAATTTTTCTTTTCTTAAAAAGGTATTTTTTGTTCAGTTTAATCCGACTAGTTATGAATTTAATATGAACAAGACAATCATTAGTAGAATAACATTTACAAAGTTTTAGAAAACGAAAATATTTGCATGGCTTTTTCTTTTTTTCTAATTCAATAATAAACTATTAACTTCATTGTTAACTTTTTTTTAAAAATTATATAAACACAGTATGTCCTTGATTTATGCTGTCTCGAGTTACACGGATTCAGAGATATTTTTAACTTAACCCTGTTTG
This sequence comes from Dolomedes plantarius, assembly GCA_907164885.2. Lineage (NCBI taxonomy): Eukaryota > Metazoa > Arthropoda > Arachnida > Araneae > Dolomedidae > Dolomedes > Dolomedes plantarius. The sequence continues at coordinate 19,268,896 of OU015499.1, forward strand.
CCCACCTTTTGATTTCATGACTGTTTAGATCGACAGACACCCTTGATATTCTGGGAGTGTGGCTGCATTAAATATAAACTATACATATTTTCAGCACATTAACACATTAAAGACATATTTAATGATTAAATATGGCACCCTTAATCAGATGGTACATGAAAGAGTCTCACATTATGTGACTGATATAATGCGAATAAGATTTTTAAAAAAAGGGAGAACAGATAATGTGTACACTAAAGAATACTTAGTAGTATAGAGAAAAAAAAATCTTTTTATGGAATTAACTTATCAAATTTAAATTTAAAAGTGAAGGATAAGTTAACTGACTATTTCTCTTAAAATTTTATTTTTCATGTATTTCAATTCTGTTAGCTATTTCACTGCAACATAAACACACAAGTATGTAACACATGAAGTATAAACAACTTATTTATAAACTGAATTTCATGGGAATGCCTTAAAATTTCTCTCAAACATACGTTTCAAATGCAAACATGCTGAACCTCAATATTAAAGTTATATTGTTAAATTATACACCATACTTACTACTATAGTGCCAGGGGAGGGGAAGAAGGGACACCCAAACTTGATCAAAATATAAAATCTATACTTAAAACTGAAACTTATGCAACTGCAATATTTACAAATCTAACTACAGTTAAACTGGCAGAATAAGGAAATTAAATAATATACTAATTTAATAAGGATCACAAACACTTAGGAAAACTAAAAATATCTAATTTGAGTTTAAAATGTTAAAATTCCCATGGACACAAAATTTTGTAATATATACAAGTAAGCCCAATACATCACCTTCTTTATTGTACACTTTATGAGAGTAAACTTTAAAAGAACTAACAGTATTCAATGCTAGATATCAGAATAGTAATGAAACATGCACTATCAACAAGAAATATTTCAACGAAACTTAAATGAAAAAATTTAAATATACTCATTATATAACTGGTAATAACACTATACACAAAGTAAACTTTTCATAATAAGATAACTATAGTTCAGATTCAGTTTAAACACAGCTTCAGCAACACATTAAGATGAAGATTGTGATGAAGAATCTTATCATTGTTTTTGTTTACATTTCCAGAGAATAATGCATAAGGTCAGAAGAAAGGAAAATATAAAAAAGATTACCTTGGGGCCATCTCCCTCAACACCACTTTGACTGCCTTCTGTATCACTCCTAGCTCTTCGGGGTCTTGGTCTAAAGAAACGATGGTAGAATCGCCTAGGAGCACGCCTGTTTCCTCCACCTCCCCTTGGAATCCTCTCCTCATTTTTCCTTTCACTCTGTCCATCCTGAAAGCATTCCTAAGTATTCAATTAAAGCTTTAACAAGAATTTCCATAAGTTTAAAATCTACTTCATATATGCATACATATTTTTTAAAATATATTCAAAATTACACTGTGCATCCAAGAAAGAATCGCTACTTTTTAGATAAAGATTACAAAAAGTAAATAAATTATATCAATAACAATGCTATAATATACAGAAAATTAATATCAATACCAATAAACATCATAAAATAATTATTAAAATTAAACTTTACCCAACAATATGGAAATTTAAATTGATCCCCACCCATACACTCAACCAAAGGTTAGGTGCAGAAAGGGAAGGCAAGACAGGTAGAAAATAAAATAAGCTTAAATCAACTCAAGGATAGTTATTTCTTAGGGAATATTAATAGTATTTTAATAAGAGTTACATTGATTACAAATCTGGAGCAAATAGATGTCAGATAAAATATAAAAAACACCACAACATAATGAATTCAAACAATCCAAAATTGTCAATAATAATTTGTCTGCTCAGCAACAGAAACAAAGGAAATTTTATAAAATAATTAAAAGCAATAAAATACAAAAATCAAAATTGCAAAAGGAATGCTTAACAAATAATGATTAAACCTTTCTCGAAATCAGAGAGCTCTGCACTTTGTGGAAACTTGCATGCAACTAATGCCAATGTCGTTTCCTACATGATATTTAATGAGGGAGGGCATGACGTATATCTGGTCTACAGATATCATCATTTGCACGGCCGTCCAAATACTTATTGATAGATAGTGTATACCATGTTATTTGAATACATGCAGTTTAAGACAATTTTACAGTCTCCAATTCAAAGTTAATTATCTTCATTTGTTGTATCCTCATGATTTCAGGAAGTTTTTTTTTTTTTCAGGAAGTGAATAATCATTTTACAAACCAAGATTTGGATACTTTCATTAAAAAGGTAATATATATGCAAGTTTTGTTAAATAAAAGTCATTTCAAAAAAGGGAAGAAAAAAATTAAGTATAAATAAGTAGGTAAAATAGACTTACAGCAAGGTGAATGTGGGATTAGTATTATGTTTTTAGTATTAAAGAATCAATTTATACAAAGAAAGAGTAAATTCAAAGACAAATGTACTTGAACATCAATGAAATTGATAAGGGAGAATAAAGAAGTATTAAATGTGTAATAAAGGTTTATGTTTAAAAAAAAATTTTTTAAATGCTTGACCTAGGCTAGAAGTTTCATAAATATTAGGATATTATGAAAATAACATTTTGAATATATTGCTATCTGCACTTTTATCAATAACAAAATGTTGATTGCCTCAGTAATTTTGCAACCAGAGTAGTTATGAACCTAGGATATGAAGTAATATACACTAAATACGAGTTAAAGGGGGGGGGGAAAAAAGCTGGTAATTTAATTTTATAGACTGTTTGGACAGATTGATAGCATTCGTGCAATTCAACAATATTGACATAGATGACTTCTCTACTCTTTATATATATATATATATATATATGAAGGCCATATCTGAATAGTGATCCAACTCCATTTATTACAAATCAGACTCCAGCAGTCATTTCTCAGCACTCATTAAACTTTAAGACTCTGCATCTCAAAATGAACAAGAATGGATTTGGACCACTATTCAAATAAGGCCTTCATATAAATATATATATATACCGTAAAATCACGACTATAGTATGCACCCGAGTATAATATGCATGCTTGATTTTGCAGGAAATTTTTTGTAAAAATTAAAATGACAATACGCACCCATAACTTTTCAATATTTTATTTAAAAATTGCACAAATATTTATTAACATAAAAAATTTATAATAAAAAAAATGAAAATGTCAAATTCGGTAGAAAAAAAAACTTAAATTGTTAATTCAAAACAAGCAATACTGTCCAATTACTAGTCTTAATCCCTTTCACTCGAATACAGCTCATCTATTGTTGTGCCCACGTCATAATTATTGTTGCCGTCGTAATATATATCGCCATCATCATCCTCACTTAACAATACAAACTGGGAGTTCCATTTGCTTAAAAGGAATACCTGCTTAGTAAACGGGTGGATGAATCATGAAGTGCAGATTTGCATGCACCCATGTTGCGACAATGTCTTACAGCTGCTATACGTTCATTTATCCAATGTTTAAAACTACTTTTTTTAACGCGAGTATAATATGCACCCTCATTTTTGCGGACTAAAATGTAAAAAAAAAAAGTGTGTATTATACTCGAGATTTTATGGTATATATATATATTCACAGTTAAAGGACCCTAGATGTATTAAGTATAACATAACATAAGGATAACATAATTTAACTCAAATGATGAAACATTTAATTTCATTGCTGAAATTCCTTACATCATTTCCATCTTGGTCTACATTCCTGGGTGGTAACCTAGAAGGACCCCTGTAGTACTGCCTGAAGAAAGGACGCCTCATTTGTCTTCGCATTGGTCTCTGGGGCTGAGTATGCTGTTCATCATCTACATTATCTTGACTGTCTTCTCCTCCATCATTATGCTGCTGAAACAATGTACTCATACATTATTACAATTCTAAAAATTTCATAATTTAAATAATTTCAAAGACAGCACTTGCCACTAACACATCATTCAGAAACAAGAACATTTCTTTGACAGGCTAAGACAATTATACAAGTTTAGCAGGAATATGTTTAGTATAAAAATCAATATATAGGAAACACTGAAAAGAAAGAAAAAATAAGATTGTTCTTCGCTATAATCCCAATTCATCAAACACTCTCAATTTTTTATTTTGAATGGTAAAAATATATATTTTAATCTTTAAAATGCAGCATTTTCTACATTTTTAATAATCAAAACTAAATAAATTTAAAACAAAAGGGTTTATTATGTAAGGAATTTTTTTTAGCTACAGTTTTAAAGTTTGACCTTTTGGATTAATGGGTAAGGGCTGAAATTTAAAAATCATGAGTAATAATTTCAAAATTTTACTATGGACACTTTTAGGTAATAATGTGATAAAACATCACTGTATGAATGACATAATAGATCAAAATGACTGAAAAATATGATACCCTACAAGCTGAACAGCAATTGGTTAGTGATGTTACACACCTGAAAACCTTACAATGTTAGTATATCTGAGCTGACTCATGTAATTTGTAAACTCATGAATTTATATGTCTAAGCTTAAAGTATTAAATCTACAAAAACAATTTGAAGACATTTTTAAATGTGAATATACGAACTATGATGAAACAACCAAAATTTTATGCTTACACGAGGTTGCCTTGGTACATATCGATGCCTAGGAAACCACCGCCCACGAAATTTACTTCTATCTGCAGCATATGGACTACCTTTTACTGATGTTCCATTTGGTCCAGTGACATTTGCTGCTTCATTACCTTTCTCACCCACAACGACGTCAAATTCAACTACCTCACCATCACCAACGCTCCGCACAATCTTCTTTGGATTATTTTTCTTGATAGCAGTCTAAAAATATTCAAGAAACATTTGCTTATAAAGAATATACTACTAGTTAAAAGAATGAAAAAAGTATAAAATGCATATTACTGCTACAAAATAAAGAAAATTAAGTTTTCTCTCTATACTATATAACCCTCAAAAATATCTATCTAGAACTTTGATTATATCATTAGACTTCAAATGATTAAATTGCAAAAAATAAGTGGGACAGTATGAGTTACTAACTCACAGCACAATAAAGATATTACCTATATAACAAATATGAATAACTGATAAAAGATGACAAAATAAAATCAAAAATGTGAAGAAATTTTTTTAAAACCATTTCTTAACTCATCTCCCGGTTTTTAAATCACAATTATATCATATCACTAAGAATCTGAGAAAACGATAATATATCTAGAAATGAACTTAAAAATACATAAACAAAAACATATCCTTTATATTTTTTAGTTCTATAATTAAAATACTTATGTAGAGTGAACTGTTTGCTGGCAGCAAAGTCTTAGACTAATTGTACTATCTTTCAAAAATCAAATGCAATTAACCATAACAACCATGCATAAGCCAAAAATGAGATTATGTCTTAACTTTACACTCAAATGTGACATGACTTAAAGCATAAGTTTCATTTCCTATTCCATGAACTGAAAAATGTATTACATCCCCCAAAAAATTTACACACATACCTGGTTATGAAGACTGGTTGAAAATCAAATTTGAAGTTTAAAGGTGTTCAACCTCATTATGATTAAATGTACAACAGATTTAAACAAAATTTACAGAGAAATGAAGGTTTCAAAACTTAATTATTACTATAACATTTTTTCCCATACATATGTCCTTATTTGGAATGGAATACCTCAATTATACAGAAAAAAGGTCTTTAAATCAAAATAAGAATTAAATAGGAGTTAATATTTCAACTTTATTATAATAATCAGAAATTAAGAAACAATTTAAAACAGCACTTTTTTCAATAAAGACCAGTCATGCATAATTAAAAAAATATGGATTGTTAAAAACTTAAATACTAAACAATAGGCAGAAAATTCCCAGTTAAACATGTTAGCTTTAACCTATATCAATTTTCTTATCAATGAACTCATTTTATTAATATAATTTTTTTGCTCATTGCACAATTTTCTGAAATATGACTTTGATACTTTGATATAAACTATTTAAAAATGGTCTCCAAAAACTTTCCAAATTTTGTTATTATATATATATATATATATTGATTCTAAAAAAAATTTTATAACAGGAAACATAATAGCATAATAACTTTTTCATAGCAAAAGCACTGCATTTAATATGTATTTTCCCTACATGATCAATTTATTTATATATTAACTTTTTTTGGTCAACCTATCATTAATTAGATAATTTTATAATTGATGATTTATAAACTCTGTTCCTAAGAAAGTATATTAAGACACCTGGTCAAGGGCATCAAAAGCTGACACCAGATATTTTATAGGCATACTATATTAAAATCAGTACAGGCGATCAAAGCTTGTAGGGTTGGGAATCCCCATCACCCTCTCGTTGTCAGGCCTTCTCCTCCTATTATGTTTGCACCATAAATGTAATGCTTCCACCTTCATGCTATGCTTAATTAATGATGACAGTGTAATAATCAACCTGAAATACTACTGGCAATGCTTAAGTTAAATAGGAAGAATTTAAAAAAAAATTATTGTTCAGACTCAAAGATGTTTAAGGCATGAAAGGAAAGACATTTTTCGACAAATGCACGAAAAATTTTGTTAAGCAATTTGCCCAGAAAAAAGTTCAAGATGGCAGATCTTGTGCTTAAAATAAAAATCTTTGTATGTTTAAAAAAAAATAAAAAAGTGTAAAAAACTGACCTGAGGTCAAAAACAGTAATAAAGGTACTAATTTTAAAAAATGAAACCTTCAGTGAAAATAAGGAAATTGTGCTAAGGCCCAAAATATACCAGGTCCACCTTAAAAAGGGTTACGAATTTTTTTTACAAATGACATTTATTTACTGGAAATTTAACATTACAAAAAATTGGTTTGCAGATAACTGATTTTAATATGTAACTGAATTAAATAGCAAAGCATTTTAATAGTGGTATAATTATGCAAATGGAGAGAGTAGTTCAAAATTGTGAAAAATCGATAATTGGGAGCCTAAATTTATTATTCAGCCCGAGTTTAATTTATTTCAAATAGGAAAGAAACATTATGCTAGATGAAACTGTTATTAAAAAATATATCCAATTTATTACAATCCAAGTTTGACAACAGAATCCTACTAACTAAAAATGTCTAGAAGTTGCTTATTAAATAATTTACTAACTTATCACATTCAAAGATACAAGATATAAGTATAAGAAATTTACCTGATGAACAAAAATATCTTCTTTTGTATCACTTCTGTAATAAAAAAATATTCACATTCTTATTAATATACAAGATGCAAATTCTGCAGAGGGTTAATATAAAATAACACTAGACAGCAAAATATTTAAACTACTGGGAAAAAAAAACAAAAACCCTTAAAGTTTAGAAAATTTAGTACAAAGATAAAGACATGCCAGAGTTAGAAATTTATAGAATATAATAATTACAAGATAAAAAGAACTTTTTATATACCATGTTTTAAATTTTCTGTTGAATCATATAAACTTGACATTCTATGTATTAATAAATACTTTTTAAAATTTTTTTGATGATTTATCCCATCAACTTGAAAGAAAATGAAGTTATCGGAAGTTAACTTGTGTTAAACTTTTCGTTCCCGTCCTGGCCGATAGATGGCTGTACCAGTCTACAAAACAAAATTAACTGAAAATGAATTCAATTCTGCTTAAAGATGGCTAAAAGTACTAAAATAATGCATTATCATCGTGTTCTGAGCTATTCTAAAAGTTTCAAATGTCTAGCTAGTCGGGAAGTTAGTTAAAAATAGATTGCAAGATTTGTACGGGACAAACACACATACACAAACAAACAAGAAAGCGAGTTAAAACATGGTAAAAAATAAGACCTTATTTTGATAAAATTTCAGAGATTAATAAAGGTTTACAAACTCCTAAAGGAACATAGAAACAGTTTAAATGCTTTTAACATAATTCAAATATATATAATAAACTATAAAAACATCACCTGATTTGAAAAAATTCCCTTATTTCAAAATCTTCAGTTGAAAAAGAAAAGTAATATTTTTGAGAAAAAAGAAGCTATACCTAATTAAGTACAGCCCTACGTGCAATTCTGAATTTCTATTTTTAAAGATGAAAAACAAAAAGTAAAAATAAAAAAAATTTCTGATAAGCAGTCTAAGAATTCATGAAGATTGCAACCACTTCTGTTGAACAAGACACTGACACATTTGTTTCCACAAAAACACTGTCAAATATCCAGCAATTTCATGTTTGTTTCCCTCCTTTTTAATATAATATTAACATACAAAAACAAAGGAAATTTTGTTATATATATACATATATGCACTGACTGTATTATATATTTTATATGCAGCCCAAGACATTTCTTCTACCCCCAGGGAGGCTCAGGCAAGCTAAAAGGTTGGACATCCATGGATTAGAACATTGATTCTTAACTGGTTGTCCCAAAGAACCCCAAAAGTTCGCCACAAAGTCAGAGAAAAAAAATTGGTTTTACTGCTTCATAACTGCTAATTTAACAACTTAAAATATTGGGATTTGTATTATTTTTGTTCAAATTCTAAAAATTCCTATATCTCTTCCATTTTCTAATATTTCATATACAAAAAAACCCCATTCTGCTTAAAAATCCTTGATGTATTATCAGAGACTTAGAGGTTGCAGTAATTCAAAGCTTGTAAAGCAATTGCAAATTTAGAAATTTTAAGTGCTCATAGGCTTTTATGTTCACTATTGAGTTTATGAGTAACTTTTTATTATGTTGTTTATTCAAAATATTACCCCCCATTTTGCCTCTATACGGATTGGTTAAGAGAGAGTCTCTCACAAATTTTTTTCAACAAGTGGTCCCTGATCAACAATGGGTTAAGAACCACTAGTTTAGAATATACTCCACATTTTCTACATTCGTAAATAATTCTTCGCTGTCAGACTTTTTTCTAATATTACAGAATAAAAAAGGAAAAGTATTACATATTATTATTATTTTTTTCCCCCCAAACCAATTTTACAACAAGTGAATTCCCCCTAACATGAAACCATTAGGAAAGAAAATCATTTTAAACAAATCTTTAAGTGTTATATATCATTGGAAAGCTTATGGCTCTAGAACTAGAACCTATTATTGCTTTTTCCTTACATTAAGTTTGTTTTGTGGGGGAAGTAATGGGAAAATATCAATTTGTAAGTTTTTTCAGCAAGTAAAATTATCATTTTTATACATTATTACTCATATAAATAAATCCACTGAATTTAATTGGAGTAAATTTAATATACATGTAAAAACTATAAAAGTAAAATAAATGCATGTTTGTGACTGTTTTGAATATAAATAGCCTAGTTAAGGGTACAGTTGCAACATCATGTATTATATGTAACATCTGTTACAAATAGTAAATTTTTCTCACATTGTAAAAAATAATTTCTTTAATTTTTTTTCTTAATTATTTTCTTTAAATGTACAAAAACTATAACTTCTGAATTTGTATAATTGAAATAAATCCATGCAGAAACAGACCTGTAACAGATGTTACAAAAGTTTGTACAGACGTTTCGACTTTTATGTACATCTGTTACACATTATTTTGCATATAAAAATTTATTCAACAAGTCAAACAACTTATAAATAGTTAATTTAAGTCTTATTTTATTATATTAATTATAGTTCATTAATTTTTATTTCACTATATTAAGTGGCAACCAAAGATTTCTATTCTTGGGGAAGTTTATGAACATCGTCCCAATTTCGTTGTATCTGCTTCTAAAAAGTGCCGGGAAGTATGCTGTTGCCCATCAGTGGAATAGTAATATTATCCTCAGTATTTCAAGCATGGTTGAAGAATCTGTCTGCAATCCAAAACAAAGAAGCTGCATGTTGTCACTTTCACTGTAAATCAGTGGAATGGTGAAGAACTTGCTGAGAAAATCTACAACTTAAAGGAAATGCAGAATGAGTTGAAAGTGCAACTTGGAACACTTGGAAGTCACCGGTACAATATTACTTGGCAGACAGAAGAGTTAAAGAAAGCAAAAGAGAACCTTCAGTATGATCAGATTATTGTATTGGCAGAAAACTTTTCGATAAAACATCATAGAGAAGTAATGGCAGTGCATTGGGTAAACGACAAGTAACAATTTTCACAGGAGTAGTATACATTATCAATAGTGATCGTAAACTGGACCAGAAAAGCTATGCTATTATCAGTGACACTGAACATCATGGCACAACGAAGTATTGCTTTATGCATTCAATTTTATGTGATGTGAAAGAATTTCTTAAAGATCTAAGTTTTGTAAGCTACTGGAGCGATGGTGCAGCACAGTATATTAAAAATTGATTTAACATTTCAAATCTCACATTTCACCATTCAGTCAATCTCACATTTCAGATTTTAGAGCATCAACAGAATGGAACTATCAGGAGCCTTATCATGGAAAAGGACCCCATGATAGAGTTGATGCTGCCATGAAACTGATAGTATGGAATACTACCTTACGAAAGCAGGTGACAGTTTGATCTACAAAGGATTTCCATGATATACCACCTAATGCTTCACAGTCAACCTTCTGTGCATATGTCCCAACTACTGAGATTAGTGAATTTTATCAAGTTGTTCTTAAAAGCAGACACAGGCTAGCTCAAATTCTTGTACTAATATCAATGACGGAGATTATATTGTAGTCGATTTCAATGGCGAGAGGTATCCTAGCCAAGTCCAGGAAGTAGTTGATAGTACAGGAGAAATTTCCTGCAGTGTACTGCACAGGTCTGGGAAGAACTGGAAATGGCCAGAAAAACCAGATATAGAGTGGTACAAGACAAATGAAATCATGCACAAAATCAGTGCTCTAGTGCCTGTTTCAGCTCGAAAACTATTTGCATTTAATGTAGATGAAATGTAATCATTTTTTAAAATTCATGTAATGTAAAAATTACATTTGTAAAGTATTATATGTCATTGAAATTTTATAATTTTAGCTGAAAAGTGTTTGTCAAAGTTATTTTTTTAATATTATAATTATATAATATTAAGTTTATCATTTAACATTATTACATGAATTGATTAAACTTAAAATGTTTTTACTTTGACTTTTGTGGTTCCATTATAATTTATAAGGAGTTAAGGTATTACCTTTCAACTATTAATTTATCATTCAGTGCATACAAAACATGTCTGTCATACAATGTAACATCAGTTACAACCCGTAACATCTGTTTGCGAAACTTTTTAAATTTTTATTACAGAAAAAAAAATGACTGAATTTTTATGTCAAGATCCTGATAAATTACAGGCATGTCTTGTTATTTTTTTAAATTTTTGAACAAATGTACATAAGATTCAGATTTTTTAATCCTATGATGCTATAGTACAAATGATGTTCCATTTTATGTAACATACGTTACATTCATTTTTTTTTTTTCAAGCTTAATACACCAGAAAATAATTTTGAAACCTGTCAAGTTATCTTTAGTATTGGTTTTATCAGGAAAAAATAAAGTGCTCCTATTTTGAAGCATTAATATGCATCTCATAATCTTTTTATCATTTATTTTGTGTGTGAATGTAACGTCCATTACAACAGAATTCCCCAACATGCTTTGTTTGCATCATATATCATATAAATTGTATTAAGGCAAACACATTCACATACAATATTTTCAGTAAAATATTTTCCTTCAACAAAACTTTAAAAAATTTGGTGCTATTTTGTTTGTAGGTACAGTGGTGAGTTTAATTAAAAACTTTCAAAATGATCACCAGTCTTGGTGATCAAATTGCTTTGTTATGTTTCTACATCTATCGTTTTCCCGCATTCATTGTTCAGTACAGTCTGACCCTTGAAAAATGATACATCGAGTTTCCACTATATTGTACAAAATACAGTGAGTAATATACGTGAATTCAATATGCCTATAGTAAGTTAATAAAAAGTTCTGTGTATATATATATATATATATATATACACAGTCGAACCTCCATATATCGAACTTCCATATATCGAAATTTTCTATATATCGAACTCTTAGCAAATCTCCATGTTCATTACATAGAAAAATTGCTTCTATATATCAAAATTTTTTTCAAGAGAAATTGGGAGATTTTATTCCACTTTAGAATAAAATCTCCCAATTTTTGGCATTTGAAACAATACGTCGAGGACTTCAATTCCCGGATAATGTCCCTGATGAAGTGTTTAGTGGACTGAATAAATGCGAACATTTCTTTGAACTTTCCGCAAAACTAACTGTTCAGCAAGATAGTCGTAGTTTTTTTTTAAAGAATGTAACTATGATCATTGTAACCACTGTCTGCATTGTTTTTTTATATGTAGTAATCAATAAATCTTTCATATTAATTCATTTTTTAGTTATTAACTTTCATTTAATGGGATTCGTATATAAATTAGAAATGGAGTTTCGTATACGAAAATTAGCTTTAATTTTTCTTTTTAGGAGAATTATGATAAGACTAAGCTCAATTCTATATATCGAATTTTTTTCGAGCATTTTGCTACTTCAATATATGGAGGTTCAACTGTATATATATATATATATATATATATATATATATATATATATATATATATATACATATACACATACACTAGCTAAAAACCCATACTTTGCTACGGAGTACATTCAAATTAAATACAACGGTCAATGTATGCAATTCATGCCAAATATATATATATATTATATGATAAATACGACGATCAATGTATACAATTGATGTAAAATATATATATATTTATAAGAAAATTGTAAAGGATAATTTTATAGATAAAATAATGCAGAAGAAAATATTCAAATTAAATCTAATATAAAGAATACTAAAGAATATAGTACAGTTTGTAGAACATTTCTTTTACTGTATTTTAATATTTTTTTGGATAATGTCCAATCGTCTGCCGCATTAGCAAGGAAAAAAAATATTTTGTTTATTTAGTTGTTATGCATGTGACAATAAATTTATTTAAAGTACCAGAAAAAGAAATCACATGATCAGCATTTAATAAATTAAATTCTAAAAATTAATCTATTAAAATTCACCAAAAATCAGGAAATGGAGGTAAAGATTCGAAAAAAATTTCATTTTAAAGGAATTTTTATGATCTTTCTCATGATATAAATTTTTTAACCTCAAAGTAATATTTTAAATGCAAATGTAAAAAAAGTTTTAAAAAAAGCTTAAAAATTTAATTTAAAAAAATTAAGAATTTTTGAAAAATCTTCTTATAGTGCACCCCTACACTATAAGAAGAATCGTCATGCAAAATTTCAGTCCTTTAGGTCCAGCGGTTTGGTCTATGCGTTGTATGTCAGTCAGTGAATGAGTCAGTTACGGAATTGTTTTATATATATATATATTTGGTCTTTCATAAAAATAAATTTTAAAAACTGCAACATTGACGCAATAACTTTGATCTACCAAACTCTTAGTTTTAAGCAAAAAACAAGATACACAAATTAAATATAAGGATAATTACCTGTTGATAAATCCATATCCATTTTTGACATTAAACCACTTTACAGTTCCCTGAACTTTTGTAGCTATATAAAAAAAAAAAAAAAAAAAAAAAAATTTAGTTTAAAAACACAAAATTTTAAATATATACCCAAAAATATTTATAAAAAAATTTAAGCAGAGGTCAAAACAATTATTTATCCTATTAAGAAAAAGAACAAAAGCAGTGTTATCATCTAAATTGGCCAAATAGTAATAAATGTTATAGAGAAGGCTTTCATAACTCAGATATTTACCAAAGTTAACGGGCATTAAAAATTAGTTTGATTACAAAGCACGTGCACAAATGAATGAAAGATTAGTGACATTACTACATAAGATAAAAAGTTTATTTTTAAACTAATTATTTAGGGCTGGTTTATTTGAAAATTATTTCTGGAAAAAAAAAGGGCTAAATATTTAAAATACTGAGGATTAACTTTAATATTCCTTGATAACTTTATCTACCTTTCAACAAATTAATTAAAATTATGAGGGATCTGGCCATATAAGCATCCCTTAGAGATAATTTATATTGGTGTCTGGCAATATTTTTATATGAAGTCCAATTTAAAATTATTCTTAATTCAACCAACTTGAAAATAGCTATATTAACACTTAAAAGTAAAAGGCATAACATACCACTATCAAAATATATTTAAAATATATTAACATAATGTTCATAATCATACATAATTTGAAATACGATTAACATTCATAACTTCTAAGGTAATTTTTAATACCTATTTTGGGACTTTTATTAAAGAGAACCACTTAAAATAGAGATTTTAAAATAGGAGCATATTCTGAATAAATTAGTCACCTATCTTTGACCAAAGAAACCAAGTTGAATATTATCTAGGAAACTTAAAGGGAAAATTATCTTTATAACAGCTAACAGATTATCTTTATACTACAGTTCTATGAACTATGGACATCACAATCACAAAATAAGAAGTTAAAATTCAGGAATAATTTATAATTCACGATGCTTCAAGAATTAAAAGAACTTACAGAGTTCAAGCTGGTTTTCAGTTTTATAAAATTTAATTCTTGATTGTCAGAGAACAAAATCAGAAAAAATTATAAAAGATAATCTGGCAATGAATTTAAAAATGAATGAGAATTTCTAAACAAAATTTATGTAAAAATTTAAAATTTCAAATGGTTACCAGCACATTAACCTCTTAACAATCCATACTAAGCATTCAGGTAAACCCCTAGTATCCTGATAGACCAACCCGTATGTAGTTAAATAATAAGTAGTACATACAACATCTCAATACTTATAGCTTAGTCACTGCAAAATAGTAAATGCTGTTCAAATAGGCCATGACTAAATTGTTCCATTTGGCATTAAATAATTCTCAAATTGACTAATATGAAAGCACCCGATTTCACCTATGCATCAGATATAAAAACACATATATGTAAATAAATTAAAAAAAACAAACATTAATTATAAACATACTAATATACAGGAGTATTAAGTCTAATAAATCACATAGATATGCCAAACCTTATTCAAAACATTTATCTCATTTCATTGATGATTATGATGCAATTAAAGTCTCATTTAACAGCTAAAATTTTGGAAACCTTATGAATTCACAGAAACCAGTCAAAGCCAAGATTGATGTACCATGGGGACAGTTAAAAACACACGCCTTGCTCCAGAAATATTCTTAAGCATGCATATAATGAATGTGATATAGACATGTGAAAGACGACTAATGAGAAGTTAAATTTAAGAAGCTGCCAAAAAGACTAACAAATCAAAGAGAAAAAATTATGCCCACTATCTTTAAATAAAACAATATAGCAGAAATGAGTGGTTTTTTAACCGGATATCTAATTTTAGGAAAGGCCTCAATAAACCTCATACTTTTCTACACAAATTACATGTCAAATGACAGAAGCATATCATTTAAAATTAAAATTTAAATATAATAGGAGTTTTTTTTTTTTCCCTGCTTCACTATGCTAAAGATACATGAACATTAGGAAACTTAAGATTTATATTTTACACTGGTATCACCCTAGTCATGTAGAAGTTGGCAATTATAGCACATCATAGCTGAAGCACAAAATGTAATGTGTTATTAAATATGGTGAGATATATATTTTGTGTAACAAAAATTATTACCTGCAATATTTCATTCAAATTATTATTTTAGTGTAATTATACTCAAGTGCAATTATAAGTGTGATACTTCTAATACAATATATATTTATAACAATAGCAAATGAAAATCCATAAAAGTTTCATAATGGTGTTTTGATTTATAACCGAGCATTTATTTTACACAAACATTGTTTTAATAAGTAAAAGGATACAACTTAAAATAACAGTTCATGCATGGTTTCAATAGGTTTTATTTTACAGGAAAGAATTTTAAAATAATAACGTTAAAGGCAGAATTACATTTTAATATAAAAACAAACACGTTTATCAACAATCGCAATGTGACTCTACTTATTAGGCCTAAGGGTGTTCTACCATCATTTGCAAGATACTAGATTATCAATTACCGAGTATTTTTTTAGGAGCACTGGTGGGTAAGGACGAAGAGGAAAGTTCTTCTTTCGTGTCCGACATCTCATCCAAGTTATTCTAAATTTCAGGATGGAAAGAACCCAACCGCTCAAAAACAAATAATTTGATTTTATTTGGTCTTCGCTCACGTTTTCCCAACAATGATGGTCATGGACTACAACACCGGCGGTTTAGAAAAAAAAATTGCAGACTGCGGGAGAGGTTTTCTTATTGGTTAACACCATTTACTGTATTATAGTAATTGGAAAATACATTTTTTTAAACAAAAATCTTAGTGATAAAAAAGTATTTTAATAATATAAAAAAGAAGCAAAATATATTATTATTATTGAAAAATATAAAATTTATAAAATCGATTAAGAGTTAAGTTGTGCCAAGTGCTAACCAGCAAGTTCTCTGTAATCTGCGCTCCTACTTCTCATAGCTCTCACCAGGTGGGATCACATGTACTAAGAAAGACAGTCTCTCGTCGGTAGGAAAAGCTCTCAGTATTAAATTATTATAATTGTTCAAGTAAGTTGAGTTTTCATTTCAAATTCGGTTTTCTTTTATTTGTAAGTCATTGTTATTAATATGACAATGTTCACGTTTTATTTTGCGTTCTGCCCGGCATTTTTTTCTCATAATGTAATATGGCCGATTCATACTGGTAGTTAAGCCTTGTTCGAAGCACGAGTTCTGTGAATTTAAGTTTTTCTGTATTCTAGAAAAGTGTTTAAAAAATTTGTAACAAATAGCACATTAATTTCACAAAGAGGTATTGTAATTTTCTGAGGTAACTGCTTGTTCTGTACAAGTATACTGTATATTGGTAAACGTGGTGCCGCGTTGCACGCTGGCCTGCTCTACTTTAGGCTTAGAGTATCGAGAGGAGTTGAAAATTTTCAGGAACTGCATTGCAGCTGTTTTTTCTTAAAACTTGTGTATGCCCAATGAATCGTTACTTTTAATATATCGGTATTGCTTGAGTTAATTGATATTTTATCCATTGTCATCAATTGCTGAAGAACCTTTGTTTTCACCAATCACTGCTGCTTTGCAAATACACGTAATACCTTAGCAGTTTAGTATATCCTAACATCCTCATTCATTTCATGAATCGACCAATGTTTAAGCTTTAGAATCCTTATAATGTGCGTATTCACGTATATCGTGACTGTCGTTACCGATGTCAACTGTAAATCTGATTTTTAATCCAATTTAAGTATAAAAATATTACGGTAAGTTCGTATTTCCGTTTATGATTAAAGAGGCAACCAGACTCTCAATTAGAATATAATATAGTACATCATGAATGACCTCTTCAGGTAATTAGCCCGAAATTTTTTTTATTTCTAGATATAAAATGGAAGGTGAAGAAGATTACACTGCAGCAAATGCTGGAGCCTCTGCAACATATCCTGTACAGTGCTCATCTCTTCGCAAAAATGGTTTCGTAATGTTGAAGGCTCGTCCATGCAAAATCATGGAAATGAGTACTTCTAAGACAGGAAAGCATGGACACGCCAAAGTATGAAATACAAATTTATTTGTACTCTAATAATTTGATTGTAATAGTTTTGACAGCAGTCTTAATGAAGTGTCAATTTCTGTTGTAATATTTCCTCTGTCTCAGGTTCTTTTGAATGTTCATATTGACAGTTTTAATTGGGCCATCTATGATTAAGTATCAGAACTTAAATATAATAAGTTTGTTAGTTTTTTTCTTTTTGAAGTTTGTGTAATGTTACTCTTAACCAAAAACATTTGAAACTAATATATATACATTTGAAAATACATCTAAGTGGATTGTTTTAAAATATCTTTTGACGTTTTAGGTTCATCTTGTAGGACTTGATATTTTTACTAATAGAAATATGAAGATTTATGTCCATCTACCACAATATAGATGTTCCAAATGTTAATCGTTGTGATTTTCAAGTAAGTTTTGTTATGAATATTTTGTTCTCAGTTAACTATACAAAAGTTAATAAAAGCCATAATAATCATGAAACTTATCCCATTTTGATGGGAACAAGTTTTACTTTTAATCTATTTTACCAAGTTCCTTTTACTTTCTTGTCTATTTTAGTTTGAATTTTATGTGTTGAAAACTCACATAGCCATGGCTAGCAGAGGTTACTGGATTTCCTCTGATTTTGCTTATACCAGGGGTGTCAAACTCAAAGGCTACCTTGGGCCAAACAAGACTATAGGTGGTAAACAAAGGTTTAACTATAGGTGGGCAGCAAAAAAAAAAAAAATCAATATTAATAGAAATGTAGGTTTATTTATCTAATTGCAGTATATTCAGCATAAATATATGCATTTTGTTTAATAGTAGCAAAGATTATCATTAAAAAAACATTTAGCGAATTCTTCCTATCTATATATTAAAGTTGCTAAGCCGACTTTTTGGGCAGTCCGCGAGAGAAAACTACTGCATCAATTTACTTCATTTTGGTCTTAAACGGAAGATTGTAGTCTGTAGATTTGCCAAATTTGGTTTTTCTAACTGCAATTTTTATTAATGAGCTATAATTTGCAATTAAAATTTGGTTTCTGCACAAGCTCAGTGACATATTTCAATGCCGAGGAGTCTCTCTAGATCTCTCTCTGCCATTTTTATTTTTATGACAATTGTTTGTGGAATATAAGATTAAACCTGATAGAAATTGTTTATTTCATGCTGTTTAATCAGCGATAATTTACAATTAAAATATTTGCTTTCAGCGCATGCTGAGTGGCATTTTTAAATCTAGCTTTGGATACTCACTAAGCACGAGGCCGCTTAAACATTAATTTGTTTCTGCACATTATGATTTTCAACATTTGGCAATGAAGTGTTGAGTATAATTTGTGTATTAGTACATTTATTTACTATCTAGCCGCCATGTTCTGACAGTACCAACCAGTCTTCTTATAATTCTGCGTTGGTTATTTTATTATATATTGTGTGCCAATATATTGGCCAGGCCACGAGTTTGACACCCCTGGCTTACACATACACACATATATATATATTAGGGCTTCTACTTCATTTAGAAACAATTTATCTTCAGATTTTTTTGTTGTTGATACAGTATAATCTCTATTTCCTATTTGTGAATATGTATTAGGTACATTGACATATTCAACAAATTTTAAATTTTTTACTAGTGTCATATTTTATTCTCATCCTAGTGATTAGTAGTCCTTAGATTCTATTCATTTGCCTTAGTTATTAATTAAAACTTTAATAAAAATCATATTTTTCTTGGGGGAGGCGATTGCATTCTTCAGTTTCCAGCAAAGTTTCATCTGCAGTCCCTAACTTTTTGTATAAGTTTTATAATACAGTAAATGAAGATCCAGAAAATTTAATCTGCTAGATTTCTTCAAGCTTGGTGTACATTTTTATTCTCTGGATCTTTTTTATTATATGTTCTTTAAAAGTTATTAAATATGCTTTAAGTATTAAATTTTCCACATTAATAAAATGGGGGGGAAAATCAATTGCTAGTCATTCTGTGATGACTTTCAGTTCATAGTGTGCATATACCAGTGCAGCTCAGATTTTCATTGTGTTTGGTATGGATATTAAAAGCAAAATTGTCTAAATTTCTCATCTCCCTAAAAGCTTATTTTTCGTGGCCAAGGTTTTCCCCTGAAAGATCTCAAATTTTTGTTCATAAGTCTTGGGATCACTTCCTGTCTCTTAAGTAGTGTGATGAAATTAAGTCAGCCGTCTTGCTTTGGCCTTATATTATGAAGAATTTGCTGGAGTTTAATAAGGTGTTATATATTCTTTCTAGTAGGTTTTTTTTGTGTGTGTGTGTAGCTGTATTACTTGCTTTTGTCTAACTTGTAATCCATGCAAATTGTGTCTAATATGAACAACATGAAGAAGTGCACTTTCATTAAACAAAGCACCCCCACCCCCTCCTCTTTCCAGCCATTTTAACCTCATCAAATTGGAATATTCTTGAAAATTAAGATACTTTGAATATCATTAAATTTTTTTTAACTCTGCTTTCCTCGGCATCTCTGAAAAATTGCTGTTTTTCGTTTGGGGGAGATTTTCTTATAAATGTGTATATGTCTAGGTTCTTTGAATTTGTCATGCTTTTTCAATTAACTTTTTCCATTTAAAATATCTCATCAAGCCTTTAGTGTACCTACACAAGCAGTAGTAGCCCAAGTTTTGGTAGAAAGGCAGTTACTATTTTGTGAACAAAGGTTGGTTGGATAAATTTTAAGTAACAGATTATATTAAGTTAACAAGTAAAGCAGTTTATCAAGTTTATAATCTAACTTGCAATGGTGCTCTCCTGAACTTTTTTTCCCTTGGGGTATTCCTTGCCCAGACCTGCCAACTTTACGGATTTACCCCGGCAATGCCAGAATTTTTAATGAGTCTTCCGGGTTTCCAGAATGAACACTATTATTGCCGTATTTTTAGTTACATAACAAAAATATCTACTCAAATTAGGTCATCTATGTCAAGGGAAACCTTAGAAAATTTGCTAATATGCAAATCAAACCCAAAAGGACACTTATGAAGGACAATTTCACGATGAATTTTTAAAAAGAACAAAATCAGCTACAATAAATGCTACAAAACTTTCAAGATTTTCTGCAATTAATTTAAACAAACATTATAAAGAAATGGAGGTACTCAAAATATAGACTGCTGGGGTCCTGCTAGTGTAAATATGATGTGCATTAAAATGTATAATTACAAATTTATAACTTTTGTTTAATATTATAATTTCAAGTTGTGCTCAACAGCAAAGAAATATTTTGAACTATGTAATATTATTAAAGAGATCCTATAAACTATAAGTATGTATACATTACAATTCTTTTATAATTTTTTACTATACTATTTCATGTTATGTCGATTATTTTATGCACGGTAGAATATTGCAGGATTTTGCTCTTACTGGGGTTGGCAGGTCTGCTTTCCTTCAATAAAGTCGGTATTGAAAAAAATCATTACTTCCGTGTAAAGATTGGTAAATGAAAAGACAAGGAGCTATCAAGAGAAGATACCATGCAATCAAAGTTTTTGTTTGCTAGTGATAAGATATGATGTATATAGACCATCAAATGGGTGTAATTAAACTAAAATTAATACATTCGATTTTTAAAAAATTTGGGGGAGGCCTGTTCGCTTAGGAGTCCGTTGCGGAGCGTTAAAGTATTGAAATATATTATGTTAATTTTTCTGAACAATTTTATTGCAGCTCATTGACATTAGTGATGATGGCTTTGTGACTTTAATGAATGACAAAGGAGAAACTCGTGATGATCTCAGAATCCCAGAAGGAGAGTTGGGACAAAAAATCAAAGATGAATTTGGCAAAGAAGATATCACAGTGATAGTAAGTTAATTACTTTTTACTATTATGGAGAGGGGCAATTAGTTTAAATTTTCTTTCCTTTGAAATTAGATGTCTACCAGTAATAAAGAAGTTGAAAAATTAGAAATTACCTCTTAAAAATTATTATACTTTGAAAAGTTCATGTAAGACTAAACCCTCTTGTTTTCACCCAAATTAATGCTTGAACATAATTATATCGCTCACTCCTTTCAACAACGTGATTTTTCATGGTGCATATGCATTTATGCAGAGTTCTCTGCATGGAGACCCCCCACTCCTGTCATCACATTAGTGATGGTAACCCGACACGCCGTGCCCCCCGCCCCCATTAACACCATTTGACCCCCTGGATCTTTGATGCTCTGTAGCAGGACCGAAAGAGGAGGCGATCCATGCATATACAGAGTACGCTGTGAACATAAATCACTGGCTTCTCCAATGCAGGGCAGAGCAGAGTACACGAATGCAAACACAGCATTAGGAGTGGTTTTAAAGTTTAAAAGTAGAATCAAATGTATTAGAAATCAATATTAATTCTGCTCTCTAGTGGTAAGATATAATGATCTTGCATGGACATACTACTCTTACATGGTATTCTGAAAACAGACATAACTAAAAATCACCAGTTTTTTAGATATGACGTTGTTGAATGGTTCTGGGGATGTTGGGTCAGGTGGCCTGGTCCTGCCACTTGAGTGTTCAAAATTCGCGGACCATCAAATGGGTGCAGCATGGACACGCCCGGCTCCCCCTGTACAAGGGCCCATTCCCAGTCATTTGCAAACAGCACGTTGAAAGGAGTAGGTGATATTTCCTTGTAACATGAAACTAAATTGAATTTTTGTGCTAAATTTACACTTCAAGCTTTTGAAGTTCAGATGGAATATCATCTTTAGATTTCCTGCAATGTTTGATAGAGGGTTTTTATAATAAAATTGACCATACCAGAAATTTTTCATATATATACATACTTGACTAGATCATGAATGGACTCTTTATATCCTATAAATCTGTGATTTATTAACTTGTCTGACTAATGGAGTTATTTTTTATATAATTTTCATCATATAAAATGCACAAAATTTATAAAATCTTACAAATTTAAGACAAGCTGCTTAAAATTGTATATACGAAGTGTTGATACCAATACCTTTTGTTGGTAATTCCCAACAAAATGACTTACGCAGTAAATCTCTTATTGTTATTATTTTAATACTAGGGAGTAATACTCCCCTGTGAATCACAGCAATCAGAAAATCATTTATATGCCCTGTTTTCTAACTTTCAAATAATACTCTAATAAAAAAAAACATACATAGCAAGAGAAAGTTGGGTTTTGTTTTGTTCTTTTAAACAGCATAGTCAGGGCCCACCTTAGCCTAATTGGGGCCCGGGGCAAAAACTTCTTTGGGGCCCCCCTCTGCTTCACTACTTCAGTAATGAAGTACTTAATACTAAACTTTCTATTCGATTTGGGGGCCCCCCTCTGATGTGGGGGCCTGGGGCAACTGCCCCGTATGCCCCTGCCTTAGTCAGGCTCTGAGCATAGTTTGTAGTAAGTGAAAACTGTGAGGGTTAAAATTGGCTTGCTGTCCTTTAAACCAGGGGTCGGAAGTGCCCACCATTGACATATCTAAATTTTAGAGGTTTGAACAACACTTAGTTGTAATGAATAATATTAGTTTATAAGATTTAAAAACTGAGCAGCATTGCTGTCCCCTCCCTGTTAGTCAGCTTCTTTTTCTTGCTCTGAAATTGCACATCGACATATACTTTTGAATCTTTGTTTTTCATTATGAAATATTTATAATCAAAGTACTGATGAAGCCTCAATGGCACTCATTTGGATAAATGCCTGAGAACTGGAAATTCAACTTATGTGCCACATTACAAAGAGTTAGCCGCAGATTTGCAATGTCCAATATCGCAGAAATTATCAATTTTAAAATTTGTTTTAATTGAAATTTGAATATGTATTTAAAATGTACGTCGCTTAAATATTACCCCACCCTCTCCTCTTGCGATGCCCATTGTACATTTCTGAAATATACCCTTCCAGTAAAAAAGGTTGCCGACCCCTGTTTTGAACCATTAGGTATAAAATTGAATATTAATTATATTAAGTTGGTATGGGCTCATGTGTTTGAAAGGACTAAATATTAAAAAAAGGATAAATAAAATTTTGTTGTTTACTCTTAATTTAACATCGTTATATATTTTCTTCTAGGTTACAGTACTTTCAGCTGTTGGTGAAGAAGCAATAGTTGCCTGCAAAAATGCCAGCTAAATGGAAAAAAAAAATTGAATATTGTTACTGGGGAGCATTTTTTTCCTACATTGCTTCTATGTTTAAAACAAATAATAAAGCATTCCCTTCAATTCTCACAAGGCTTTGGTTCTGAAAACAAAATTTATAGATTATCATTCTTTGGAATATAGTGTTCTAGGAGAAAAAAAAAAGTTAAAAATTCTTGAAATCAAAATAGCAATTTTCAATTGAACTTGCAATTTAAATATTATAAAATTGACAAAGCTTATCTAGTGTCAAGGCACTTTGTTACGACTTATGCTAATTATGTATTAATACAGCTGAATGTGGATTCAAGAACTAAATTTCTAAAGTGAATTAATATTCAATTCTTTCCACTTCAGGTGCTAAATTTTGTTAATGTCATTCTGAAAGAGCTATGTTTGTTATAGAACTGAAGTTTTTTCACTTTCCGAATGTTCTTCAGTAATAAAATTGAATTGTGTTTTTTGTACTTTTGTTACTTTTTAATTTTTACTGTGCAATGGCCTATTATTCATTGTGTATTAGACAGATTTTGTTAAGATTATCTTCTGCATGTGTCTCAATATGGTTGTATTGCAGCTGTCATCTGTTTCACTAGGAATGCTTTTAAAGTCGGGACATCTAATTTATAACATTTTGATGTGGAAAAAATACCATTGCTGTTAGTCTTATTGCGTGTTATTTGCAAATAATCAATGAGTGCATATATTTTCGAAATAAATTTTAATGTAATCAAAGTTTGGGGGGGCATAAATTTTAGTTTTTAAAGATATATAGAAAATGACATTTTCCTGCTTTGCTTATTCAGGCATTTTACATTGTACGGGTTTTTAAGTTATGATTGAAATATACTATTGAAATTAGCAACAATGTATTTTCTTATCTGTCGCATGACTCCTGTGTTTTGGAAAAGTTAAGGTTTAATGTTTTGAAAGCAATCATTGTATTAGTGGAGTCTGCATTTGATTAATAAAGTGTCCTTTTATAAAATTCTTTTGAGATTACTTCACTGCAGCTGTTATTTTTGTGAATAAAATATGCCACAGAGTTTGAATTTGATGTTACTGTTGGATATTTGTTTTAACTGATTGCATGGAACTTAGGGGTCTGATTGGCCACTTTGTAATGACTGCAAATTTTTTTTCTTTCCTTGCGAATTGCATCCATAATTAGTTGTGGCATATTCATTTATTGAAGGATATGGTCGTTTATAAAGAGAATGATTTAAGCATGAAATTTCAAAATTGCTGATAATTAGTGGGGGAACTAAAGTACAGAATGTCCTATATTTTAATCAGTTTGAGCTTCTTGATAATTTAGTACTTAGGCATTATGATACAGAAGACATTTAGTGATTTTAAAAGGATGTTATTTTTTAAGATGACTTAGTGGTAATAAAAATGCTTAGGTGGAGTTTGCATTCCCATAAAACCAGAAAAATGAACTCCAATTTAGGATCAAGAATTTTTTTTTTCTTCCCCTGCTTGCTGTGCTCTCTCAATTGTCAATGAGGGGGATTACTAATTGAAAATGTGTCAAGGAATTTAAGATTTTTATCACCCAGTTTTCTTCTAGTGACTATTGTATTTTATTCTGCTTAACATAGTCACTTTGCTTTATCAAGCTTTTATTTTCTTGATTGTTGTTGCAAGGATTGGGGGGGGGGGGGGTGTCTAAATAATTTTCTTGTAATTCAAACACATGCTTTTATATCATGGTGGATTTTTTAAAGCATATCAAAACTTCAAGTCATATGTTCCTAGTAAAGTAATACAAAATGGATCTTAAAGCATTTGGGGGGGGGGGAATGCAGCTTTACACTGGAAACTTCTCAAGAATTAGAGGTTCAAATTGTGTAAAATGATTGGCACATCTTGATTTCATTTAAGGTTCCTCCTACTACCTGTGTATATGATGTCCTGAAATTTTGTCAAAAATACATAATCTTTAAGCTGCATAGCCAATGAGAAAACTTATTGGGAATGAAAGTGTAAAACTGTCTATTCTAATCAGTTTTTAACTGGAAAGATAAGATTTAATGGTGAGTTCGTAAATGGTAAAATTTTAAATGCATATATATCCTTTTAGAAATATATGAACTGTTGGGTCAAAACACTGCGCACATTATAGTAATGACCAACAACAAAAATAGCGAAGCTTACAATTCCTAAAAATTCTTGAACTTGGTTGTATGTTAAAATGCAATGCTAGAAAGCTAGATGGTGTATATTGGTGCGTGATGACCGTGAAAATTTGTAGGTCATGGTTGCTTCTTAGTGCAAGTAAAAGTTTGGCATGGGATACCTTTTGATCAACTTGCTTTGAACTCTACCCACCTTGTTGGCCAGTTTATGCATTTTGTCAAATTGAAGAGATTTTAAACTTTTGGCATAACATGCCTGTAGTAATGGATGTAAAAGTACGTGCTTGATAAAAAGAAAAGGGTGCTCTAAAATAAGATCTGAATAAAACATTTAGCTTTAAAAGGTTTAGTTTTCACATTTTTTTCTGTTAAGTATGAAATACACGGTTATTTTGTAAACGTGGGTTGGTACAGTACATTGTAACAGTCATTTATTGTATAGCGATATATATATATTTAATGTATGGGGGCAGGTGAAGTGTTGAAGCACAAACACAGGAAAGAAAAATGGTTTGTTGACAAGTGCTATGCTTACAATAAGTTTTCAAAATTGCGTCCATCTATAGTAATACATGCTTGGCAGTGTCGATGGAGCGATTGCCGTTCAGTTTCAAAGATGCCATGTATTTCACTCGCACGTGCAGCAACAACTGATATAAATGCGACGAGGTCGTCAACTGAAGTCTCATAAACGAGACTCTTCAGATGTCCCCTTTAGTAGTAATCGGGGTGGCATCCAAGTAATTGTGCACAACAGTGCTAAAACAACGGTCGGTCGGTACTCGTCTGAGGGAAGCGCTCTTGATACATTCGTAGCGCAGCTCTGCCGTTACCATTTGCACGGTCGTACATGATATGCATGTCTGCTTTTTCGGCATACGTAGTCTCCCATCACAATTAAGAAGTATAACGTTTATGCGCGGCAGGCCACTACCTGCTCTCTATCGTCAACGGAACCAAGCAATCGTTCCATTTTTCATGTCTTTTTTTTTCCTGTGCTTGTGCTGCAACATCACCTGCCCCCATACATTTCTATACAAATGAATGTTAGTCAGCATAGGTGCATTCGCCAGGCGTCTGCTGCCCAACCCATACGCAGCAACGTCGTTGTGGAGAAACTGTTGGTAGCCCTTTGGTTCATCTGGACGGTCAGTTGCTCAACGGTTGCATGTCTATTCGCCCGAACGCATCCCCGCAGCCGTCGTTCACCTCTGCCATCTATGGCCCGTGGTGCACCACATTTGCCACGTCGCTTATTTTTGATTTTGCCATGCATGGTATACTTTTACCTCGGCGACCCGCGAACGGTTTACAAAATTAGCCGTTTCGGAAATGCTTCCACCCTTGGCCCGAAAGCCAATGATCATGCCCTTTTCGACGTTGGATAAATCTCCGTTTCTGCATAACTGCAATGAGCAGAACTGAAATGTTTTCCTAAGCAGAATTTGGTTTTAGCAGTGGAGTTCCTTGGCCTGACGGCTTTATCTCCTGTAAGTAAGATAATTGTTATCACGGTGGAAGTGCTCATTAGTTAAAGTTTAAAAGAAGAAATTAAAATAATTAAGGGTAAGGATACGCGAAAAAGTAAAAAAAAGTTAATTTACTAGAGTAATAATTAAAAGTTAATTTAAGTAAAATAATAAGAAAATTAATTAATAAAAATTAATTAAGTAGTAGCAAAAACAAGTAAGGAGTAAAAGGCCCCAGAAAGCCATAAATTCATCGTACAGAACAAGATAGAATATAATTTTTTTTTTTTTCCTGATTTTGTGAGTTTTACAATTTTTTTTTTTCAAGTTTTAATATATTTTTCCGAAGTCGTGAACTGCAGTAAAAAAAAAAAGCCCGCAGGACCATACACTTCGAAAAGAAATAACTATGGCATACGCATTGGGACAGCTAAATGTAGCTTGGAATTTGGAAAAGAGAAAGGGCTCCGGCTGGGATCGAACCCGCAACGAGAGCGACTCCGAGCCAGAGCGAACGCGCTGTGCTATGATAGGCACGAGTAAGAGTTGCAAGGTGCGATTAATGGCACGGTAAGGGAATAAAAGTTAGCTTTTTAGGAGGCACGCCCGAGGGCGTTTACGATTAGCTCTGCTAGAGTAATCGTAATCCGGATATTCCATAGTTATTTCGTTTGGAAGGTTGGGCAAGTTATCATAAAATCTCTTAGAGATTTTATGGGCTTGTTGTACGAAAGATAAAGTGCCGAGGTCTCTCCTAACAGTCACATTGGACTGAAATGTTTTCCGAATGCCTACAACACGTTTTATATATCCACCAAATTTGCTGATGGCACGTGCCTTCTGCGATTGGTTATTAAACGTTGACGTCAAAAGTAGGCGGTGGTCACATTAATATGGCTGGACTGTGTACAAATGAAGTTGTAAACAAATTGTTTAATTACTGCATCTGTGAAGGGCCTGTTCACATAGAATCTGTGAGCGTTAGCGTTGCTCGTATTGCCATATTTTAAACCAATTGCAGGCATTAACAATTTCGATGCCGTCAGCGATAAAGATCCGTTACCGGTGATTGGTTAAAAATTTTTACTTTGATGCTCACGGATTCTATGTGAACTGGGCCTTAGGGCCTGTTCACATAGGAGTCCGGTAGGGGAGCGTAAAGTATTGAAATATATTTAACCAATCACAAACCTACAAACGATTAGCCACGAAATTTTTAACGCCTATGATTGGTTTATTTTCGTCTCAACGTCATCTTTCTTTTTACGCTCCGCTACCGGACTCCTATGTGAACAGGCCCTTAGGCTCCACCAGATATTGTGTTCGCGTGTAGATTATTTGAGCAATGAATGGAAAATTATGAAACTCAAATCCTATTTGTATCTTTCACATAAAATCAATGAGCTTTACTATTAACTTAAAAGTCCAATTTAATCATGGGAATTGTCCAATTTTATGTACAACTAGCTGAAAACCCGCACTTCGCTACGG
Source organism: Dolomedes plantarius (assembly GCA_907164885.2). Taxonomy (NCBI): domain Eukaryota; kingdom Metazoa; phylum Arthropoda; class Arachnida; order Araneae; family Dolomedidae; genus Dolomedes; species Dolomedes plantarius. Next base: position 19,297,659 of record OU015499.1, read on the forward strand.
AGTACATACAAATTAAATACAACGGTCAATGTATGCAATTAATGCGAATATATATCTAATATATAAAAATGAATGTTTGTCTATCTGTAATTGTATAGAAATCCACAGTTTAGGAGCAACGATCGTGAAATTTTACATACAGACGTCTTTAAAAACAGCCGAGGGTCTGAAGAACTTCAAAAATCGAAATTAATTACCATTCATTTTTAATTAATAAAAAAACCAACAATTTTGAAACTAAATGTAAGCTGTTACACTTTGTGGAATCACCCCTCTGAATATGGCGTCCACGTTAGGGTTAGCTGGCAAACAGCGAGCGAAAAGATAAAAATAAATAAAATCAAAAAGTTTCGAGTCATATATTAAACCAGAATAATAAATGAAAATAATAATCTTTCAAGTCAGATTTTATGCTCTAAAATAAATCGGATCCAACGGCATATTGACACTCTCACACGCAATGGAAAATTCGAATCAACCACGCTAAGTGTCACGAGATCTTTTTTAATCGCTACTGCAATCCCCCTCGCTTATGTCTTTGTGTCTATTGAAGAGTTAAAGACTAAGCTTCTATCCTGCTAACTTATTTCTGACTTAAAACTCCTCTTACTCCATAAATACTGTATAAATAATGTATATTCACCAACCCATAGCAACTTTCCAGTAATCTTAGTACGAATATTTCTATATTTACTGAATAAAACAGAATGTCATCGTGGCGCATTCGGTAAAATCGTTCATTTCGTACGCTTCACGACCCGGGTTCGAATACGGATCGTACAAATTTTGCTAAACCTGCATTTTCAGCTTTTTTATGGAGGCTTTATTATTTCATTTTTAAAATTATTATTATTATTTTATTTTATTATTTTTAAAAATTATTATTTTTATTTTATTTTATTTTTCATATTATTAATGTGTATAACATTTCGTATACTTTTTTTTCTCTGTTATTTATACTGTGTTTAGATTTTTAATGGATTTTGGTAGGTTTATTATAAATTTATATATTTTATGTTTTACTTTTCAGGATTTTTTGCTCCAATGATAAAGGCTAAATCTTTTCTATGTTATTTATACTGTGTTTAGTTTTTAAATTGATTTTGGTTAACAAACATTCGACAATTTGACATTTTTACTTTTCAGCTTTACTTTTCAAAATTCTTTACTTTCCTAAAGACAATTTGACATTTTTCCTTTTCAGCTTTTAGTGGTTTATTATAAATGTATATATTTTATGTTTTATTTTTCAGGTTTTTTTTGCGCCAATGATGAAACGCTAAATCTAACTGAATTCAGAAGAAATTGTTGTAAATTTATGGTTTTTTATGTTGGGTTTTCTTTTTATTCATGCGTATAACATTTCACATGCTTTTTATTCTATGTTATTTATACTGTGTTTAGTTTTTAAATTGATTTTGGTTAACAAACATTCTTAAAATCCCGGGCAACGCCGGATAAATTATCACCTGTGTAGGTTGATAATTTATAAAATTTAAAACTGTTAACACATGTATATTTACAGATCCACAAGAACTTTCCAATATTTTTAATTAATAAATAACCGACAACTTTTGAAGGATGCGACTGTCGATTCACCGTTCAGTAGATGGCGGCGCTATTTTAAACTTTTAGTATTCCAACCATGAAGCTACAGATGCTTCATGATTCCAACCCATCTGAAAACCAGCACTTCGCTACGGAATACATTCAAATTAAATATAACGTCAATGTATGCAATTAATGGCAATATATATATATATATATATATAATAAATACGATGATCAATGTATACAAATGATGTAAGAAAACAAAAAAATATTTTTTTTAAAAATCGTAAGGGATATTTTTATAGACAAAACATTGTAGAAGAAAATATTCAAATTAAATCTAATAGGACATACTAAAGAATATAGTACAGTTTGAGGAACATATCTTTTACTGTATTTTAATATTTTTTTGGATAATGTCCAATCGTCTGCCGCATTAGCAAGAAAATTTTTTTTTTTGTCTATTTCGTTGTTACGTGACGATAAATTTATTTAAAGTACCAGAAAAAGAAATCACATGATCAGCATTTAATAAATTAAATTGTAAAAATTAATCTTTAAAAATTCACCAAAAATTTGAAAATGGAGGTAAAGATTCGAAAAAAATTTTATTTTAAAGGAATTTTTATGATCTTTTTCGTAATATAAATTTTACAACCCTCAAATTATTATTTTAAATGCAAACTTGAAAAAAGTTACAAAAACAGCTTAAAAATTTAATTTAAAAAAATCTTTCTTAGTGTCCCCTACATTATAAGAAGAATCGCCATGCAAAATTTCAGTCCTTAGGTTCAGCGGTTTGGTCTGTACTTTGTATGTCACTCAGTCAATCATTTTGTCAGTCAGTTAATGAACTGTTATATATATATAGATTTTTATTACTATCTTTATATCGTAACGTTAGCTTCATGCGCACGCATTATTTTCCTATGCTTTTTTTTAATTACTTTTATAATAGCGTAATTTTCATATGATTTTAAACAACAATCGTTTTTAACTGGCATTCAATTGGCTGTTAAAACTTTATATTTACACCCTATTTAAAAGAAGTAGGGTGTAAATTGTAGGGTAGAAAGTCGATAAAATCAAAATTTTGTGCAATGTATTTAATTTCTCAATTAAAAGTAGTTTTTTTCTAAAAATTAATTTATTTCGCTTGGAAAGCTAAATATTTTATGCACGCGGTTTATATTATTATTACTATCTTTATATCGTAACGTTAACTTCATGCGCGAGCATTATTTTCTTATGCTTTTTTTATTATTATCTTTATAATAGCTTTATTTTCATATGGTTTTAAACAACTATCGTTTTTATTCATATTATGTTGGTTTTTTATTAATTAAAAATTAAGGGTAATTAATTTCGATTCCGGAAGTTCTTATTATCTTTATTTTCATATGCTTTTTCATTTACGAATTATTCAAATGTTGGTTAAAAAACTTTTGCGTAATTTATACATTTGTGTGTGTTTAATTATTGAAATTAATAAATTTATATTTCTGGAGAGGATGTTTCAGTTTTTAGTAGTACTATGATGAAAGGCTGAATGTACCAAAATTCTGAGGAGTTTATTATGGAGAGAAAAGGATTTTAATATGTAGAGGATGTTTATAGGAGTTAAATGTGGAGAGGAATTGAATGGTTTGTAGCCCTCAATCAAACACTTCATTTTTTAAGAGGCAACGCTGCAGTCATATCATGGTTCTATTGGAAATTTCTGCTGAACCTGTAATTGCAGCTTCTTTTTTTTTTTTGCCCCAATGATGAAAGGCTAATTCTAGCTGAATTCTGAGGAGTTTATTATAAATTTATATATTTATAGATTTCACGAGGTTTTTTTTTCTATGTTATTTATACTGTGCTTAGTTTTAAATTAACTTTGGTTAACAAACATTAGAGAATTTGACATTTTTACTTTTCAGATTTTAGTACTACAATGATGAAAGGCTGAAATTCTGAAACGTGTATAACATTTCACATATAATTTTTTATGTTATTTATACTGTGTTAATTTTTAAATTTATTTTGGATAACAAACATTCTTAAAATCCCGGGCATCGCCGGGTACTTCAGCTAGTATATATATATATATATATATATTTAATAAATGCGACGATCAATATATACAATTGATGTAGAAAAAAAAATATATATTTATAAAAAAATCGTAAGGGATATTTTTATAGACAAAATAATGTCCAATCGTCTGCCGCATTAGCAAGAAAAAAACGTATTTTTTTGTCTATTTAGTTGTTATGCACGTGACGATAAATTTATTTAAAGTACCATAAAAAGAAATCACGTGATCGGCGTTTAATAAATTAAATTCTAAAAATTAATCTTTAAAAATTCACCAAAAACCAGAAAATAGAGGTAAAGATTCGAAAAAGATTTCATTTTAAAGGAATTTTTGCGCTCTTTCTCGTGATATAAATTTTATAACCCTCAAATTATTATTTTAAATGCAAACTTAAAAAGAGTTACTAAAACAGCTCAAAAATTTAATTTAAAAACATCTAAGAAGAATTTTTCAAAAATCTCTCTTAGTGCACCCCTGCACCATAAGAAGAATCGCCATGCAAAATTTCAGCCCCTTAGGTCCAGCGATTTGGTCTGTGCGTTGTATGTCAGTCAGTTACGGAACTGTTTTATATATATTCTAGCTGAAAACCCGCACTTCGCTACGGAGTACATTTAAATTAAATACAACGGTCAATGTATGCAATTAATGCAAAAAAAATATAAATATATATATTTATAATAAATGCGACGTTCAATGTATACAATTGATGTAAAAAAAAAACAAAAAAATATATTTATAAAAAAAATCGTAAGGGATACTTTTATAGACAAAATGATGTCCAATCGTCTGCCGCATTAGCAAGGAAAAAAATATATTTTTTTGTCTATTTAGTTTTTATGCACATGTCGATAAATTTATTTAAAGTACCAGAAAAAGAAATCACGTGATCGGCATTTAATAAATTAAATTCTAAAAATTAATCTTTAAAAATTCACCAAAAATCAGAAAATAGAGGTAAAGGTTCGAAAAAGATTTCATTTTAAAGGAATTTTTAGGATCTTTCTCGTGATATAAATTTTATAACCCTCAAATTATTATTTTGAATGCAAACTTAAAAAAAGTTACAAAAACAGTTTAAAAACTTAATTTAAAAAAATCTAAGAAGAATTTTTCAAAAATCTCTCTTAATGCACCCCTACACTATAAGAAGAATCGCCGTGCAAAATTTCAGCCCTTTAGGTCCAGCGGTTTTGTCTGTGCATTGTATATCAGTCAGTGAGTCTGTTACGGAACTTTTTTATATACAGTGGACGCTCGTTAATTCGAACTCGAAGGTTCTCAGAAAAAAGTTCGAATTATCCGAAGTTCGAATTATCTGATGTTAAGAGAAAATATATAACTTTAAATGTGTATAAACTGAAGAAGAAACTCTCCTAGTATGTATAACCCCAGAAAATATATTATACTATGTTATCTAAAGTTAAAAAAATATTAAAAGGCAATACAGACTTACATTAATCATAAAATGAAGCAGAAGATATGCAGTATAAAGTAAACTTTTATTAAAAATATGAATTACACTTTGGGGAAAAACTGTAAAATGGACGTTTAGTTCTGTTTATGATGCCTACATTGTTCAGCCAGCCTCTCGATTTGAAGTAAACATTTCAATTCATTTTCAGAGGAAGGTTCCATCTAAATAAATGCTTTCAGAGTTTTAATAGAGTCCATTATGGCTTTGACCATTATGGCCGCATTAGAAATATCTTCCGGCAGGTAAGTAGAGAAAAGCCTTGGTAGTTTCCTACCGAAATTAGTGCATACGTTTTCGATTACATCAGAGCTTTGGCCACATACAGTTTGATAAGAAATATTGTGCCTTGACTTAAATCGAGAAAGCCATCCATCACTGCATTTAAAATCTTCAATACCCATTCGAATTGCCTATTCATCAGCCTTCGTCAGCACTAGGGGTCCATTTATCGGAAAATTTCGAGATCTAACATCCTGGAACCATAGCAGTAGAGCTTTTCTAGAACTTCTTGGGACGCATTTCCCATGCGTTTCCTAACCTCTAGCAAATTTTTATTTTTCCCATGAATCTAAAATTAACTCCTTGTTTTTCAAATTAGTTGACATGGCATTTTTTTAAATTCCATAATCAGCTGCTAACTTTGTTTTACATTCGCCATTCTCTACCTTTTTTAAAATTTCTACCTTTGTCTTCAAAGTTATGGTTTTGTACTTTCCACGTGTAGACATCCTGAATTTTTACACGTTTACACCACACAATGAGGAAGAAAAACTAGACCACACTAACTTGTCTGCAGGAAAATTGCTTTTTCGGTTTAGCACTAATAAGAAGGACAATAGCTACTAACGTTTAGCGGACATGCAATAGTCTAGAAATGCAGGCATAGGCCTCTTTACACAGAAAAGAAATTTTGACACACAAAATAATAAATACAGTGTGTATTTTCTGTATTAAACGAGGAAAAAGAATTTTTTTTTTTGTCAAATTTTTAGTTCGAATTAACCGAAGTGATAAAAATTTAGTTCGAATTAATGAGATATTTTTAACATTAACTCCAATACAAGTTTTTTGGGGCCTTTGGATTAGTTCGAATTAACCGAAACTTCGAATTAACGAGCGTCCACTGTATATACTATCTGAAAACCCTCGCTTCCCTACGGAGTACATTCAAATTAAATACAACGGTCAATGTATGCAATTAATGCAAAAAAATAAATATATATATATATTTGTAATAAATGCGACGATCAATGTATACAATTGATATATATATATATATATATATAAATCGTAAGAGATGTTTATTTTTTTTGATAATATCCAATCGTCTGCTGCATTAGAAAGAAAAAAAATTTTTGTCTTTTTAGTTGTTATGCACGTGACGATAAATTTATTGAAAGTACCAGAAAAAGAAATCACGTGATCAGCATTTAATAAATTAAATTGTAAAAATTAATCTTTAAAAATTCACCAAAAATCAGGAAATGGAGGTAAAAATTCGAAAAAAATTTCATTTTGAAGGAATTTTTATGATCTTTCTCGTGATATAAATTTTATAACCCTCAATGTATTATTTTAAATGCAAACGTAAAAAAAGTTTAAAAAACAGCTTGAAAATTTAATTTAAAAAAATCTAAGAAGAATTTTTTTTAAATCTTTCTTAGTGCACCCCTACACTATTAGAAGAATCGCCATGCAAAATGTCAGCCCTTTAGGTCCAGCGGTTTGCTCTGTGCGTTGTATGTCAGTCAGTCAGTGAATGAATGAATGAGTCAGTTACGGAACTGTTTTATATATATAGATAGATGAATAACATTTTCATAGGCATCTGGCTATAGATCCTATTCGACGTGATATTAAAGATCTGGCTACGAACTTTTACAATAGGATATACTCGATCAATAACGAAGAACTTGCTAACCTGCCTGATTATGATCCTAGGGGGTGTTTTAGGCGTCCGAAGGCCACTTTGGTTATGAGCCCCAGCCTTGTGTCCGTTAATTCCCCTTCCTTCTTTTTCAAAATTACAATAGCCCGTCTACTTCTGGTTTCTGACCTGTCATCCTTTTTCGAACGTTCCTCTTTCTACCATGCGATTCCCCCTCGGACTAGAGATGGGTAAATCAGCTCAGAGCCGTTCGCTCTGAACGGCTCTTTGAAATGAACGACTGATCCAGATCTCAGTATCTCGGATCTGACGGCTCCCACATCGTTCACCGGAACCGGAAAGACCGATGTAGATATTCAGATTCGAATCTTTTTGAAGATACAGGTCTTTCAAAAAGAGCCGTCTCTTTTTGAAGACTTTTCAAAATGAACGGCTCTTTTTGAAGATCTGTTTTCAAAATGACCCGGTTCTCTGAAAGACCGACTTGGGATCTGCTATAGATCTGTTAGTGAACGACCAGGATCCGGGTCTTTGGAGAAACGTTCGGTCAGCGGTGATTGATTTGCTGGCCAGCTGTCGAGTAACGGGGGAATAAGTCAACGGGGAAATAAGCAGTCCATTGTAATGAATTACGTTTTCAGTGTTGCGGTTGATATAACGATTGATGTAGAGTGGAAAATACAAATTCAGCCATTTAATAATATGTAGTAACGGATGTATGTATATACCATGTTTCAGCATCACTCTGGAACGCCTGGAGCAATTTCAACCAAACTTCGTACACATATGACTTATAATATGGTAATAATTACTAGGGGGGTTTGATACCCATAGCACCCCTAGGGGGGAGGGGGGAGGGGACCATGTAAAACTAAACGAAAACGACTGATATTAGAGTCGAATCCATAGTTTTCGGGATCGCTGAAATAAATAGTAACACCCTCGAAGCCATTTAAGCGCAAGTTCAGCCCCCCCCTCCAAAAATAAGCATTGGGGGGGGGGGGGGGAGCGGGGAAAGGATGAAAAATAAAATGTCCAAAATGACCGAGAGTGGTCCTAATCAATAGTTTTAGGTGTAGATGAGAAGAATAGTGACACTCACGATGCCGTTTAACGGCGAGTTCAGCCCCCCCATCAGTATTGGGGTGGAGGGGGGGAAGGGATGAAAAATGAAATGTCCAAAATGACCGAGAGTAGTGTCGAACCAATAGTTTTCGGTGTCGCTGAGATGATTAGTGACACTCACGATTCCGTTTAAGGGCAAGTTCAGCCCCCATCAGCATTGGGGGGGGGAAGGGGGGAAAAGATGAAAAATAAAATGTCCAAAATGACCGAGAGTGGTGTCTAATCAATAGTTTTCGGGGTCGCTGAGATGATTAGTGACACTCACGATTCCGTTTAAGGGCAAGTTCAGCCCCCATCAGCATTGGGGGGGGGGGGGAAGGGGGGAAAAGATGAAAAATAAAATGTCCAAAATGACCGAGAGTGGTGTCTAATCAATAGTTTTCGGGGTCGCTGAGATGATTAGTGACACTCACGATTCCGTTTAAGGGCAAGTTCAGCCCCCATCAGCATTGGGGGGGGGGAAAGGGGGGAAAAGATGAAAAATAAAATGTCCAAAATGATCGAGAGTAGTGTCGAATCCATAGGTTTCGGGGTCGCAGAGAGGAATACTTACACTCCCGATGCTACTTAAGTACAAGTTGAGCCCCATCAGCACTGGGGGGGAGAGAGGAGGGAGAAATAAAATGACTTCGATTTTGCACTAAAGGTAGAATTCATTCCTTTTCCTGTCTAATAAAAAATCGGGATAAGTAAATACCCGAAACAGTCGGGTAAACAGCTAGTTACAAATAAAATCAAAATGAAACATTACTGCCGGCCAATCAAACATAATGAAATATTCTCGAAAAATATAAAAGATTAAGTTGAAGAAAATGTTAATAGTCCATATATTAAACGACTAAGGTCGTCTAAGGTACTGAACGAGTTAACTTAAAAATGTCCTCTTAGAAACTGCTTAAAAATGACTTTTTAAAAAATCTGTTTCTTTTTTTTGGGGTTTACGGTGTGAAAGAACTTTTTTTATGTCACAGAAACATAAAATCAGATACACACCTAGATGTTAAACGATTTTGCGTTTGAAATAACATGACAAAAATTATCCCTCTTGATAAATACTATATATATCTTTTTGTACCTATTTTAATATAAAATAATAATACAACTTTTAAAACAAGGAATATGTTCAGTTAATGAAGTTATATATTCATACAAGTATACATTTTCACTTAATAATTATAAATATATGTAAATAATAAAAGTATTTAAAGGAAATAAAAAACAACTCGTTCTTGACATAAAATCTAGGAGTCAAATTGACTCATCATATGTATATATATATCCCGACGCGCGACATTAAATACTTCCGTATCTAGGCCAGATATGGGCACGTCAAATTCAAAGACCCGAAAGTCCCTGTATGAGGTCAGGAAGGGTGGGAGAGGGTACGATCCCCCCCTAAGATGTCGCTTATGGGGGTGCTCGGTCAAAATTAAGCTGTCAGCTAGCTAAGACGGACTCCGACTCTTGTGGTGCTAAACCGGAGTCGCACACTTCAGCCCGAAGCCTAGAATGCCCAGGGGGCATTAGAAACAACAACATATATATATATATATATATATATATATATATATATATATATATATATATATATATATATATATGTATATATATATATATATATATATATATATATATATATATATACATATATATATATATATATACATAATATACATATATATATATAATATATACATATATATATATATATATATATATATATATATAATATATATATATATATATATATATATATATATATATATATATATATATATATATATATATATATATATATATATATACATACATACATATATATATATGAATATACATATAGCTATAGTCTAATTAGAAAACTACAAACATTAGATAACTGTAAATATATTGTAACTTATGATTTTAAAGATCTATTTAATAATATTGATATAATTGATTTAAATAGAATAATCATAATGTTAGTACAAAATAATATTCAATACTTAAACAACGAAATTAAACTAACTCGTTTCAATAGGCTCCTAGAATTAGTAACTAAACATAATTACATAGTTCATAATAATAGTATATACTTACAGTCCAAAGGTGTACCACAAGGTGGTAATGCTTCAAGTATGCTAGCTAATTTATACTTATATTATTTTGAAATTAATAATATAGAAAATAGTAATTACAATATATTTAGATATATAGATGATATAATAGTAATAAATAAAAGTAATAACCCTATAGACTTAAATTTTTACACTCCTAATTTGGAACTAATTAAAAGTAGCCATGATAATATTAATGTAAACTTTCTAGATATCAATATTAAATTAAGTACTAACAATAAATTAACTTATGACTTATACGACAAAAGATCTGAATATAATTTTAATATTGTTAAATTTCAAAATTATCTAACCTGTTTACATAAATCTGTTTTTAATAACATTATTGTAAATCAGTTAGTTCGTATAAATAGGCTATGTTCTAAAGACAATAGGATTAAGCATATTATAGACTTGAAAGCTGTGCTAACTAGTAATAATTACCCAGTTAGTCTATCCAAAAACATAATTGGTTGTTTTTGTTTTAATGAATAGTTTGTTCTGTTGCATTAATAAGTTAAACATAAATAGGTTAAAATAAAAATAACTACTAAAAACAAAAATAAAAACATAAGAATAATAAAAAATAATTAACTAATAGTAGTAACAATAATAAAACTAAATAAATAATGGAATAATAGTCTTAAAATAAGTTACCTAAGTAAGACTGTAACTGAGTATCCACTACCTCAATGGTTGCAAGTTATGACGTCAGTCATCTTGCGGTTACAAGTTCTTAACTTCCACTCTGACTAGCGCCAGGCTTGGTGTTCTTTGGTTAAGTACTTTAATACAAATTCATTTATTATTCAATTCTTCTGTTAATAATGGATTGTACGGTGTCTGAGTGTGTTTATTTAATAGATCATACTCATCAGAAACAATCCATTGGTTTTTAGACAGTATTGACACCGCTGATGAAGAAATGCTGTCTAAAACCGTATTCATACTTATCTTTACATGTTGGATGTTCCTGGCTTCATGTAGCTTTAGAGCTATTACTGGTTTTCTCTTTCATCTTATTCTTATTTATATATATATATATATACAGACTTTATTCTTTCTAGTGAACGATGAACGGATCGTTCAGAGCCGTTCAGTAAAGTGAACGGTTCCCAAAGATCCGGATCTCTCTACTGATCCGTTTTGCCCATCACTACCTCGGACTGTTTGCTGGAGAAGGGGATTGATAACCTGTTCCCTGAATCACAATCCTGCTTGCTGTCCTCTTTGAATTCGTTACTCGCACCTTACGGACTTCGGACTTATCGCCTATTTGTCCTCTTCACTAACTTTTTCCCCCTAATCTTATTCCAAATTTCCCGTCTTCTAGTTTTTAAAAATTATTTTATAGTTTCTTGTTTCACCCATTGTTAAAAAATTCATAATCATTTAAGTTAGCCATGCCACATTGGTTACTCTTACTCGTTCTAGCTAATTAGTTGATTTATTAACTTATTTATTTATCTTTTATTAATTTATTTTTCCTCCCTTAATCATTGTCAACACTATTTGTAACCTTGAGAATGGTAATATTATGTCACATACTAATTTTGATACTGAGGATAAAGAGCTCTTACTCCCTGGTACCTCTACAGTCTTTTATGTCAATGTCAATGTGTCAATGGACCTAACATAGAAACAAAGGCCTTCTAGGGTGAGATCCCTGACGGTGGGGAACAAACCGCAGCAGAAGGCTTCCACGCACTAGCACATGCGAGCACGTGGGTTCCAACAGGGCAAGAAAAAAAAGAGAGCGGGAACCACTCAGGTCGGCGGACAAAAGGCAAACGTTGAACTTAAGTGATGAATTTGGAATTAAAAACAGAACAATAAACAAGGCTGAAAGTATGAAGGCTCCAGAGACAAAAAAGGAGGGGAGGGGGGGGGGGGGAAAATGGCGACCAACAACGCACAGTTAGCATGGTTTGCGCGAAAACGCCAGGACATATGTGAGAAACAAAGCAAAAATAATGAATTTGAGGTATCGTTACAACGACTATCTTGGAACCAACCAAAGCCTAAATTGGTATCTGATCATTTATGAGAGGAAACAGTCTCAACCCTCGGCCCGTTTCCCTCGACTCAAATAGGTAAGCGTCACGAGGCTTAGCCCCCCCCCCCCCCCGCCATGAAGTGGCGTGCTGAAAAAAAATCTCTTCGGTCTGCCGCGCTAGGGAAAACATTTCTTGATAAAGCTATGAGAAAGTGGGAGTGTGATGAAAGTAGAAAAATGAGAAAAGAATAATTGAAAATTGAGCCGTGGCCCTCGGTGAATAGCATCTTTGCAGTTGACAGATCAGAATCCCAGAGGAAAGACCGATCCTTCTGACTTACGCAAGCCACATACTACCTCAGTCATCAGGCCAGAACGTCTGGGGGCTGAGGCTCGTACCTTCCTACATGCCATACAAACATTCTGGAGGGACTTTCCGGTCTATAGATTTAAAGTGCCCATACAGGAGTAGAGATGAGAACATTCAGTGGTGCTTATCGGGATTCGATTCCACTCCATCAGTACCGAATCCTGACGCGTTGAAAACATGGATACTTCGGGCCCCCAAAATCGATCATTTAATAAAAGCCATCATAGCCGGATAAGATGCTTAAACAGTAGAGAAAGGTCACTTCTGTCTAACGATTATCATCTCGCTTTTCCAATGGACTGTAAAGGTGATGGGCAGAACAGTAAGCAAAAAACAGGCGCAGATTGTTTAGGCATATTTGAAAAGTGTGTGGTGACATATCATCGTTCAGCAGAGCAGGAACAGAAACTTCTCAACTTTATTTTTGATTTTAAAAATTATTACCATTTTATATTTTATTCTACAGTCCGACCACAGTACGAAGAACCACGGTTGGCATAGTGCCAAGACGATTCTATTCACGCTCTAGGTAAGGCTGCTGAGGAAGGAGGGGGAAAAGTCTCGTAGTCTCTCGAAATTCTTTAGAATCGGTTACTAACTGCGCTTGCTTACTTTTTCCTCGTCTGTTATTTTGATTATTATATTGAAATTAATGGATCCTTTACCCAACACAACTGCTCGGAATAAGCCGTTCCGTAGTGATTGTAAACGTATAATACACAATGTAATTAAATTGTGTGATAAAGAAGCACTAGAAGGAAATGTTATTGTTCCACTTTCGCAATCCCTAAAGAGAGCTAGTAAAATGACCGGGATATCAATGTCCAGTGTAAAAAGAATACGCAGAGAAGCAAAGGGTGAAGAAACTCCAAAATTTGAATCTCCGAGGAAACTTCAGAAAAAAAGAACCACTGAAAACGTAGCTTTAGATAATTTTGATTGTGATGTAATCAGAAAATATCCACTCCTATAAAACTCCTATTTTTTAAATATATTTGCTTCATTCGTGTTATTATTTTTAAATTATTATTCACATATTCGATCAAAAATAAAGTTTTAAAAAATAACTTTAAAATTGCGGACAAAAGCAGTCTGAAATACATTTCGTATTTCACAAACAAACACATCCGAAAATATGACGTTTTCCCTTATTTTCTAAGTAGACTAGCTTTTCTCGCGCATGCGTAACAGCTTCCAGGGACCTTGCTTCCGTGGTCGGACAGCAACTCTGCCATTGATTTGTGATAACGGTAAATCGGAAGAAGCTGGGGCGGTTGGCGACTTTTTGGCGATTTTTTTTAAAGTCACCAAATTTACGTTTCTGAGTCCGTGACTTTTTCCCCCGCTCATATTTTGTTGTTTTGCTGATTTTAAAAGTTTATTAGGGTTAATTCCCAATACGCGGTTAATTCCCAACACCAAATTGGCGGTGCCATCGCCAATTTGGTGAAAAGTTGGAGCCAAAATCCCGTTCGGAGACCTGTTAGGCTTAAACTACGAAATGTGAACAAATGTGACGACTAAGAAAGAACAAATAAATTGAAATACAAACTTACTGCTGGCTTTATGAAACTCGTAGGCGCACACGGGATCTTCGCTTCGCTCAGGTACCCTTGCTTCACGCCGCTACGCTCCGTTACGCATCCGTCCAAAAATATTACACAAAATCCTCAGCCGCTGGCTTCGCTACGTACCGCTGGCTGTAGTACAGTAAAAAAAGCTTCCGCTGGCTGTAGAGGTCAGTAGAACAAAGCTTATCCCATGAAAAATCAAATAATCCGATCCGAATGTAAGAAACCATGGACTAGTGCGTAAATAAATAAGTAAATAATCGCCAAGTTGGCGACAGCCCCAACTTCTTCCGATTAACCGTGATTAACTGCGCACGTAAATATGGTTTGCTGTAAATAATTTATTTAACTTTTATGTCGTGTTGTAAATAAATAGTATTTTTCTAATTTGTCTTATGACCAACATGCTCAACATATAGCAAACACCTATATTGGTTACCCAAGGACGTGATTTTGAAAACTTCATCGTTACTAAACGCTGTTGAAGTCATCGGAAATTGGGGTACGTTCTCGCAATAATAAATATTTTACTATTCGCCTTTATATTTAAAATGGCTAAAAAGGAAGATGGTTCTACTGCATTAAATCTCGATAATCCAAATACTGAAATTAATCGAGTAGCAGTTAAGCCTCCAAATTTTTAGCGAAACAAGCCAAAATTATGGTTTTTACAACTTGAAGCACAGTTTTCCTAATAGCGGTATTTTTCGAGATACCACAAAATATAATACCGTCGTTGCTGCGTTAGGCGAAAATGTTTTAGATTTTGTTGTTGATATATTGTCAAATCCTCCTCAAGGTGATAAATACGATACAATAAAGAACGCTTTGCTAAACAGATTAACTGACACCGAAGAATCGAGATTAAAAAAACTATTGAACGATCTCGAACTTGGCGACAAACGCCCATCCGATCTCTTACGGCAGATGAAAAGCTTGGCAGGAAATTCTATTTCTGACGAAGTTATAAAATCCTTGTGGCTACAAAGGCTTCCACAACAGACGCAAGCCATTTTGTCACTAAGCAAAGATTCTCTTGATAACATTGCAGAAATGGCCGATAAAATTACTGCCGTTCATAGTACACCAGAAATATGCCCAGTAACGAAAGTCGGCTCATTGACAACATCATCCGACCGGAGTAAATTAGAAGCGTTGCAAGAGGATATAGCTGCATTAACAAAAAAATTCGACGAATTCTCGCGAAATACTAGATCGCGTAGCAAATCAAGAGAATACGGGAGAAGTGCTAGATCCAAATCGAATTCATCTCGATACGAATATTGCTGGTATCATTTTAAATTTGGAAGAAATGCTAAAAAATGTTTACAACCATGCCAATTTAAAAAAGAAATTTCGGAAAACCGATAAGCCAATCGCTCGATGCGGCCGACGATATTGGCGAGAAAAGATGCCGCTTATATTTATTCGATAAATCAACCAGCAAGCAATATTTAATCGACACGGGAGCTGATATATCTGTTATTCCTGCAAGTAAACAAAGGGATAATAAAACATCAGATTTTATTTTATTTGCCGCCAACGGTTCAAAAATTCAAACTTTTGGCACTAAAACGCTGAAGTTAGACCTTGGACTTCGCCGCCAATTTACTTGGCCTTTCACAATTGCAAAAGTTTCAAAAGCTATTATAGGAGCAGATTTTCTCAAAAAATTTGGATTATTAGTTGATTTAAAAAGAAAATGCCTTATTGATCGTTTAAATTCTTTATCATCATTTGGTAGAATAGTTTCATTTCCAAATTTTTCTCTCGCTATAATAGCATCTTCAGCGTATAATTCTTCAATATCTAACCTTCTTAATGAATTCAAGGCTATAACATTGCAAAGTTTACTGATTAAGGAACCCAAACACTTAGTTACACATCATATTATAACAAGTTGTCCTCCTGTCACAGAAAAAGTTCGCCGCCTAGCTCCGGACAAGCTCAAGATTGCAAAGGATGAATTTGAATACATGATAGAACAAGGCATTTGCAGACCTTCCAGCAGTCCTTGGGCGAGTCCATTACATCTAGTGCCAAAGAAAACAGGTGGTTGGAGACCTTGTGGGGATTATAGAGCTTTGAATGCTGTTACACAACCAGACATGTATCCTATTCCGCACTTGCATGATTTCACTCATCATTTGCATGGATGCACGGTATTTTCAACCATTGATTTAGAAAGAGCCTACCATTAGATACCAGTAGAACCATCTGACCAGGGCCGTTCCAACCCGGGGGTGCAAGGGGTGCGGGGCACACGGGCGGCAAGACAAGGGGGGCGGCAAGTCAGCCGCCCGGTTAAAAAAAATTAAACTAATTTATTAGTAAAATAATCAATAAAAAGATATTATCATTATGCTAGGTAAATACTTAGAGTTAAAAATGCATTTTACAAGTAAAACTGGAAATAAACAAAACCAGATTAGTTTTAAAAACACTACTCCACGTCTCAACTAGTTGGGAAATACATTGTTAATTTTTGTTTTAACACGTTTTAACCCATCATCGCATCAAATCGCGTCGCATCGCCGGCATCGCGTCAGTGCGGGCTGTTTTTGTCAGGTTGCAGGAAAATACTCGTTTATGCCCTGAGCCTATAAATACACAGACCGGGATAATTTGCACTATATTAATTTTGAACGTGTCCATCTCAACAACTGAAGAACAAAGCTTCGAACAAAGCAATTGAGCACAAAGTCTCTAATTTTTGTGCTCGATTTTGTGATTGCTGACCAATAAAAATATTTCACAGGTAAGTAAACTTGATGATATTTTTTCTTTTGCGCGGTTAGCGGTTGGAAATTGAATACATTTATGGTTTGATATTTGTTTTGCAAAAAAAAGCTAGAATTCATTACTTAATTCTATTTTAAATGTTTTTTTTAATTTTGCAAATGTTAAACATATAATAGGTAGTAACAGGTGTAAACTTGGATTTTTGAACTGCATCACCTTATTTTTTTAACAGGTGCGTGAAATATGGCAATTTTTTTTCAGAAATCAGGAAAATACGATTTTTTTTATTATTATTAAAGTAAACGTAGGGGGAATTGTATTTAAAATATGAACAAAATTAAAATAAAATCGTTTTGAAACGTTACTTTGCAAAAGTCAATCTTTGTCGAGAAACAGCTTAACTTACATTGCGCCTTTTTTATAAGTTCTTTACGAAAAGAACCTTATTTTTTTACAGATGTCTGATAATCGAAAAAAACTTTCTGGGGGCCAATTCAGAAAAAGAATATTTGAAAAAGAAGAATTAGTAAAGAAGGCTTGTGGCTCACTAAAAACATTTTTAATCCCAGCAAGATCGCTTGAAGTGCCATCAAGTTCCAGTGATACAAATGTGACGGAGACCGAAATCACAAACCCTAAGGAAGATGTTTTAATTGAACCAAGTCCTGAAACCAGTGAAACCGAGACCAAATACCGTGAAGATATTCTTCATGTTTCTTATAAAGATGATGTTTATAAGGATCCTAGCTGTTGGCCTTCCGTACCATCTGACAAAATTAAATTAACTTTAGTAGAGGTAGGCACTACCCAACTTACAGAAGCGGATGTAAACTTTCCTTTAAATAAAGATAACAGAGGTTTCTCATCTATTCATTATAAAAAAAATTTAAGTAACGGGGAAATACACTACTGGCCACCCAAATTGCAACACCAAGAAAGACAAGAGATATCACAACAAAATTTATTTTGTAGATAACATGTTGACCAAGTATCAAATGATTAAATGTATAGACTTCTGTGAAGTGTGGTTCCTGCCAAAATCAGTAGCCAGAGTAGCCGCCATTGTTGGAGATCACCGCTGCCACACGCCTCGGCATTGATTCAAAGAGACTTTGGATGAGTTCTTCGGGTACAGCAGACCAAGCAGCTTCCACACGTTGCCAAAGTTGATCTGCTGTGGCAGCTGGGGATGGAATCTGGGTCAATCGTAGAGCAACCATGGACCACATGTTTTCTATCGGCGAAAGATCCGGAGAGCGAGGCGGCCAGGGAAGCAATTCAATCTGGCGATTGACGAAGAACCGTTGGACAATGCGTGCTACGTGTGGTCGTGCATTATCCTGTTGAAATATGGCTGTGGGCAAGCCCTGAAGGTAAGGAAGGACAACTGGCTCCAACACCTCGGAGATGTAGCGCTGGCTGTTTAAAGTACCGGCAATGCGTACTAGAAGTGTGCGAGAGTGATATCCAATACCGCCCCATACCATAATACCCGGTGCAGGACCAGTGTGGCGGTGCATAACGCAGCTGTTCAGTATCCTCTCTTCACGGTGTCTCCAGACTCGAATGCGACCATCGTGGTGTTGCAGACAGAAGCGTGACTCGTCAGTAAAGACAATTTCATTCCATTCTGCCGTCTACATCCTTCTGTCATCGCACCATTGGCGGCGGAGACGTCTGTGGTTCTGCGTCAAGGGTAGACAAAGCAATGGACGTCTTGCGGACAGACCACTCTGCTGTAAACGGCGTCGAATGGTACGCGCAGACACTGGATGATGCGTTACAGACTGCATGTGCTGTGCTATGGTTCTTGATGTGACTGAGCGATCCGTCACTGCCATGCGCACAATTTGCCTGTCATCACGTGAAGTGGTGCGCTGAGGTGGATGCGATCGAATACGCCGGTCCGTCGTACCCTCCTGCATCCAACGATCACATATCCGCATTACAGTTGATTGGTTTCGTCCAACACGACTACCGATTTCCCTGAAAGATAATCCACAATCTCGGTAGGCCACTATCCTTCCTTTGTCGAACTCGGATACTTGATCAAAAGATGATCGCTGTTTTCGACGAGGCATAATTGATCGTTTTTTTTAAAAACCGCAAGAAAAACACAATTGCCGAACTTGAAATCGTCGAAATCTCCAAGCCTTAAATAGCGCTTTGAAGTGGCGCCACAGGCGCGCGTGATGTGCGTCTGCGCTGAAATTCTAATCATTTGCATATCTCACCTCCGATAATGCATGTTGTAAATTTCATGTTATTTGCATGTTTCCTTCAGGGTGTTGCATTTACAGTGGCCAGCAGTGTAATTCCAAGAGTTGGGTAGTGTATTCTAAATGAAAAGATTGTGTATTTTGTTTTCCTTGCAAATGATTTAAAACTTTTCCTAGTGCCTTTGTTGAGGGATATAACGATTGGAGACATTTAACTCAGATTATAGAACGTCATGAAACATCAAAAAGTCACATTTGTAATACAAAATCTTGGATTGATTTAAATACATCAATTTCTTCTAAAACAACTACTGATTCTGTAAATGAGAAATTAATAAATATGGATAAAGATAGATGGGTTTCCGTGTTAAAAATTAAAATTTATACCGTTAAATTCTTAGCCGGTCAAAATTTGAGTTTTAGAGGCAAAAATAATAAGTTATACGAGCAACAAAATGGAAACTTTTTAAAATTAATTGAAACAATTGCAAAGTTTAATGATACCATATCAGACCACCTCACTGGAATTAGCAGAAATCCATCAAATATGCCTCATTATTTAGGTGTTCATATTCAAAATGAACTTATTTCCCTTTTGGGACAAAAAATAAGACATGAAATAATATCGCTCTTAAAAGTTAGTAAATATCATTCTATTATTTTAGATTCCACCCCTGATCTAAGTCACCAAGACCAACGTACTGTTGTAGTATTTGTTCTATTAAATAATAAATCAAAGCAAATAGAAATTAGGGAGAATTTTTGGGGATTTATTTCAATATCAGATTCGACAGGATAGGGTTTAACTAATTTTTTTATTAGATTTTTTGGAGACTCACAACATTTGTTCGGGGAATTTAAAGGGGCAGGGTTATGATAATGGTGCGAATATGAAGGGTCGCAATAATGGTTTACAAAAAAAAGTTCTTGACTTAAACTCTAGAGCTTTTTATGTGCCTTGTGCGGCCCATAGTTTAAATTTAGTTGTTAATGACACTGCAAAAGCGCCTTTAGAAATTACAAGCTTTTTTGTAATTGTACAGGAGCTATAGGTTTTCTTCTCCGCATCGACTAAACGTTGGAAGGTCTTAAAAAATGAAATCCCAACTTTAACACTTAAACCCCTTTCAGATACTAGATGGGAAAGTAGAAAAGTTCTTAGATACAATCTAACAAAAATATATGATGCTTTATATACCCTCTATTCTGATAATACTAGAGACTCTGAAACTAGAAACATGGCAAATTCATTACTTTTGAAAATGAAGTCGTTTAAATTTATTTGTTCCATTATTACATGGTATAATGTGTTAACAAAAATTAATATCGTAAGTAAAGCTATGCAGGAATCGGATGAAATACTACCAAAAATTATTTTAATGTTAGTGCAACCAAAACATATTTATATAATACTAGCTATTTACCCGGCGTTGCCCGGGTATTTATTAATACCAATTTTTTATTACGCAGGAAAAGGAATGGATTCTACCTATAGTGTAAAATCTAAGTAATTTAATTTTCAGGTATTTAAAAGTAAGTACAGTATACAAATGATAAAGTAAAATTACAAATTCACTCTATTATTAATTTAACTTAAATCTTGATTATAAACAACATTTTTAGTTTCCTATATTCCTCTCAGTGACTCCGAAAACTATGGATTCGACACTAATCTCGGTCAGTTTGGACTTTGCTTTACCCCTTCTTCCACCCTCCACCCCACCAATGATGATGGGAGGCTGTACTTGCACTTAAACGGCATGGAGAGGGCCCTATTCATCTCAGCGACACAAAAACTGGATTCGACACTACTCTCGGTAATTTTGGACATTTTATTTCTACCCCTTCTCCCCCCCTCAATGGTGTTGGGATGAATAGGGGCACTTTCGATGCCATTTAAGTGAGAGTGCAGCCCCCCATCAGCATTGTTGGGTGAGGTTGGGGTAAGAAAGTGTGAATATAAATTACCCCTTCAGGGGTATAAAGAAAGTGTGAATATCTCCCACCATTTTATATCAATTATGGTTTCGACACTACTCTCGGTATATTGGACATTTTATATTCATTTCTTCTTCCTCCTCCCCCCTCCCCCAATGCTGATGGGGGGGGGGGGGCTGAACTTGCACATAGCCGGCATCGAAAGTGTCACCATGAACCTCAGCGACCCCAAAAACTATGGATTCGACACTAATATCAGTCGTTTTCGATTATTTTTACATGTGCCCCCTACCCCCCTGCTAGGGGTGTATTACCACCCAGTGTTTCTTTCCAAATTGTAAGTGATATGTGTACCAAGTTTGGTTGAAATTGCTCCAGGCTTTCCAGAGTGATGCTGGAACATACACACACATACACACATACATCCATTTTTATATAATAATTTTTATATAATGATAACCTCTCACTGTGTAAATGTGTGCCTGATTACTTTTTTGCATTAGCGGTACTTAAAACCCATATGTCGTGGCACAGGGGTAGATTATTTTAATATCTTGTGTCCAATCACAAAAAGTGTGGTACCCAATTGGTACCACAAAAAAATTCGATTTTCTGACCATTTTAAAGTTGTTCTGTCCACTTAAACAGCATCGGGAGTAACTCCCGATGCTGACAGAAGAGCTAGCTGTTTGCCCGGGTATTTATTAATCTCAATTTTTTTATTACACAGGGAAAGGAATGGATTCCACCTAGTGTAAAATCCAAGTAATTTAATTTACACGTATTTAAAGCGATGAGCGGAGGGGGCTGAGGTGTCAAAGAGATTACACGTATTTAAAATTAAGTACAGTATTCAAATGATCAAGTAAAATTACAAATTTACTCCATTATTAATTTAAGTCAAAACTTGGACAGTGACTCCAAAAACTATGGATTCGATATTACTCTCGATCATTTTCGACATTTTATTTTTGACCCCTCCTTCCCCCCCCCCCCTATGCTGAGGGGGCTAAACTTGCATTTAAACGGCCTCGGAAGTGTCCCTATTCGTAGCAGTGACCCCGAAAACTATGGGTTTCACACTACTCTCGGGCATTTTTATATTCACCCCCTTCTCTCTCCATCCCCCCAATGCTGATGGGGGTAAACTTGCCCTTAAACGGCATCGGAAATGTCATTATTCGTCTCAGCGACACCGAAAACTATGGCTTCGACACTACTCTCGGTATTTTGGTCATTTTATATTCACTCCTTATTCCCCTCCCCCCTCCCCCCTTATGCTGATGGGGGCTGAACTTGCACTCAAACGTCATCGGGAGTGTCACTATTAAGCTCAGCGACCCCGAAAACTATGGATTCGAAACTAATATCAGAAGTTTTCGATTATTTTTACATTTGCCCCCTGCCCCCCCAGGGGTGCTAGGAGTATCTTATTCCCCCAGTGTTTCTTTCCAGATTGTAAGTGATAATTGTGCCAAGTTTGGTTAAAATTGCTCCAGGCGTTCTAGACCGATGCTGGAACATACACACACACACATACACACATACATCCTTTTTTATATACACTCAAGAGCCAAAACATTATGACCACCCCTACATTTTGCAATGAATTCGCCTGAATGACGTGGAAGACACGTGATCAGGTGGAAGTGGTATTTAACTGCTGCTGGAGAGTCTGAAGAATCATTCTTTCACTTACTTCTGTGTG
Organism: Dolomedes plantarius; assembly: GCA_907164885.2. NCBI lineage: Eukaryota > Metazoa > Arthropoda > Arachnida > Araneae > Dolomedidae > Dolomedes > Dolomedes plantarius. The sequence continues at coordinate 19,320,420 of OU015499.1, forward strand.
TGATGGGAAAGGCTGCGGATCTAAGCGACTTTGATAGAGGGCAGATTGTAATGGCTCGAAGGCTCGGAACAAGTTTTTCCGAAACTGCACGACTCGTGGGTTGTTCGCGACCTACAGTTGTTAGTACTTATGCAAAGTGGATGAATGACGGTGAAACCAGCAGTAGACGACATGGTGTTGGACGTCCACCCGCTATCAAAGAAAAAGGTCGTCGGAGACTGTCTCGCATGGTGAAGCAAAACCGGAGCCAGACAGTGGCTCAGCTGACAGCCCAATACAATGCAGGGCCAAGTAGAATAGTATCGCAGCACACTGTTCAGCGGACACTGTTGGATATGGGGCTACGCAGCAAACGTCCCACTCGTGTGCCTTTGCTGACCCAGCGTCATCGCCAACTGCGCCTGCGCTGGGCCCGGGAACATCGCGACTGGTCCATGGATGAGTGGGAGAGAGTTGCCTGGTCAAATGAATCACGGTTTGTCATTCATCACGCCGATGGCCGTGTCAGGATACGCCGTCTTCCAGGCGAAGTGTTGCTCCCTCAATGTACAGTAGGTCATACACAGGCCGGTGATGGCGGTATTATGCTTTGGGGGACGTTCTCTTGGGCGTCTCTGGGACCCGTGGTTGTGGTAGAGCAGACCATGAATGCTACAGGGTATCTGAACATCATTGCGGACCAGTTGCACCCTTACATGGCCTCTGTTTTTCCAGCTGGAAATGGAATGTTCCAACAGGACAACGCCCCGTGTCACAAGGCTAAAATTGTGTTGGAGTGGTTCCAGGAACATGATGCTGAATTCCAGTTAATGTCCTGGCCGCCTAACTCACCGGATCTCAATCCGATAGAACACATTTGGGATGTCATGGGACGGCAGCTCAGAGTTCAAAGACCACCAATTCGCAATATCTCCGATTTGCGTGACCGTTGCTTAAACATCTGGTACAATCTGTCTCCGGCCATCTACCAAGGACTTGTGGCATCCATGCCAAGGCGGTTTGAAGCTGTGTTGCGCACCAAAGGTGGGCCAAGTCGTTATTGACAGGTGGTCATAATGTTTTGGCTCTTGAATGTATATAGATTACATAAACTGAATTTATAATATATTCTGTAATTCGTTGTTTCATTTAAGGTAAAAATATTTCAGAGAAATTTCAATTAATCCATACGGTATAATGGAGGGGCGCAAAATTATTCTCGCATACGGGCAGCAGCTATCCTAGGAACGGCCCTGCATCTGACGTAGAAAAAACAGCCATCTGCACACCTTTTGGATTATTCGAGTTCACCAGAATGACTTTTGGATTGCGCAATGCAGCCCAAACTTTTCAACGATTTCTTCATTCCGTACTTGGTGGCTTATATTTTTGCTTCATCTATCTTGATGATATTCTCATTGCATCTAAGGATGAGACTCAACACATTAGTCATCTTAGACAAGTTTTTCAACGCCTTCAAGATGCTGGCCTGGTAATAAATATTGCGAAATGTAAATTTTCTCAAACCGAAGTAAATTCCTTAGGTCATCGTATTTCTTCCAATGGCATCGAACCAACAAAAGAAAGAATAAAAGTAATTGCAGATTTCAAGCTTCCTGAAACTGTAAAGGAATTGCGAAGATACTTAGGAATTATCAATTTTTATCATCGATTTAATCCTAAAGCTGCAGAAAATCAAGCCATTCTGAACGAATATCTAAAAAGGAAGAAAAAGAATGACAACAGCAAAATTCACTGGTCAGAAGAAGCAGTTCAAGAATTTCAAAATAGTAAGCAACAGCTATGCCACGCAACATTGCTAGTTCATCCATCAGAAAATGCACTTATTTCTTTAATGGTTGATGCATCTGATAACGGTATCGGTGCTGTACTCCAACAACTAGAAGATGACATCTGGAAACCGCTTAGTTTCTTTTCAAGAAAGCTAACTGATGCTCAGAAACGCTACAGCACATATGACAGAGAACTTTTAGCTGCATATTCTTCTGTGAAATATTTCAAACATTTTTTGGAAGGTAGAAACTTTACAATTTTTACCGACCACAAACCACTCACTTATGCATTCCACCAGAAGCTAGATAAAGCAACTCCTCGACAACAAAGACACCTGGAATATATTGGGCAATTTACTGTTGACGTTCAGCACATATCTGGAAAAAACAACATCATTGCCGATGCACTGTCTAGAATAGACGATTTGCATATTCAATCAATGCTTAATTATGAAGCTATAGCTAAGGCACAGGAAACAGACAATGAGTTAAAGGAAATTCTTTCATCCCAGAACTCCTCGCTAAAATTAGGAAAAGTTCCTGTATTTGGTTCTAACTGTGAGATTTTTTGTGGCAGTTCTACAAAGAAAAAGAGGCCTTATATACCAGAAGCATTCAGGAAAATTGTTTTTAACAATGTTCATAACCTTGCACATCCTGGAATCAAGGCTACCACTAAATTATTGACATCAAAGTTTGTATGGCCATCGTTACACAAGGACGCCAGAACTTGGACAGCTGTCTTAAATGTCAAAAATCCAAAGTTACACGACATGTGCAGAGTCCTTTTCAGCTTATCACAACGTCAGAAAACGCTTTACAGAAATAAATTTGGATATTATTGGTCCTTTATCATCATCCGAAGGACTTCGCTATTGCTTAACAATCATTGACAGATACAGTCGCTGGCCAGAAGCAATTACAATGCCTGATATTAGAGCAGAAACAGTAGCAGACAACTTGTTAAAATATTGGATTTCACGTTTTGGAGTACCATTGGTCATAACTACTGATCAAGGTACACAATTCGAAGCTCAACTGTTTCAAGAATTGTCAAAATTAATTGGATTTAAACGAAACAGAACTACATCGTACCATCCTCAGGCAAATGTATGCATAGAACGCTGGCATCGTACACTAAAAGCGAGCATAATGTGTCATAAAGATGAAAGTTGGACAAGAACTCTTCAAGTAATATTGCTTGGATTGCGGACAACTTGGCACTCTGATTTGCACTCTACACCAGCAGAACTTCTTTATGGTGAAAACATTCGTTTACCATGCGATTTCTTTGAACATACGAAATTTCAACCCCAGTCAGAATTTGTCCAAAATCTGAAGGCAACTATCAAAGATGTAAAACCTATTCCATTTTCACATCACTGCAAGCAGAAACCCTTCATTTTCAAAGACCTTCAAAATTGCTCACATGTGTTCGTCCGCACCGACAGCATCCGTCAGAGCCTGCAACCTCCATATCATGGGCCATATCAGGTTATACTGCGATCTGATAAAATTTACACTCTTCTCATAAAGAATAAAAATGTTAATATTTCAATAGACAGACTTAAACCATGTTTTTCTGACAATTCTTCTGAAACTGATATTACATCAGATCTTAAGAAAAGTAACGTTGACAAACCAGCAGAAAAAGTTTTAAAAGGATCAGATTTGCACAGTTACCCATTGCTTCCTCAACCAAACTGACAAGAAGTGGACTTGAAATTCCTTTGCCAGCGCGTTATCAGTGAGATACATTTTTGTCAGTGTATCTCACTGGGGGGGGGGGGAGTAGTTGAGGTGACATATCATCGTTCAGCAGAGCAGGAACAGAAACTTCTCAACTTTGTTTTTGACTTCAAAAATTATTACCATTTTATATTTTATTCTAACTCTGCCATTGATTTGTGATAACTGCTCACGTAAATATGGTTTGCTGTAAATAATTTAACTTTTATGTCGTGTTGTAAATAAATAGTATTTTTCTAATTTGTCTTATGACCAACATGCTCAATATATAGCAACCATATGATAAAAATATAAATATTAAATATATACAGTTGGCTCTCTGTTTAACAACTTTCAAGCGACCGTGAAAAATCGTCCTTAAGTAGAGATCGCCTTAAACAGAATTTGTGAAAAAAATAACATTTCCCTTCACACTATACAGGCTTAGGATTGTCAATATATTTTTTAATATATTGGTGTGTTTAAAAATGTTATTTTTATTATCATTATTATTTTATTCACAAAAAGTTATTTTAAATTTCATTGAAAAAAGATTACAATCAATACAATAAATTAGGTTTTAAAAAAGTCAAAAGTATTGATTGCTTCATTTTTTGCCTTGTTTTTGTTATTCTCTTTCCCAAATTTTCTAAAATGTTAAATGTGTCTTCTTTCATATTCGATGTAATATAACGTCGAAGAACATCTAGAGCAGAAGTTGCATCTGTGTAAGACGGTGGCAGTGTCTCGTTTTCCGTGTCTTCAACTTCACCTTCTTCGTCTGACACTATGTTTTCGTTTACTAAATCTTCATAAATTTGTTTTACATTTCTGTAATCTGTTGTTAAAATAGATTCATCACAATAGTAGAAATCTTGAATTGAAACATCCTCATCTTCAACAAGACTTCTCCATTCTTCAGGGGTAATGTCATCTTCGTTGATTTCTACATCCGTACTTTGCACTTCTTTGTGAATTCCAGTAACGCGAAAGCAGTATTTTATTGGGGATGAAGAAACTTCTTTCCATTCTGATGTTATCATGTGCATTGCTTCCAAGGGATATTTGGAGTATGTGCAGTGCTTTATTCTTTGTGAATTCCAGTAACGCGAAAGCAGTATTTTATTGGGGATGAAGAAACTTCTTTCCATTCTGATGTTATCATGTGCATTGCTTCCAAGGGATATTTGGAGTATGTGCAGTGCTTTATTGTTATTCCGGTACTCACAAGGATTCCTGATGATATTCTTAAAACACCTTGGTTGCTTTCAGGGACGTAGCTAGCCATTTATGGGCCCCGGGGCATTGGAAATGTTGCCCAGCCTAGTTACGCCCCTGGTTGCTTTCATTTGCCTTTAACTATTGGTCGAAGTTTCTCAGATCCAACCGAATTAGTGCACAGTAAAACAGTCAATGGTTCCTTACTCTGTTTTCCCTCAAAGCACTTTTCGCCGATATACGTCAAAGTTCTATTAGACACCGTATTGTAGAATAGGCTCGTCTCATCTGCATTGAATATGTTCTTCTCATCATATCCATCTAATATCCACTTCAGCACTATTTTTTCCTCTACGGAGCCACTTTCGCCAGATATGCTTTTAAATGCAAGCCCATATCTTTCTTTGAACTTTGCTAGCCAACCAGCCGAAGCCTGAAAATTTTGCATTCCAAACTTTTCTGCCAGAACAATAGCATTTTCTTTAAATATAACTCCGGAAATTGGAATGTTGGATACTCTTGCTTCATGAAACCATTATAGGACTGTCTTATCAAACTCTTCTGATCGGCCACATTGAATTTTTTGCCGTTTGGATTTGGATCCCAAACCAAATTTTTGTGCTGCTTCAAGAATTTTCTGTTTGTTTGCTAAAATGTCTTCAATAATTCCCAGTCTTCAATAATTTTCACCTTTTCGTGTAGCGTAAGATGCTTTCGCTTTGACACCATTTTGTTTTGCTCACTTCGTATTCGTACTGGAACATGCTCCTACACACAACCATGAATTCTCTGAATATGAACACCTGCTTCCCGGAAGGAGTGAGAAAGACCTGCTATTGGACAGTTAGTAAGTCACATGACAATAGATAGTAGGGACAATAGTGTGCTTCAGATCCCGCACTAAGAGCTCCATAAAAGAATATTCGATCTTCCGAGAAACAGTAACCCCCCCCCCCATTTTTCCCACTTCAACAAGTCAACGATTGCAACATTGCAAACATCACGTAAATACCGGGTCTGTTATTGAAACCAAATTTGTTTTCCCCCACAGAAGGTTCCCCTCCTGCAGATAAAATGTCGAAGAAAAAGTTTATCATGTAAAAAAAACGTCGTCGTTAAACAGAAACAACGTCGTCGTTAAATAGAATTTTTTTACGTCGGAGGGGCCGGGACTGGAAAATATCGTCTTTAAATAGAGATCGTCGTTAAGTAGAGCGTCGTTAAACAGAGATCCAACTGTATATATATATATATATATATATATATATATATATATATATATATATATATATATATATATATGCACATATATATATATATACACATACATACATACATACATACATATATATATATATATATATATATATATATATATATATATATATATGTATAGGAAAACACCTATATTGTTTACACCTATATTCTCACTTATAGCAAACACCTATAAGTGAGAGAGAGGATGATAGATATGAGATGATGGATGATGAGAATTTACCTTTGGTGAAGAACATCACTTTCAAATTGGCTTTTCGAATTGACGTCAAACCATACGAGCGAAATATTTTTTCCTTCTTTTGTTTCACTAGGGTCTTTGCCCTTAGGCTCGCTCCTCTGTTATGGCTAATAGCGAGATACATAGGGGTGATTCTCGGGCAATGTAACAGCCATTTACTGTTGTCAGTCACCCTTATGCGAAGAGGAATCAGGGCCTGTTCACATAGGAGTCCGTTGCGTTGCGTTAAGGAAAAGATGACGTTGAGACGAAAATAAACCAATCATATGCCTCCAAACGATTAGCAATGAAATTTTTAACGCCTATGATTGGTTTATTTTTGTCTCAACGTCATCTTTTCCTTAACGCAACGCCACGGACTCCTGTGTGAACAGGCCCTCACTGTTGAATCGCTGTTTCAGATTTAAAATTCAATTAAAACTCGAAATGTTAAGATAGAGACTTGAAATGATGTTTATATGAATGAGAAGGCTTTCATCTTCTAGATGATGTAAATATTTTCTTTGTAAGATAAAAACTTGAGGAGCATCGATATTACATCCACATATGAGACGATATTTCTCGAAAAAGTGGGTTTAATATTTTGATGAAAATATTAGTCTGATTTAAATTATTTTTAAACAAATAAGGTCTTGTTTGAAGGAGAAATGTCTGTAATCTTAGATTGTAAAAAGATCAAAATTCTACGATTAATATTTGGCGAGTTATCGTAATCTGATCATGAAAAAGTCAATATTCTTCCACAAAACATAAAATAAAAAAAATCTTAAAGTCCGACGAAGATGAGACTTGTCTTACTTTCTTCCCAGTATTTTTCTGCATCTATTGGTATCGGTCTCGACCCCACACCCCCAAAGGTTTCGGAGGAGATAGCGTGACAAGCTTTTGACAGCGGCGGCGGCAGTTATTTTTTTTAGAATAGAGAGATAGTTCAAAACTGCTTTCACAAATTGTTAGCATAGGATATCCATAGAACGATGATAAAGACATGAATGTAATTTTACATTGCACTACTCATTGGAAAGGAGCAGGAATTATGACCCGTTAGAAAGCAACTAACGCGTCTAAAGCAACAGAATGTAGCCAATTTTTTTCTTGTTCACTCTGTAAAATTCATTTGCCTAAGCCTACCCAGAAAAAGAAAAACTGGGAGCGAGATTCAACCCCTCGAATAACTTTTTAGATGCTTAAAATAATATGGATGATTCAAGTCATCTAGAAGGTGTGCCCCTTCTAGATGACTACTTTGTATTTAGCTCCACCTCTTTCAGCTGGAATTTAAAATTTGCGCTGTTATTGGTTGATACAACATATGATTATTTCGTGACATATGCGTTACAGAGCTAAAATTTCCCGCTCTATTTGAGAGTTTTAAAAACATTACAACTCATATGTTTATATGATTCAAATCTTTTGAAGTCTGTTTTTATTTTGTAAGTATTTTGAGTTACTTTTATTAAAATGAAATTATTCGTTTTTGCATATTTTTGACTGTTTAAAATGTGAATCATTTATATATTGGAAAGACCATTTAATGATTCGTTTTTTATTCGAAACCTCCCAAAGTATATTTTAAAAATTAATAACTGAAATATTTAGCCATATTTTTTCTAATTTGGGTGCAGAGTATGGTAGTTTTTGACTTTCTTCCGTGCTTTGTGAAATTTTTATTTATCATTCTTACTTTTGGTACTTTCTTAAATAATGGGATAAGAATAAATTAACAAAATTATTATTCTGCTTCGTCAGTTCTTTCAAAAATTTCAGTGGGAAAGATTTATGTATTATGTTATGCCTTTGTTCTGATGATCGAATATAACTGCCTGATGTATACTGAAATTTAAATTATTTATTTTGTAACACAGCTGAAAAAAAATAGGAATATGACTGTACAGAGTTGATGCACCTTTTAATGTCATCTCTATGCAATCAATAATAAAGGAATTCTAAAAAACTAAAGAAAATTCAAGCAAAAGGCATGATAAACACTAAAGAATGTAAATATGTAATGTTAGGTTTTGATTTTGTAAAACTAACTGTGTCAGGATTCATTATCTGGATTCAGTGTCAAGCCAAATTTTATCATGCAATGCTGATATTTAGTTTCAGTAATTTTTTCTGTCAGATTCATTAATTTAGTTATGCAAGGATAATTTACTTTTGAAAAATACTAGTGCTTGGTGACTACGTGCTTGGTGACTATACGATTTTCTAACTTCATTTTAGAGTTTTTATACTTTATTTAAGCTAAATATACTTATACATAGCTTATTTATACATATATAAATAGTTTACTATATTAATATATAATATATTTACATTAAATTTTTAAATAGATTGTAGTGATTAAGTTTGTCAATTAGATATTATTTTAGAATTATTATTTTTACTTTGTAAAAAACTCTTAATTTTTTATTGCTTTATTAAATTAAACTAAATAGTTATGTTGCCCATTAGCAGTATTGTTTCTAAATATCAGCCTGCATTAGTTAGACTATCCAAGTCGGATTGCAAAATTGGCGGTAAGCATGCTTTCGGCTCGGACGGTATCCCCAGTAGGTTATTTATAGTTGATATTTCTCGAAATAGTGTCGTTTATCACCGATTTCTAAGGGAATGTTCTCTTTTGGTGAGTAGTTTTAAGTGCCCTAAGAAGAACGACGTTTTTTAATAATAAACTTCAATATTTTAAAAATCATCATCGGATATTTACAAGTAAGTTTTATTTATTAATAAATCTCTTCATACTCTCATTTTATTGTAAAACTTTAATTAATAAGCTGTGTTGCATGCTATCCGACGAGTAGCGGGAAGGGGGCGGGATTTTAGAACCAGTCTTACTCACTTGCCGTGCGGAGGGCTGGGGTAAACAACAATGGTGCCAAGGTTGGCGGGAAAAAATTGGCTTGGCGAGAAAACGGGTCAATTGGGAAGCTGTTCCTAGCATAGCAACATACTCTTTTAGTGCTGTTTGCAATTAAATCATCATGAGGATTTTATGAGATCGATATTTTAAAATTCGTACAAGGTGAGTATGATTTTCCCTAGCATTATAAGTGATTACAAACACCTGTACCTATTATAAAAACCTATTTTTTTATTTATTTTTTGTTAAACTTGATTTTCCTTAGTTATGATTGAACATTCTTTAATGTTTGAAAATACTGTCTGTTATAATGAGGCAAGAAGTATATGTTACAATCAAAAGTTTCTGGGAAATATATGTCTCTCTCTCTATATATATACATACACAGTGGAATCTCGATCGATCGTTCTCTGAATCATCGTTTTCCCGTATGTGTCATTTATTTCACCCTGTCCCGACGATCATATTGCTTTGTTATGTTCCTGTATGTATCATTTTCCCACATTTATCGTTTAGATCAGTGATTCCCTTGAAAAACGATAAATCGAGATTCTACAGTATATATATATATATAGTGAAACTTCTCTATGGCAGCCAGTAATGGTTCTGGAAAAAAGTAGCTGCTTTTAGTGGTTTCTTTCATAATGTTGGTTCTGTGGAGTCTTAAATCAATTCTGAACAAAATATGAGTGTTTAGAGGGATGCCTGGCTAAAGCAGTTTCACTGTTTATATATATTTAATAAATTTGTAATATTGTTTTAAATATCTGTTTTCTGGTAACAAAAACAAAATATTTTAAATTTTGATGGAAATTGTTATTCAATATTTTTTACTTTCTTTAATATTATTTTTCTTTACCTTACTATATTATATTAAACTAGCTGAAAACCAGCACTTCGCTACGGAGTACATTCCAGTTAAATACAACGGTCAATGTATGTAATTAATGACAAATAAATAAATAAATATATATATATTTATAATAAATGCAACGATCAATGTATGCAATTAATGTAAAAAAAAAGAAGAATATATTTATAAAAAAATTGTACAGGATATTTTTATAAACAAAATAATGTAGAAGAAAATATTCAAATTAAATCAAATAGAACATACTAAAGAATATAGTACAGTTTGAGGAACATATCTTTTACTGTATTTTAATATTTTTTTGGATAATGGCCAATCGTCTGCCGCATTTGCAAGAAAAAAAAATTATTTTTTGTCTATTTCGTTGTTATGCACGTGACGATAAATTAATTTAAAGTACCAGAAATAGAAATCACATGATCAGAATTTAATAAATTAAATTCTAAAATTTAATCTTTAAAAATTCACCAAAAATCAGAAAATGGACGTAAAGACTTGAAAAAGATTTCATTTTAAAGGAATTTTCATGATCTTTCTCGTGATTTTATAACCCTCAATATATTATATTTAAATGCAAACGTAAAAAAAGTTACTAAAACAGCTTAAAAACTTAATTTAAAAAATCTAAGAAGAATTTTTCAAAAATCTTTTTTAGTGCACCCCTATATTATAAGAAGAATTGCCATGCAAAATTTGAGCCCTTTATGTCCAGCGGTTTGGTCTGTGCGTTGTCTGTCAGTCAGTCAGTCAGTCATTTATGGAACTGTTTTATATATTGTCACCTGATTCCAAGAACTAGGTAACTCGATTCCTCAAGTACTTGAAGATCTCAAATGTCTACTTCTTTCAGTGAGAAAATACTTGTTGTTCTGTTTGTCTTATTATTATAATAGCCATTAGGTTAGCAGCAAAGTGAGTTGTCTACTTACTGCATTCAATTCTTATGTCATTTAGCTATAAATAGCCAGATATCTCAAAAATAATTTTTTTCGAGTTACCTAGTTCTTGATTTCAAGTGATGATATATAGATAGTAGTATTTGTTATGATGAGATGTTTAAGGAGATACTGATGCATTTTCAACATACACTTAAATATTTTTAATTTAAGAGTTGCTCGTAAAACATGAAGTTATATATCTATAGTGCCCTGTATAAAGGGCTTAAGTCAAAAACAGTAATTTAAATATACCAAGTTATTGGCTTTTATACCAATCATAGAACAATAATTTTGACTTGAGTCTTTTGTATAAAGAAATGTACTTTTGTATACAAAATTGATAGACTTAAGTCTTTTATATAAGTCGAAAGATTTTTGTCTTTTTTTATCAGTACTAACAAATACAGTTGGTTCTCTGTTTAACGACTTTCAAGGGACCATGAAAAATCGTCCATAAACAGATTTTGTGAAAAAATAATATTTCCCTTCACACTTTACAGGCTTAGGACTGTCAATATATTTCTTAATATATTGGCGTGTTTAAAAATGTCATTTTTATTATCATCATTATTTTATTCCCAAAAAGTTATTTTAATTTACATTGAAAAAAAAAAAGAGTACAAACAATACAATAAATTACGTTTTAAAAAATACAAAAAGTTTTGATTGCTTCATTCGCCTTGTTTTCGTTATTCTCTTTTCCAGATTTTCTAAAATGTTATTTCAGTCACCTTCCATTTTCGATGTAATACAGCGTCGGAGAACATCTAGAGCAGAAATTGCATCTGTGTAAGACGGTGGCAGAGTCTCGTTTTCCGTGTCTTCAACTTCACCTTCTTCATCTGACACTGTGTTTTCGTTTACAATATCTTCATAAATTTGTTCTACATTTCTGAAACTGTTGTTAAAACATATTTATCACAATTGTAGAAATCTTGAATTGAAACATCCTCATCTTCAACAAGACTTCTCCATTCTTCAGGGGTAATGTCATCTTCGTTGATTTCTACATCCGTACTTTGCAGTTCCACTACAAATTCTTTATGAATTCCAGCAACGCGAAAGCAGTTTTTTATTGTGGATGAAGAAACTTCTTTCCATGCTGATGTTATCATGTGCATTGCTTCAAGATTGTAAATTTTCTAATTTTTATACTGTCAGCCGAATTGTTTATTAATTTCCTAATTGAAGACTTTCTGTAGTATGCTTTCACACTGCGAATGATACCCAGGTCTAATGGCTGCAACTTGCTAATGCAATTAGCTGGTAAGAAATGGATAGTCAAATTTGTAAGTCCAGGGATATTTGGAGTATGTGCAGTGCATCGGTCGATTAAAAGTAAAATTTTTCTCTTTTCTCGATGCATTTTTGCATCAAATTTTCTAATCCAGTCAATAAAAATTTGTGATGTCATCCACGCTTTATTGTTATTGCGGTACTCACAAGGTTTCCTGGTGATATTCTTAAAACACCTTGGTTGCTTTGATTTGCCTATAACTAGTGATGGAAATTTCTCATCCATCCGAATTAGTGCACAGTAAAACAGTCAATCGTTCCTTACTGTGTTTTCCACCAAAACACTTTTCGCCCATATACGTTAAGGTTTTATTAGGCACCATATTGTAGAATAGGCCCATCTCATCTGCATTGAATATGTTCTTCTCATCATATCCATCTAAATATCCCCTTGAGCACTATTTTCCATTCATCCACTATTTTTTCATCTACGGAGCCACTTTCGCCATATATGCTTTTAAATACAAGCTCGTATCTTTCTTTGAACTTTGTTAGCCAACCAGCCGAAGCCTGAAAATTTTGAATTCCAAACTTTTCTGCCAGAATAATAGCATTTTCTATAAATATCACTCCAGAAATTGGAATGTTAGATGCTCTTGCTTGATGAAACCATTGCAGGACTGCCTTCTCAAACTCTTCTTTTCGGCCACATTGCATTTTCTGCCTTTTGGATTTGGATCCCAAACCAAATTTTTTTGCTGCTTCAAGAATTTTCTCTTTGCTTGCTAAAATGCCTTTGAGAGTACACTCGGGTAGCTGAAATTGTCTTGCAAATTGGACTTTGTTATTCCAACACTTTCTTACCAGTTTTCAATAATTTTTACTTTTTCGTGTAGCGTAAGATGCTTTCGCTTTGATGCCATTTTGCTCTGCTCACCTCGTATTCGTACTGGAATGAGCTCCTATACAGAACCATGAATTCTCTAAACATGAACACGTGCTTCCCAGAAGGAGTGAGAGAGGGGTGCTTTTGGACAGTTCGTAAATCACATGACAACATGGTACAATAGAGTGATTCCACACCCGCACTAAGAAATTCGATCCCCCAGGGAAGAATGTTCGAGCTTCCGAGAAACAGTAACACCCCCCCCCCGGTTTTTCCACTTCAACAAGTCTGATTGCAACAAACATAAAGGAAATTCCGGGTCTTTTATTGAAACCAAACTCCCCCACAGAAAGTAACCCTCCTGTAGATAAAATGTTGAAGAAAAAGTTTATCATGTAAGAAAAAATCGTTGTTAAATAGAAACAAAATCGTCTTAAAATAGAATTTTTTTACGTCGGAGGGACCGGGACCGGGAAATATCGTCTTTAAATAGAGATCGTCGTTAAACAGAGAACCAACTGTATCTAAAAATCACTTTTTTCACTTAAACTGTTTATACCAGGCACCGTATATATATAAATATATATATTTTTTCTGTTGCACTTAAAACTAGCAACTAGATAGAAATTATTATTTTTAGTTAGTGTATTATTAAGTTATTTATTTAATCAGTTGTTACTAGTTGTCAGTTGTTTCTTGTATGAATTAATATTTTGCTGTTTATATTTAGGGCTGTGATCAAAGTAGCTGGGAAGAAAATGCCTGAAAATAAGTTTGCTAAAGGATCAAACAGAAGGTTCTTTTTTAATTTCAATATTTAGCTATTTCTTATAATAGTTTTTTATCTATATCAATGTTATATATAGTTTTTGATTGCTATAAAAAATTTCCCTCATATTTTTAATTTTACACTTATGTCTATATGTTATCTTTATTATATTAGCATTGAAAGTTTGCGAGGTACACTGTTCCTCTTTGTGCAGGTTCAGAATCTGGTTTAAACTGTAGGTCCTGGTCTGTTAGGTTTAGCATTTATGTACCAAGAAATGACCATGGCCATCAAACCAACCAACAAATTAATAATTCTTCATGTGTTGAAGTAAATAATTCATTAATATATATATATATATATGACCTGCGAAAACATTTATTACTTACATATACACTTGATGAAATTTTTTATGATACGTTATCTCTTTATTATAACTAGGTATAGTATTATTTACATAGTTGCTTTTATTATCAATTTATTGTTCTTATTTCTTTTGAAAACAGCTTATTTTTAAGATGAGCATATTTTAATTTTTGGAGTGATCAAGTCTAAACCTGAGTAACTAAAATTTTGTTATAATAATAGAGTGCTTCAAAGGAATCGCCCAAACTCTATTTGATGAGGAATGCATCTTCTAATTATCTTTAGTTGTGATAGAATTCCTAAATGCTAGAAAGTCAGTTTGCAGGTTTATTAAAACCTTAAAAGAACAGATTACCTCCAGTATTCTGTGTATTCATTTATTATTTTTAAAGAAAAATTTAATTAACTGAAGTATACACCTACAATGTATATATTGTAGTCGGGCATTCTTATGCTAATAATATAGGTGATCAGTAGTAATTAGATCCTAGTAAAACTTTATAAATATAATATGCAGGAGTAATAAAAATCATATAGGCATGAAAAGCTTACAAATAAATTGGAAATGAGATAGAGTTTACTTATACAATTCTCCATTGAGAGCAACCAACGATTCTTATTGATTAAGTGTGAATGTTTAAAAAGAAAATAATAATAATAATAATTTCCAATGCCAAGCAAGAAACAAAAACAACAAGATAAAAGGTAGAAGAAAACAGACAACAACAAGAAGAAAAGTAAAACGAAGAAGGAAATAGGAACATTTCAATTGTTCAATGCTCTTGCCTCTCAATATTGGCTACAGGGATCTCGAGCCAACAGTGCCTCACAGGTTTGGAGGTGGGAAATGTCCATAACTCGTGTTTTATCACAATTTGTGCAGAAAGGACTCTCTAGAAATTTAGAATTTTCAAATGACTCAGATGTTTAGCTAAACAGTCATGACCAGTTCAAAGCTGGACCATGGCTACCAAACTCTTATTTGGAAAATCTGGAATGTATGCACTATTAACAACCCATAACTTATTAGGATTTCTGTCAATTGATTCTTGATAAAATAGTCCCTTCAATTTCTTCTGGATAAATACCCTTATATAATTATATGTGATCGGCCTACACAGGCTCTGCATAACTGCAGCACCTCTCTTTGCCAATCCATTTACAAGTTCATTTCCTGGGATTCCACAATGTTCTGGAACTCACTGTAAGACAACCCTGATGTTTTGTGATGACAGTATATGAATAAGGGATTGACATTCAAGAATTTCATTGGTTTTATAGCATTCCATAGAGCCAATGGCTTCAATGGCAGCTCGAGAATCGGAAAATATCATGCATCTTTGGAACGTGATTGAGTGGCATGTCAACTGGGTCAAAGCTGTATAGCCTTTACTCCTCTATTAAATGCAGAGGCATAATATTCTACAGGAGTGTAAACTGAAAGCCTCACTGAAGGCTCCACCAATGTTTGCACAGTCTCCGATTTTGAACCATCAGTATAATCATAAAACCACTGATTTTCTGGATACCTATAATAGATGGTCTCTAATGCCAAAGGTTTAAGAACAGTTTGATGAGTTTCATTTTATAATAGGTTGCAGTAAGTTTAAATAATATTGCACAGGAGCGACCTCACATAAATTTAGAGGCAAAGGAAGTGGGGTTTTCCTTGAATTTCAAGAATACTCCTCTTCTTCAGTACTGCTTCTATAAAACCTAACTGGGTTTTAAGAGACTGTTAATAAATTAAGGGTTCTCATTTGTTGTTGAAGGGTATTCTTAACAACTTTTCATATAATAATAGGGTCCTTTCTTCTATGATTCACTTTATAGTTCTAATATTTGTGAAGCATCAATGGGAGTAGTTTTTATAGCTCCAGTAACAAGACAGAGTTCTTGTTTTATACAGTATCAAGCTTTTTTGAGGTATTTTGTATGGCAGTAGATAGGGTTTCACAACAATCTGTCATTAGTGGGAGAATAAATGTTTTGAATGTATTTTCCAATGTTGTGCATGCATAATCCCATTTGCTACCCACTAAGCACTTCAAAATAGTCAAATGTTTGCTGACACGATCAAGTTTTATTCACACGAGGTTTCCAAGTAAGCTTATTATCAAAAGTAACACCCAAATATTCATATTTATTAGTGTGATTCAGAATCTTTTGTTTAAGTTTTATTACAGGTTTAATTTTCTTTTAAGTGTAAATGTCTTAATAGACAAGTGTCCTGCATTAGCAAACATTTAAAAGTAGTTTTTAAAACTATATATGCTTCTTTAGAATGAGTTAATTATTTTCAACCATACTGAGCCTTAACTTCAAAATATAATTTATATCATTATGAAGTTACTTTTATTCATCAGTTTTATAAAGCAACTAGCGGAATACCTGTGCTTTGCTACGGAGTACATTCAAATTAAACACAACGGTTAATGTATGCATTTAATGGCAAAAAAAAATCATATATATATATTATAATAAATGCAATGGTCAATGTATGCAATTAATGCCAAAGAAGAAATATATATATTTATAAAAAAAATCGTAATGGATATTTTTATAGGCCAAATAATGTAAAAGAAAATATTCAAATTAAATCTTATAGAACATACTTAAGAATATAGTGCAGTTAATATAGTACAGTTTGAGGAACATTTCTTTTGCTGTATTTTAATATTTTTTTTTAATAATGTTCAATCGTCTGCTGCATTAGAAAGAAAAAAAAATTTTTGTCAATTTATTTCGTTGTTATGCACGTGACACAAAATTAGTTTAAAGTATCACAAAAAGAAAAGAAACCACGTTTTTAGCATTTAATAAATTAAATTCTAAAAATGAATCTTTAAAAATTCACCAAAAATCAGAAAATGAAGGTAAAGATTCGAAAAAGATTTCATTTTAAAGGAATTTTATGATCTTTCTCGTGATATAAATTTTATAACCCTCAGATCATTATTTTAAATGCAAACTTAAAAAAAGTTACAAAACCAGCTTAAAAATTTAATTTAAAAAAATCTAAGAAGAATTTTTCAAAAATCTTTCTTAGTGCACCTCTACACTATAAGAAGAATCGCCATGCAAAATATCAATCCTTTAGGTCCAGCGGTTTGGTCTGTGTGTTATCTGTCATTCAGTCCATTATGGAACTGTTAAATATATAGATTAGGATATATTTTCTAATTTTTCATAGTTTGTAATCATTTTTTTAATTATGTTTGTAATTAGTTTTTCTGTCAGTATATATATGTATACATTTACATTTGTATAATTTTTTGCATCATATTTCTTATAGGTTGAAGAAAAAACAAATATCATTTTCTTCTGATGAAGATTCCATAATAGAAGAACCTAATGATGTTATTAAAAATACTGAAAATACTGAATCTGCTGATAAGTACTGTCTCTACTTTTCTTGAGCTATTAAAATGTTTTATATTTAAATGCTAGAACTACTTAACTAGGTAAAAAGACATTTTGAGATTGTTAGAAAAAGGTACATCTTAATAGTCATTCACTATAGAGTTGAGATTTCTCTATCTATGTTTTTACTTTCTGAACATTATCTCAGTTAGAAGAAATATTGATTTATTTTTATTTCAATCTAATTGTTTATTTTTATACAATGCTACGATATTTTAAAGAATCTTAAATTTAAACAAAAGAAAAAGAAAACTGAAAAATAATAATAAAATAGCAAAAATTCCAGAAAATTCGAGAAAAGTTTGATAAAAGTTATATTATTCTAAGAAATGTTATATTATTCTAAGAAGGATTCTAAAGAAAACAAATAAATTTTTATTTGACTTTTTTTCTATTTGAATTTTAGAGGTAGGGAGACAAAATTGATTCATAGATTTTAAGTTAAGAATAAGCTCTAAACATTAAAAAAAATCATTCTAAATTGTTGCTTTTTGCCTTACTTTAAGGGAGGGATATTTGTGCTTGTTTCATTCAATTGAACTCTTTATTTTAATTTTCTGATGATGCAGAAGAATTGGATTTTTTTTCCTCAGTTAAATTTAGTTGCTATATGGTAACATTTACTTCAGATATTACATAATTGTAGAAAGATAAGTAGACACATTATTAAATCATAAATGTTTGTAAATTTTTTTAAAAAAAAAGAAAAAGTAGATATTACTAGAATTCACTCAATAATGTTTACTTCATATTGGTCCAGATAGGTTGACAGATATAGATTGAAATCAGATTTTTGTGTATGGATTTGTTTCAATAAAATTTCATGAAGTCATTGACTGTGTTTTGTAAATCTTGCCATAAATATTCTTAATATGGATCAAATATGAGATTTCATGAGTATCTGCTATATTAATAATTTTTCAGGTTGAAGGACAATATGGAAACTTTATCTGCAATGACTGAGGAAGAAATGGCCCAGCATTTGAAACTTTGTATGAAATTATCTGTTGAAAATGTAAGAATTCTGCTGACTATATTTTTAACCTGTTTAAATATCTATTTTTTACATAAAGTTATACGTAACTAATATATATATATATATATAAACTCTGACAAGTCTGAAACTTTTAACTTGAAAGATTATCTCTAAAAGAGAAGAATAAATTGAATCACATTTTTTTTTTTATCAGTTGTGCTAACATAGCAATTTGACCTAAAAGTATGTTTTCAATTAGTGAGTCCTTGAACAAATTAAGGTGATTGACACACAATAGCTTATAGAAATACTCTAAAGAACCCTAAGAAATACTCTAAAACAAGCCCCACACTAGCTGAAAATCTACATGGTAGAAAGGAACCAAACTGACCGTGTGACTGGCTGAGCTCATGCCTTGGCCCAACCCAGGCTTTGGCTCTGTATTTTAGAATGGATCTCAGGATTTGGCCCATTGTATATTCTATTCCTGAGGGGCTAATGGTATTCATTTTTGAACAGTTTAGTGGAACAAAGAGTATAATTAATTGCTTTGAATGGTTTAACTGCCCCATGAAAGAAAAATGACTAAGGTCTATGAGGGTTTTCCTCCATTTCTAAGAAATGTAAGTAAACCCAATGGTAAGTGTTTGTTCCCCTTGTTGCTTCATAATGGACATCAGGTACTAGCTTTTTGTTTCTTTGCAAAATTTGTTTTCTTGCTGTGCAGGGTGCACAGAGGAATAGAGACATTTGAATGATGACAAAATTCGTAGAAGTCAAAATCCTTTAATTATCGATGCGATGATCATATGTACAGATGAATAACAAACTAAATATAAGACATAATAGTGAGCCAACTGCTCCTAACGAAAATAATATTCATGGCTCATGAAAAGATACTCTCTCCTCACCTCTAACCGAGAGTGGGAGATTAACAAATGCCACAGACTGACTGACTGAGACATTAACAAACTGTCCTTTATATATACCATTTAAATATTTGCATAACAGACACGGTATACAGTTACAGATGGTCAAACCTGGTCTGCTAAAAAAAAGAGTAGTTTCGTATGGTAAATACGTAAAAGAAAAAAAACTTATGTCACATTTGCAATAGCCGACAAGCAGAATACCCCCGCGATGTTTAAAAGGCTGACACCTCAATTGCATGTTACGAAGTGACAAGATAAAAGTAAACAAGGCAAATATCGCCATGTTAAGTAGGCACTGTGCAATTTTCCTATCAGTTCTCTTAATGTTCTACTGGACTATCAGTTTTTTCTCTCATCTTAGATCTGTATTGAATGATACATTATTTTTAATATGAGTAATATGTGTAATGCAGGCAGTAAAATTTAATATTTATATAAATACTTTGTGCACATTTATGAGATCTTTCAAACTGTTAAAAAGAATGATTTTTGGTCTGAAATAAAATAATTTCAGTAGTGTTCACATTCATTATCCATTGATGTTAAGTTGAAGGGTGGAAAGAGTTTGGATAATAGAATAGATTGAAAACTTGATACAATTTTTAGATATTATCATCTGCATCAAAGGTACAATAGGGAACATTAAGTAGAGAAAATATTTTTTCACATTGATTAAAAAAACATTCCAAACTTTTTGATTTAAGCAAGTGCATTGCTTGAAGCTATAAAGTAATGACTGGGAATATGATTTGTAACTATTTAAAAAATGTTGAATTAGCATCTAACAAAGTATGTAAGGGAAGTGAAAATCTTTTATTTGACTTTGTCTTTTATTTTAAAAAAGTAAAAAATAAATGTAAAATGTAAACTGATGAGAAAATGTTTTTGTAAGAACGAAATAAATCTATTTTTCTGTTACGTTATCAGTTTCATGTTATAAAATTTTCAACATTTCAGAGTGGATTTGGGATTGATAAAAGGATCTCCTATATCCTTTAATTTAAAAAAATGCTTCAAGAGTTAACAGTTTATTAACCTTCTTTGTTCTTTTATATCTTTTAGCTGCTTTTATAGCTCAAAAGTTCTAAAGACAGCATTAAATGTTTGTTAAAAAATACACTTCAAGAACTTTGGATCTTTAATTTTTTATGAATGTCATTAATTGGGATTAAATACTGAACTATTTTAATAATAATTGGGTACTGTTTCCATCTAATTGTCTAAAGATTGTTTGTTTTAAAATCATAGTGAATAAATTCTAGATTTTGATTTTTTTTTTTTTTTTTTTTTCAGAAAATAAACATGAAAAATGCTTTTGGATTACATCTAATAGAGATAATGCAAAAAATTGTGAAAAAGAATGAAAGAGCTGACATACAGGTAATTAAATATATAATAAATAGTAGTAAGTAAACAATTCAGTAATTTTACAACTGCATCTTTGTATTGATTGTCCCTTTGACTAGAATACTCTATATCAGTGATACTCAACCTTTTCATAAAAGAATACATTAGTTCACATGTTCCCTGCAAAGCTTTTTTTTTATTATTGTCCTTTTCAGGCCAAGTGTGCAAAAATAAAACACATTGTACAGTTAAATAAATAGGCCAAAATTATCTTTTTTTTCTTTTTTAAATCATGACCTGGAATCATATTTATTAGTAGAATTAATATTGAAACTAAAGAATGTACTATATAATATACAAATAAGTTTATTTCATATTGAAAGTATGCAAATGGTATACATATTTTGCCATAATGAGTGAGGTGGCATTTGACCTGCTTAAGTTAGGAGATTGGACCCTATTCCTAGGGATTCTGGCCAGTTGACTGCAGCCAGGTCGCTAATTAGCTCAAGCTAACTACTGGGGGCGATGGCTCAATTTTCATTTATTCTTTTTTTTGTGCGGTTTTGGACAGTCACAGGAGACTGGGCTCTCCTGTGACTGTCTTTGTGTTGTCTGCAGTGGGGGGCAACTTGCTTGGGCGAGTGCACAGAGCAACTGACAGCCGCAGTCTAATTCCACTGGTGGGAGTAAACCCCCAGAAGAGCCTTAGTTGTAAGGTCGGGTCTCATCCGGTGCAGTGGAAAGGGTATACATATTAAACAGTGTCATTAAATACCCTACTGAACATCTATTTATGTACTATTTTTTGAAAGATTTGCACAACTTTGGAGTTCAGTTATTTGATATAGAAGTACAATTAAAGTGGCAAGCAAAATCAATTCGTGAAAGTTTAAATGTTTTTGTATATTGCCATTTATCTATTTAATTGTTATATTTCAAAATACCTCTGAATGGAAAGCACAGGTTTTTTTTATAATGTTGATTAATTTTCGTGCTTTTATCATGATGATTCAATTATCTAACTATTTTATTGGTAAGTAAATGTGCCTAACTGAAAAAAGAAAAGTGTGCAACTGACAATTCAACACTGTTATGCCTACCAGTTTTGGCATGTTGCTTATAAAGTGCTGTGATCATCATCATCATAGAGCATGTAATAGCTATACCAACAGTTGTTTTCTTACACTCTATGTATTAATGAAAAAGTATTTTTTGCTTTACTGTAGAAATCACAGGAGTTATAGTGCTGAACACAGTATAAAATTAAAGCTTTCACATAGCAATATGCAACGGAATTTCAAAAGTTCTTTCAAAATTTTAAATATTGTAAGCAATTAAATTCATGTTAAACAACAATTTTTCTTAGAAAAACTGAACAAGTAATTACTGTGAATTTCTTTAAAGACTAATTTTCTGGTTTTGTAAAAAGCAATTCTTTAAATTTGAAAAAATTAGAGAAATCATAAAATACACTGCTGGCCACCCAAATCGCAACACCAAGAAAGACAAGAGATATCACAACAAAATTTATTTTGTAGATAACATGTTGATCAAGTATCAAATGATTAAATTTATAGACTTCTGTGAAGTGTGGTTCCTGCCAAAATCAGTAGCCAGAGTAGCCGCCATTGTTGGAGATCACCGCTGCCACACGCCTCGGCATTGATTCAAAGAAACTTTGGATGAGTTCTTGGGGTACAGCAGACCAAGCAGCTTCTATACGTTGCCAAAGTTGATTTGCTGTGGCAGCTGGGGATGGAATCTGGGTCAATCGTAGAGCAACCATGGACCACATGTTTTTTATCGGCGAAAGATCCGGAGAGCGAGGCGGCCAGGGAAGCAATTCAATCTGGCGATTGACGAAGAACCGTTGAACAATGCGTGCCACGTGTGGTCGCGCATTATCCTGTTGAAATATGACTGTCGGTAAGCCCTGAAGGTAAGGAAGGACAACTGGCTCCAACACCTCGGAGATGTAGCGCTGGCTGTTTAAAGTACCAGCAATGCGTACTAGAGGTGTGCGAGAGTGATATCCAATACCACCCCATACCATAATACCTGGTGCAGGACCAGTGTGGTGGTGCATAACGCAGCTGTTCAGCATCCTTTCTTCACGGTGTCTCCAGACTGGATTGCGACCATCGTGGTGTTGCAGACAGAAGCGTGACTCGTCAGTAAAGACAATTTCATTCCATTCTGCCATCCACATTCTTCTGTCATCGCACCATTGGCGGCGGAGACGTCTGTGGTTCTGCGTCAAGGGTAGACAAAGCAATGGACGTCTTGCGGACAGACCACTCTGCTGTAAACGGCGTCAAATGGTACGCACAGACACTGGATGATGCGTTACAGACTGCATGTGCTGTGCTATGGTTCGTGATGTGACTGAGCGATCCATCACTGCCATGTGCACAATTTGCCTGTCATCACGTGAAGTGGTGCGCTGAGGTGGATGCGATCGAACACGCCGGTCCGTCGTACCCTCCTGCATCCAACGATCACATATCCGCATTACAGTTGTTTGGTTTCGTCTAACACGACTACCGATTTCCCTGAAAGATAATCCACAATCTCGGTAGGCCACTATCCTTCCTCTGTCGAACTCGGATACTTGATCAAAAGATGATCGCTGTTTTCGATGAGGCATAATTGATCGTTTTTTTTTTTTGAAAAAAACCACATGAAAAACAAAATTGCCGAACTTGAAATCGTCGAAATCTCCAAGCCTTAAATAGCACTTTGAAGTGGCGTCACAGGCGCGCGTGATGTGCATCTGCACTGAAATTCTAATCATTTGCATATCTCACCTCCGCTAATGCATGTTGTAAATTTCATGTTATTTGCATGTTTCCTTCAGGGTGTTGCATTTACAGTGGCCAGCAGTGTAGATAATTATTATCTAAATAAATATAACAGTAATTTTTTAAGGCTTTCATTTCTTAGCAGCCTAAAACAAAGTTATTCAAAGCATTCTCTTATTGGAATGTTTAAAAATCAGTTATCCTCAGCAACCTTAATGCTATTAGATGTTTTGGATTGCAAGTTATTTTTGGAAGAGAAATTTTGCTATGGAAGCTATCGAAATATGTTGTGTAATGCGCTTTTAAGAATTTTCTTAATATCAAGCAAGTGTTGAAAGTGTATTCCTAACTTTTTTAATTTTATGAAAGTTAGTTCTTTTAGAAAAAAATGAAACCTATTACATGAAAACAGTTTTCGAATGATTTAATATTTATGAATTACATAGTTTAAAGCTGTATCCATTGATTTCAAGTCTGTGGTTTGTGCTTTACTGCTACCCTTTGGATAGCAGGTCGGTACACTAATCTATATATATAAAACAGTTCTGTAACTGACTGACTGACATACAACGCACAAACCAAACCACTGGACCGAAAGGGCTGAAATTTTGCATGGCTCTTCTTATAGTGTAGGGGAAAGATTTTTGAAAAATTCTTCTTAGATTTTTTAAGTTTAAATTTTTAAGCTGTTTTAGTAACTTTTTTAAAGTTTGCATTTAAAATAATAATTTGAAGGTTATAAAATTTATATCACGAGAAAGATCATGAAAATTCCTTTAAAATGAAATCTTTTTCGAATATTTACCTCCATTTTCTGAGTTTTGGTGAATTTTTAAATATTAATTTTTAGAATTTAATGTATTAAATGCTGATGACGGGATTTTTTTCTGGTACTTTAAATTAATTTATCGTCACGTGCATGATAACGAAAGCGACAAATAAAAAAAAAAATTTCTTGCTAATGCGGCAGACAATTGGACATTATCCAAAAAAATATTAAAATACAGTAAAAGATAAGTTCCTTAAACTGTACTACATTAACTGCACTATATTCTTTAGTATGTTCTATTAGATTTAATTTGAATATTTTCTTCTACATTATTTTGTTTATAAAAATATCCATTATGATTTTTTTTATAAATATATATACAGTTGGCTCTCTGTTTAACGATGCTCTACTTAACGACGATCTCTATTTAAAGACGATATTTCCCAGTCCCGGTCCCTCCGACTTTATGGGAAATGTTATGTTTTCACAAATTCTGTTTAAGGGCGATCTCTACTTAAGGACGATTTTTCACGGTCCCTTGAAAGCCGTTAAACAGAAAGCCAACTGTATATATATTTTTTACATCAATTGCATACATTGATCGTTGTATTTATTATAAATATATATATATTTATTTATTTTTTGGCATTAATGGTTTTCAGCTAGTATTAATTATGATAAAGAAAGGAATATGAGTTTTAACTGTGTCCTGTTTTCATGTTCAAGAAGGAATTCTGATGAAAGAGAGGACTGATTTTCTGATTTATTACAGGTCTTCTGAAAGATAGCATTGTAAATCATATTCCTTGTTATTGTCATATGGTTACAGTGTCACTCTATTGTGTTTTGTGTTGGATGCCAGACTTAAAAAGAATACAGTTGATTCTGATTAATTGGACCACCGGTCAATCGGACCAGCCACTTATTCGGACTGAATCTCGTTTTGTAACATAGGGCATATTCGTTTAATCGGACCAGCCGGTTATTTGGACCAAAATGATCATGTCTGGATGTGGTCCGATTAACTGGAATTGACTGTAGTACAATAAACTTCATGTTGAATAAATACATTGAAAAAGTAAAAGATTAAGCCTTCATCTAGTAATGAGTGATGACTGTAATTAAGAAGATATTTATGACATATTTGTATTTTGCTTGTCACTAGCTTATTTTGGGTATACAAGAAATTATTTCAAGTTGTGCAATTCATATGCTTCTCGTTTTTCTCAATGATTTTAATGTAAATGATTGTATGTTATGGAAACAAGTTTAGGGAGGATAAAAGTGTGATAAAGGCCTTTCTATGCGTGTTTCCATTTTATAACATTTCAATTTAAAAAATTATTTGAATAGGATTTTGAAAATATATTTTAGCAAGCAAGTTTATCTCTCCAAGCTAGTTCAAAGATTTATGCTGGACGTGTTGAAGCTTTATATCAAGACACATTCAGGTTCCATGGACATTTACAAAGTATAGTGTCTGGTGGTAAAAAAGGTAATTTATCTTGAAATAGTTTATTTTAATTTCTAGTGCATATTGTTGAAATAAGTGATGATAAAAAGAAAAGCTATTATACAAATAGTAAATAATATATTCCTTTTATGAAATTTGAAAGCATATTTTGTGCCAATTTGTCTTGATGATCTGTAATAATGATAAAAAAAATTCCAAAATTAAAATTTCATTATTTTAGTTTTTTCTTAATTTTGAGAAAAAATTAAAGTATGTTTTAGAACTAAAGTATGTTGAGAAAACTAAGTAGGTTTTGAGGAAGTATGAATATTTATTTATATTTCTGCAGTTGGGTTGTTAGTGGTTTAATAATAATAATATGAGAAAAGATTCTTGTTTAATGGAGGATGAGGAGGTTAATACATCTAATGTTGGAAATCTTTTACCAGTACCTTAGTTACTGTATATTTAAAACAGTATAACTCATTTATCTGGCCTTCGTTTATACGGATCAGATTTGTAGTGCTTTTTATTATTTAACTAGCTGCTGCGCGACCAGCATGGTCGTTTATAGTTTTATATTTTCTTTTAAAAAACAACTCAACTGAAAGTAACATATGTAAGGAATGTTACCATTACCTGTCATCATAAATATACATTGTTAAGGGGTAGTGGGAGCTCAGCCAAAAAATTTATAATTGCTAAATTCATTATAAGGCTGATTCTAAAACATCGTGATTAAAAAAATATGAATTTTTATTAATTACTTCAGAACAGAGTTAAATATAAGACTGAGTAACCCAACACCAATGATTTTAAAAATTACATCCCTCTCTTATGTACAATTTTTCAAAATTAAGGTATCCATACTTTATCATTACATCAAATAAGAAATTGTTGGGGAAAATTTTTTTCACTTAAAAAAACGAAGTAAAAATTCAGCAAGTACTAAAATATAGTGTGAATTACATCACTCTCTGTATGTACTTTTGTTTACAATTCAGATATCTACACTTAATCATAGTAATTAATAAATTGTTGGGAAAATATCTTCACTTTTAAAATGGAGTATAAAAAATTCAGAAAATACTAAAATATTGTGTGTATTACAGCTATGATATTCATAAAACTTCTTGATATACACAGTTGAGTATTTCAGAAGTAGGAGATACTACAGTGACAGAATAAAAAAAACGGACTATATATAAACCTACATACAACTTTCCAAGATTTAACACTGGATTTGATAGGTCTAAACATATTTTGTCAAAAGATCAGCGGTTGTAACAAACGTTGCCACTACACACACGCGGTTTTAAATTGCGTACAGCCGCTAACATTTACATCCGGTAGTTGCAGCCGTCGCCATTCGGAATGTAGAAATATCGTCGATTTTTGTGCCGCATACCTACGCGTTTTATATATATAGATGTTCTGTATTTTTTAAAAAATTTAATGTTCACATTGGATAATAATTTTTAACTATGATAGCTAGAACATAACTATAAGTACCCCAAATATTCACTTTTTAGTTTGATTCAATGTACAGTTCCTGCATAGATTGTACAATAAATTATGGTAATGAAATGCTTTTTGTTGAGTTTAAGAAAGCTTTACTAGAGTGTCACAGGGTGTTTACGGGGATTGACTCGCCAGCTATTTATGCTATAAATGAAATGGCAAGCAGGGATTAGGTATAAGTGTCTGCAGATGACCTTCTGCAAATGTTAGGAACAATAAGATGGGTGTTCAGATGTTGATATGGAAGGCGTCAGTGGTTGGCTGAAAGACAATAATGGCGGTGGCTATGGCACTATGATGGAAGAAGAAATTGTAGTAGCATGCACATCTACAGCAGACAGTAAGGAAGATGATGATGTGGATGAAGAGGAGCGAACATACTGCAACAGTGGATGACACATGCAGATGCTGCTCACCAGTTGACAAACATCATGGCGTACTTGGAGCGTCATCCTGACACCACTCCAGCTGAACTATTAATGATAGAATGTTTGCATAACCATGCTTCGTTTAAATGCCAACATGTGTCAATTCTTTGTTAAGAAATGATGTGAAACGTTATTTTTATTTTTTTTAATGTCTTGTAAACAATACTATGTAATTTTGTTACAAAACATAGTTTTTTATCATAATAAACAGTAAGTCTGCTTAGTTAAGGATTTTGTTTTGCTTATTACCCCGGTAATCCGGATTTTCAATTTTCCGGATTGCCTATGATCCCAGTTAGTCTGGATAAATGAGGTTCTACTCTACATGCTTTTTTAAAAGAAGAGCATGTCTTCTATGACTTTCTTAACCTTTGATATCAATAATATGTTCATTTCCTCAAATATAAGGTTTTTCATCTCAGGTTTGTTACGATTTGAATCAGTTCTCTGTGTGATAAAAAATAATTATTAGTCGTTGGATGGATAAAAGAATATAATAGTTGCATAACTGGAAAGCATAACAGGATAATTTCGTGATCTTAAATATTCTGGTAGCTTCGTTATTTTCATGATTTTAAATGATGCTTAATTCCTAGCTTTTAGGCATCTCTAAATGTATAAAGGTAGTAATTTATGTGAACTGGGGATTTCTTTTTACTTGTTGGTTAAACTTGTTATTCTAGGCCTGAGGTAGCCTATTGGTAGAACGTTGGCTTTCAGCATTGCGAGTGCTTGGTTCGAATTCCAACAAGTGCCATTAAATACCTCTGTGTCTAGGCTAGATATGGCACGTTAAATCCATAGACCAGAAAGTTCCTCTATGAGGTCAGAGATGGTGGGAGAGGGTACAATGCCCCCAGATGTTGCCCCTGGGAATGCTCGGTCAAAATTGAGGTGGCACCTACCTGAGAAGGACTCTGACCCTTGTGATAATATTTTAAACTGTAGCCGCATTCCTCAGTCCACGAAGCCTATAAGGACCTGGTCTGGAATACTTCCAGCCAGGGGACATTAGCAACAATAACATCAACTTGTTATTCTATGAACAATTGGTGATTTATTCACATTAAAAGCTGCTATATAAATCAATAATTTATGCTAATTAATATGGACTCAGGGATCTTCAGTGCATGTATGATTGTCAATTTGTCTTTGATTTTTAGACCTAGGGCTGCAGATGAAATGAGTGTCAGCAGATGAAATGAGTAATCGTTGTTTCTTAAATGATATCCGTCCTTGTGAATTTCCATCTTACAGAGTCACTTTAATGTTTAAATGATATATTAGACTTCTAAAGTTTCTTAATCTTATTATTCATGTATTTTGGTGTAGAAAAGAAAAATAAGAATGCAGAGGATGAACTAGATGATATGGATGATGACTCAGACAGGGGTAAGGCAAAACCTCAAAAGACAAAATGCAAAGTAACTAGCACTTTTTATTCTTTCTTATTAATATGTTTTTGATATTTAATGTTCAACTCATTACCTATTCTGCTTTTAGAAAGTGCAACACTGTAAATGGATATGATAAATGATGGATTTCTTGAAAATGAATGCAGTTGTGTAGTTAATATTTTTTACGGGCTTATGCTTTTATCCCTATTAACATTGTTTTATTAGTTTTGTATAATTCTGTATATTAAATTCAGAGACGAACAAAAAAGTGTTTTTTTACAGCAAATTTCTTGGTCTTGAATTTATTTTTTGGACTTTTAATTTTGTCTTAGAGATTAATCGCTCTAGTTGCATATTTTAAACACTCTTCAAATGAAACAATAAATAATTGTTCACCCAGAAATTATATATGAAGATTAATAATTACACATAATAATAAAGCAATTGAGAAATGTTGTTAAAAACAAAAACAAAATCTAATAGATCTTCAATCTTTCTTCAAGTGAACACTATAAAAAATTTAGATGTTAATTACTGTTATTTAAAGAAAAATTGTGTAAACCCTAGAAGGGCGGGTTCCCAGGTGGCAGATCAAGGAATGCCACTTCTGGAATTTCCATTGGGTGGTAGAAGGGAAATAAAATACTTTCTGCGGGCTAACAGGTAGAAGTCTATTCTCTTTCAAGGCAATGGCACCCCTCTTCTATAGATAGTGCATTCTTTTTCTTTTTTTCTTCTGAACTGTTCTTGGAAATTAGGGGTTGACAACTGTTATTGAGGCGGTGAAAGGCAAGGTGGTGTAAGTCATATTTTCAACTTTTTTTATTTGAGGGCAAAAATGTAATGTCCATTTTCAATTTATAGGGAATTGCAAATAATTATAATTTGTTCAATTTATAGTGGAATTTTTTGTAGTTTTTGCAGTAAAACGCTTTGGACTTGCACCACTTGACTTTCACCGCCTCATATATGGCATAATATTAGAGGCATTTAAAAAATCAAACTATGCTGTTGAGATGCAGAATAAAGTCATAGAAATGTCTGGAAATTTTTTCATAAATATGAATATTCCCAGTGTTTTGTTTTATTTTATGATAAAGGAAGTGTCCCCCCCCCCCTTCATACTGCAAAATTAAAATTACTATTAGAACATTCATGGAAATTTTTTTTAATAGGACAAATGGAATAAGTAAAAATCAAGTTCATACTAATATTTTTAGTGTTTATATGTATATGTTATAATTGTCCCCACCTTCCTAAGTACCTTTGTGTACCTTTTAGTTTCTTGATTAATCCGAGTGAGAAAATTTACCTGTTATTGAAATCACCAGCATTAAAATTAACAGTCTAACAATTTAAGATATAATACAAGATATTTTGATACAAGATAAATTTTGATTTAAGATATAATACAAGATATTATAATACAAGATATTTTGTGTATTTTAATCTAACAATTAAAATACACATAATATCTTCGTTTTGGTAAGACCAAGGTTTGTTTTACACTTGAAAGTAAAAGAAAGGGTTAACACTTATGAAAGCATTTTATGTTTATTTTGTTTTTTTCTTTTCCTTAAGTACTTTAAAGGAATAGAAAATGATACCTGTTATTATATTCCTGTAAGTCAAATTTAAGAAACCAAGAATGATTAAGTGAAGAATATGTTTTCTTTAATTAAATGATAGAATTTTGTGTCTAAGTGTTGCATTTGTTTTTCTTCCATATTACAAATATTAATAGCAGTTTCAATGCTTGAAAAAAAAAATTTAAAATTAAGTCAATATAAATTAATAATATTTACACTTAAATTTGACTGCCTTAAAGTGTATAAATTTTGAACAAATTGATTTTAATTAGATATGCAAAATCCTATGTTCAGTATAATTTGGTAAATTTGAGTTATCTTTGGTTTTCACCCTAATAGAAATGACTTGGTTAACTCTTTTGAACATAGCTTCTGAAACTCTTTTTATATACAATTAAAGAAATGTTTGCCAAGGATGGGAAAATTGTGGAACTGAATAGAGCAAAAGAAATAATACTTTTAGAAATAATTCCAATTATTTAACATCTGCATGTAACATTTTTGACCATTTTTTTAATTGCTGAGATATTTGCATTCCAAGGTCTATGTATTTCCTTAAACTACAAATTTTGTCCTGTAAAATTCTTTCTTCATTTAAAAAATATTTTGAACTAGTGCTGATTTTAGCCATATTTGTGTTTTCTTTGAGTTTGAATTAATAGAATACTACTGTATTTTAATTTTTTGGGTTTAACATGCTTAAATTTATTTTAATTTTAATTTCAGTCTTTTTTGAAATCTGAAGAAAGTCTAAGCATTGAGCAAGATGTTTCTACATTATCTACAGGAGAGGTAATTAATTTGTAGAGGCATACTTTTGTATCTAAGATTTTTATTAGTGAAGTACATAACATTCATGGATGTTATTTCCTCACAAATGTGAACTGCTATTTTCGATTGATTTTATTGTCAGTTGCCAAAACATTTTAATTATAATTCCATTATCCAAAATCCCACAAGTAATGGGTGGATGTTAACCATCTCATCCTGAAATTCTGGCTGGGGAGTCAACAACTGATTTGATAAGGAGATCCCCAAGGCCAAAAAAAGTTTCAAGATTCAATTGTCATTTTCCAGAAATTTCTCTCATACAAGTTGAAACTCAAATATTAATATTTGAATTAGTAGTAAAAATATGGCAATATCGGTTCATTGGATGGAATTGGAATCCTAAATTTGCTCTTTTTAAAATACAGTTTTTAAACTATTCTGATTTTATAGTGATTTCAAAACAGTTTTTAAAAGTTAAAGGGAAAAATAAATTTTTTATTACATAATTTTTATTTACCTTGAAGACTTGTTCTTTAACTGTCAGCAGTGTATAATGTTCCAAATTAAATGAGGGGACCTCTTGAAAATAAGGTTGTTGCTTACAATGTATTGTGTAATGAAAATAATTATAATAAATGTATAAAAAGTAAGAATTGATTCCTATTTTATTCATCCTGTTTTTTGTTTATATTCTTTAAAATCTGTCTGTTCTTGGAAATGAATTAAAATGGTAAGATTTTACAACACTTTTAAACATTTTGTAATCTATAAATTTTTTTATTATATCAGCCTACTTAAAAAAAAAAATTCAGGTTATCTCTTCTAACAAAATTGCCGTGGGTTATTAACATAGGATTACTTATTGTTGCTTATCTCTTTGGTATGTATATATGTATGTATGTGTTATGCATATATGTATCTATATATATATATGTATGTTGTGCTGATATTTACAATCCTGAACAGATTCCAATCCAACATGACACACCAGCAAATTTAAATATATGTGTGAGATGTTTAATTGTATATTGTTAATAATTATAATAATATAGGTGGCTTAGTATTTTCTTTATTGGCTGATGGACCTTTAATTTTTTTAATAATAAAATCTAATACCTTTGTTTAAAACTTTTCCATTTTCTAAGCAATCTTATTTCTCTTCTTCATTCTTGTATCCCACGGTAATACGATACAAAATAGTTGCGCCATTTCGTTCAAGAAGCAAATGTCATCAACCCAGGGATGGAAAACAGATATTGACATCTTTATGACTCCCCAAACATCGCAATTTTATCATTGTTTCTCAGAAAGTCTACCCCACACATTGAAATTACCGCCCAGACCTTTTCCAAGAATTTTCCCCGTGAGTTTGTTTACGTCTCGCCGCAGAAAGATATCGCGAAATCAACCAATGAGAAGCCAGGAAGAGAAGGTCTATTTTTCACGCGGAACAACAAAAGAGGCAAAGTGGCTGAGAAGATCCCAACGAACAAAAAGTTTCGGTGGGAATTCGAAAGGAGGAGACAGAGGATGAAGATTCCATCTTGAGAGTCCCAGCGACGGTCTGAGGAGATGAGAATCCTGTTCCATTCAGCGGCAGCTATGGAGAGCAACATTCGCCTATAAATTTCCCCCCTTTTTTGGACATGTCCTATTCCCGAATTCTAAATCTTTTGACTTTCCTATTATGCCTTTGTTTCTAGATTTCTATTTCCCTTTTTTTTTTAGACTGGAGTCATTTCGGTAAAGTACAATTTTAATTATGATTTTCGTTTTCCTTTTATTTTTGAGTTAACTAAAGTAATTTTTTTTTTTATAAGATCTTAATGGGTTCATTAGCCACCTAAATCAAATTTAATTTCAATCTATTTTTATTGTGATGTGTAATACGAGAATTGTTTTATGTGATTATTTGTTTTTTTTTTTATCATGGAATTGTGCCTTGTATGACAGCTGTTTAGTTATGAAAAAAAATTTTAATTTATGTTAAAATATAAATAAACTTTTGTAATTATTACCCCTAAAATTTGTGTTTCGTCCTTTCTTTAAAAGCGTAAGCTTAATGACTTTTATTTTGTTTAAATTTTCCTTTTCAGAGTAAAGTTCAGTTTCTCTTTCAGCTGTCGTTTTTCCCTTAAAGAATCTGTTGTGGGTTATTGCGGTAATATTTTAAACTCTTAACTTTTGAGGTAATCACAACGCGCCTCATCTTAAATACAATTAAATTTACTCCCTAATACTTAAACTCTAATTAAACTTAATTAATTGAATTAATATATATCATGATAAATTAAGTTAAACATTCTCTAATGTCTGAATAAGAACAGGCATAACATGTACGTTATATGTCAAAATTTTGATGCATTTTGGTACTTTTCTGTTTAACTGTTTACTGCTTGCCCAAGCGATACAGACTAGGTTTGGCATGCTGCCAAAATTATAACTCATGACAATGGAAAGTTTTAGCATCTGAAATTTTGTTTTCCGGAGGACCATTATGGAGGAACATAATTTAAAAAATTCAACTTGAAATTGTTTAAATGTTTGAAATATAGAATTGTTTGTCTATTTATTTCTATTGTTTTATGCATTGCTATTGCTATTATGACCATAATGCTTTTCATTTCATTAGCCTCATGGGAATTTTGTTGCCATAAACTCTGCATTCAGCACCTCTCGTTTTGCTCCTAAACTGCTGTGTAGTTTGCAACTTGTCAATGATTCATGTAGGCAAAGATGTGCAGTTCCTGAGCTATGTTTTAAACCTTTAAATGTTCTAAGTAGTGTATCTTTTCAGGTATCGCCAAAATTAGAAGGTATTTAAGTTTTTTATTTCTTAATATATTTATATATATTTATTTTATGCATTTTTGAGCGTAAGGCTTTCACACTGTTTATATCAATGATTCTCAACCACTGTGCCACGGCACTTTAGTGTGTCGCAAGATTCTTCAAGTGTACCGCCACTGCAAATACCCATACATAAGCGACGTCAGACAAGTAGTTCAATGTGCATGCCTATTACAGTTCTGGACTGGTAATTGGTAGCTCTTGACTATTACAGTTCTGGACTTTTAAATCTGGATCACAAAATGAGAGTAGTATTATCATTTTTACTCCCAAATATAAATGAAGTTATCGAAACAACAAGCTCAAATTTCGCATTAAATGTAATTTGTAGTTAAATAAACATTTTGTTTACTTTGTAATACAATTACATTTTATATTTCAATGAAAATAATTTCGTATTCTATTTTTGCAAAATATATTATAGGTACAATCAATTATCCAAGTAAAATTCTTTTAAATTTATCTTATTGTTAGTGTGCCGCCAAATATTAATATTATTAAAAGTGTACCATCAAGAAAAAAAGGTTGAGAATCATTGGTTTATATCAATTCATAATTTATACAGGTAACATTCAAAATGTGAAACCTACTGCTTTGATGAAAAGATTAACATTTTGTAATTGAAGTACTGTTACCATTTTAGAAAAAGGTTTTCTCACTGTAATATGTCATAATAATTGTGAGCTAGAATGCATGTAAAAATAGTGAGAGTGTAGGGGGCATGAAATAAGTGTAATCCTCAATATAAATTATCGTAATCTAAGGTTTTGTGTTTTTATTTAATTTGCCACTCTTTAACTGTATTTTCAGTTCAACTCGAGTTTAGTAGAACTTTTGCATTACTAAAATGCTACATTATTTTCCTGGCTTGCAAGCTTATTTATTTTCTAAAAAACAATGCAATATCAGACAATATATATCAATTATTATATGTGAATGGGTATGAAAATTGTAAAATTCAATTTTTTTTCAACACAAAATGTATAAAAAAATAGGGTAAAACACATTAAATGTAACACTGGAGGGAAAAGTCCATATTGGTGTGGAATATTCTTGCTTGAAATCTCTTCTGAAAGCTAGAAAAAGTTAAATTTTGAGCACATCTACTTAACAATTTGTGAATATTGGTTAAGAAAATTGGTGCATTTTTCCAATTTTCGACTTTTGATTTGGCATGTTAGCCTGCCCGCCTTCATCATTTCAATTTATTTGATTCCCCTTTATGTAATGCTGGACCATTCTTTTGATGCTGATCATGAGGACAAGTGCAGTGCACTCAAGTATTTTAACAACATTGTACAAAAGTACAGGAAAGCGAATTGCTTGGCAGTTGCCAACAACAACTTGAGGTTATAATTTGCCTTAAGTTGATTTGTATTGTGTCAGTGGTAAACTTTACATAAAAGTTACTAAATTTTGTTTTATTTTATGTAATCTATATATTTAAGTTGCTAAGCCGACTTTTTGGGCAGTCCGTGAGAGGAAACTACTGCATCAATTTACTTCATTTCGGTCTTAAACGAAAGATTGTAATCTGTAGATTTGTCAAATTTGATTTTTTGTAACCGCAATTTCTATTAATTAACGATAATTTACAGTTAAAAATTTATTTCTGCGCATGCTCAGTGACATCTTTTAATGATAAACACGTTTATTCCGAGAAGTCTCTCTAGATCTCTCTCTGCCATTTTTATTTTTATGATAATTGTGTTTGTGAAATATAAGATTAAACCTGATGAAAATTGTTTATTTCGCGCTGTTTAATTAGCGATAATTTACAGTTAAAAAAATTTCTTCCTGCGCATGCTCAGTGACATTTTAAAATCTGGCTTTAGATACTCACTAAGCACGAAGCTGCTTAAACACATTAATTTGTTTCTGCGCATTATTATGATTTTCAACATTTGGGAATGATGTGTCGAATATAATTTGTGTATTAGTACATTTATTTACTATCTAGCCATCATATTTTGGCGGGTACCAACTAGTTTTTATTTAACCCTTCAGTAGGTGCACCAATTTTTTGAACACCAGCAGGCATGTGTGGTACAAAGTGCAACGTCTCTTTCAACCTTGATTATTCCTTTTGTAATAAACTTTTTTCTTCATATTGAAAACAATAATTCTGCGTTTTATGACAAGATATAAAATGTTGATAATATTGAGATATATTTATAATTAAAGGCCAAAGAATGCAGATACAATAGCCTTATTTCAAAACTGCCCTATTTATTGGATCTAAGGACAACTTGTGAATGGATTGCTATTATGTCCAAAAACCTAAAAAACAATGAGATTGTCCATCGTCGTGATATGCGGGATACCGTGTAATAGCTGCACATTTGATCGACTACATCAACTCCTGCTTTTGATGTATTGTAATCCATGATAATCGCTGGATTACCACAGTTAAATCACTACTAACAATGAAAGGAAAGGAATACAAGGGTCAGAAAATCAGACTTGCATTAAAAAGGGTGTAGCTATAAATAGAAACAGCATAGAACATTCAAACCTTACATGTAAAAACAAACCATTCAAAATTATGAAAATGTTGCACTTTGTACGCGGGCGCGCCCGCTGAAGGGTTAAAAAAAAAATAAGATTACAACAGGTTCATAAGCCACTAGCATTGGTCTATCTATTTAATTGATTATGAAATATTTTCATTGCTCTTATCTAGGTATTTTGGAAAAAATTAAAAAATTCAATGTCTCCCAATCACAATTTCAAGCTCTTTTAGCCTCCAATGAAGTAAGTATTCGTTTCATACATAATTTCTAAACCTGTTTTAAGTCCTATTGAAAAGAAGAAACTTAAATAACATTTTCTCTCTGAAGTTGCTTGATTCATTACAAAAAAAGTTTTCGACTATTTCTTTTTATGTTTTTGAGACTTAATTTTTTTCAACTTCAACATTTATTTCAGCTTTAAATTCCTTTATAGTATGGAATATTAAAGGGCCAAAAATTGCTATCAACTATTTTTCTTGAAAATTGGCACTTTGAGTATCCTTTTCCATTATATAGGAAACAGATAACAAACTGAGAAAATTTCCTGGCTCTTGTTATTTTTGAAAATAAAACTGCTTACTATGAAGCCATTTAATTCAGCAAAAATTGCCTAAGAATTCATTTTCTGAAATTTTTTTAGATAGTTTTCTAAATTTTAAAATGTTTAAAAATTTTAATCTATTTTTTCACTGTCTTAACCCTTTCATGGGCCACTTTTTTCTTTAAAGAATTACTTTGCAATTTTTAGTGATTCTGAGTAATAAGACTGGGTTTTAAGACAATAAATTTTATTTTATTTTTAAATTTATGATACACCAGCTGAATATCCATACTTCGCTACGGAGTATATTCAAATTAAATACAGCGTTCAATGTATGCAATTAATGCAAAAAAAAATATATATATATATTTATAATAAATACAACAATCATGTATGTAATTGATGTAAAAAAAACAAAAAAAATATGTTTATAAAAGAAATCGTAACGGATATTTCTATAGACAAAATAATATAGAAGAAAATATTCAGGAATATAGTGCAGTTAATGAAATACAGTTAGAGGAACATATCTTTTACTGTATTTTAATATTTATTTTGGATAATGTCCAATCGTCTGCAGCATTAGCAAGAGAAAAAATATTTTTTTGTCTATTTTGTTGTTATGCACGTGACGCAAAATTAGTTTAAAGTATCACAAAAAGAAAAGAAACCAGGTGATTAGAATTTAATAAGTTAAATTCTAAAAATTAATCTTTAAAAATTCACAAAAAATCAGAAAATGGAATAAAGATTCGAAAAAGATTTCATTTTAAAGGAATTTTTATGATCTTTCTCGTGACATATATTTTATAATCCTCATATTATTATTTTAAATGCAAACTTAAAAAAAGTACAAAAACAGCTAAAAATTTAATTTTAAAAAATCTAAGAATTTTTCAAAAATCTTTCTTATTGCACCCCTACACTATAAGGTTGGTTAGTTTAGTTAGGTTTTATGGCGCAAGGTCCTCTGAGGGACCCTACACTATGAGAAGAGGTTTTATGGCGCAAGGTCCTCTGAGGGACCCTACACTATGAGAAGAATCACCATGCAAAATTTCAGCCCTTTAGGTTCAGAGGTTTGGTTTATGCGTTACATGTCAGTCAGTCAGTCATGGAACTGTTTTATATATATATATAGATAAGAATGTGGAATGGGGAAATATTCTTCCCATTTGCCAACTAATACATTACTCTTCAACTACCGCAAAACCTTGACTATAATACACACATTTGTATAATACGCATGCTTGATTTTGTATGAAATTTTCGGAAAAAATTAAAATTTAATTATAATACGCACCCATAACTTTTCAATATCTTATTTGAAAATTGCACAAATACTTATTAACATAAATAAAATTTGTAATAAAATAAACGAAAACATCAAATTTGGTAGAAAAAAAACTTAAATTTTTAATTCAAAACAAATAATACTGTTGTATTATCAGTCTTAATCACTTTCACTAGAATATAGTTTTTCTATTGTTTGTCATTTATTCAATATTTAAAGCTGCATTTTTTGTACACGAGTATAATATGCACCCTCATTTTTGCGGACTAAAATGTGAAAGAAAAAAAAAGTACGTATTATACTCAAGATTTTACAGTAATCTGTATATCTAATCCATAGTTTTTTGATGCACTAATAAAGTATAAGGAACAAAATGACAAATACTTATATTTATAGTTAAACAATAAAAATTTTCAGGTCAAAGCCTATACAGCAAAAACCACTTGCAAGATGTATGGCTATGTAGTTATGTATGGCTATTTCAGTATTTCTTGAACATATTAAAAAAATATGGATGGCAGCACAATATTGAAGCGAAAACTATTTTCTCCATCAGTGTTTTAGCTGTGAAAGGAAATATTGTTGGGAATTACACATCCTGTGAATATATTTGATAAGACATTAGGTAGGAAGCCGACTTCCCCAACCCATGAAAGGGTTTAGTTTCATTTAAAAGTGAACCTTAAAAATTACTGACCTATTTTCTGTTTCAGTGTAGTAATTCTTTTTCTTTCCTATAATTTATTACATGGAAAAGAAACAAGGCATACAGTTTGCCTCTGGCAAAAGTGCCAGGGACATTGAGGAAAAAGAGATTTTCTCTCTTCTCAAGCAAAAATGCCTGAAAGAAATGGCTAAGGCCAGTAATGTGTAATTGAAGTTATTTAGTATTGTTTTCAGTTTGAAAGATTCTTGAAATGTAGAAATTTACTGTTGCTGTGAAAAACTATAAAAAATGTTTCAATAAATATAATTTTCAACTCAGT
Source organism: Dolomedes plantarius (assembly GCA_907164885.2). NCBI lineage: Eukaryota > Metazoa > Arthropoda > Arachnida > Araneae > Dolomedidae > Dolomedes > Dolomedes plantarius. The sequence goes on from OU015499.1 coordinate 19,360,180, forward strand.
TTATGAAAATATTGTATGTGTTACCGGCAAAGTATGAAATGCTGGCATTGTATATAATGCCGGACGTTTTTAGGCAAAGTATGAAATAGGAGAATTATTACATACTTTCCCTGGGCATTCTATAGAATGACAAATGCTATTTAGGCAAAGTAGGAAAAAAGGTTCTGATAAGGCTATTATCTAAATGACGTTCCCATGGAAGATCTTCAGTGCTGTCCAAAACTCCTACAAGCTGGTCACCACATTATTAGCAAATTTCCTACCATTGTGAGACTGTAATATAGATGGTGCTCCAAGCAACGAGAATATGCCCACTAGGTTGTAGGCTACTTCTTCAGCTCTTTTTGACGTTAGAGACTTGAGAATCACAAATTTTGTGAGATGATCTTGGTACACCATAATAAATTTGTATTCTCTATCTGGCTGAGACTGAAAGTCAGTAAGATCTATCTGACAACAGGAATTAAATTCAGAAAAAATCATAGGTTTCACAACAATACCCTTTTTAATACCTTTCTGTTTTTTATCTTTTTTCTTTTTCTTTTTCTTTTGGGCAAGGTTCACAAAGGTAGATGTTCAGTTCAGTATCATGAGGTGTAATGTTTTTGTAGTTGGTTGAAAGTTCTTTCAACATTCTATCACGTCCTCTGTGTCCAATAGTCAAATGAGCTTCATGAAGTACGAGAAATAACTCAGAGTTTGTGATGTAGTACTGTATAGTACTGATGCCTTTTTTAACAGAATAAATGAGTTTACTTTTGTTTTCCACAATCACCGCATCATAGCGATTCAGCAACCAATATTCCTTGGGTTTCATCTTAGTAGTCATTTTGACTTTTTGTACATCATTTATTAACTTCTGGTAAGTAGTTTCGGTTAAGAAAGAACTGTTTTTTGCAGCATTAACTCGAATTTTGGACAGTTCATCGTCGAATCGTTGTTTCATGTTTATAGACCATGACTTCTTCTCCAACACTACAGCTTGCTCCTCCATTTTCATGCAGCACAGTTAAAAACTAATTTTTTGTTGAACAAATTTAAGTAAAATTGTGTATTTTGACACTCCCGAACAAACTGCAAAGTGCAACTGACAAATTCTGAGCCTGAGGCGCGTGTAAAAGTCACGTGCCTTGTCAAGTGATATTCGAAACGAATCGGAGATGTATTTCATACTTTACCGGTTTCTCATTTGGCATTCTATGGAATGCCTAGGAAAGGTGTGAAATATGAATCTTTTCATACATTGCCGGCTAGTTTTAGACATTATATACAATGCCTAGGCATTCTATAGAATACCGGATTTCATACTTTACCGGTAACATATACAAGGTTTGTGCACATTCTGAAAACTAGGAAATTTCAGGGAAAGTTTGATTGCTTATTAAAGACAGGGATCGTCCTGTATAGTTATTGTTATCATTTTAATTTTAAAAAATCCTTGTTTTCTTCTAAAATTTAAAATTATTAGGGAATTTCTTACTGAATTCATGTATTATAGGTTTTAAGGTGAGGATATTTCTTTATTCTAATTTCCATTTAATTGTTCCTGAATAGCCAGGAAAAATAAGTATGTCTTATAATTAAAAAGAAATAATAAGTAAATAATACTGAAAACAACATTTTAGAAAATTTTATGAATTTTAATTTTTACCCCACATTGTACAGTAAAACCTCGTTTATCTGGACTAACTGGGACCATAGGCAATCTGGATAATCGAAAATCTGGATAATCCAGGTAATATGGATAATAAGCAAAACAAAATATTTAACTAAGCAGACTTTTATTGCGATAAAAAAGACTGTTTTGTAATAAAATTACATAGTATTGTTTACAAGACATTAAAAATATAAAAATAACTTTTCACATCATTTCTTAACAAAGAATTGGTCCCCTGTCTTCTGTTTCAAACACATGGTGGCATTTAAATGAAGCATGGTTATGCAAACACTCTATCATTAATAGTACAGCTGGAGTGGTGTCGGGATGACGCTCCAAGTATGCCATGATGTTTGTCAACTGGTGAGCAGCATCTGCATGTGTTATCCACTGTTGCAGTGTGATCGCTCCCTCCTCATCCACATCATCTTCTTCCTTACTGTCTGCTGTAGATGTGCATGCCACTACAATTTCTTCTTCCTTACTGTCTGCTGTAGATGTGCATGCCACTACAATTTCTTCTTCCATCCTAGTGCCATAGCCACCATCATTATTGTCTTTCAGCCAACCTCTGAGCACCCATCTTATTGTTCCTAACATTTGCAGAAGGTCATCTGCAGCCACTTATACCTAATCACTGCTTGCCATTTCGTTTGTAGCATGAATAACTGGCGAGTCAATCCCCGTCAACGCTCTGTGACACTCTAGTAAAGCTTTCTTAAACTCAACAAAAAGCATTTTATTATCATAATTTATTATGTACAATCTTTGCAGGAACTGTACATTGAATCAAACTAAAAAACTAATATTTGGCTTACTTGTAGTTATATTCTTGCTATCATAGTTAAAAATTATTATCTAATGTGAACATTAAATAAAAATGTCTATAAATTTATCCGGATAAACGAGGACTGGATAAACAAGATTTTACCAATACCAAAAACTTTCAAAACATACTTTACCTGGGTAAAAATATTCAACTAAAGTTTGTATTTTACAATTGTTTTTGTAAAATACGAACTTTAAACCTATGTATATCTCACACACTCACATATATATTTATATATGTATTATTAATTATTTCTTTTTTAGGCATCTTTTTCACCCCATATGAGTACACCGAAGCCTGCTCTTCTACCTCCTCTAGTGAGATATATTTAATTTTTCTTTTCTATTTAATATATTTATATATTTGAAAATTTTTATTAATATATATACTTTACTAAATCATACTTGTATGTATATTTGTTTAGAAGGTTAAATATCCTGTATTTGTTCATGTACTGGCTCTGTTTGTGTGATAACTCCACCTAAATTTCTTTGAAAAAAAAATATTCATAAAAGATTGTTAGTTAAGTGTAAATAAATATCTTTTCTTATTAAGTATTAACAAATTTGTAATCAGAAACTGAGCAATTTCTTTTGCTTGCTGTTTAATCACAATGTAAGTATGGCAGCTCTGAAATGTTCATGAATAGTTAATACTGTTTTAAAGTGGTGGTTTTTGAGCTGTGTAAATATAATCTTTCACATAATAGCCCAAACCACATTTTAAAAGGTGAAAATGTGGAAAAAATGAGTAGCCAGTGCACAAGTAAATATGAGTAGCCAGTGTACAAGTAAATATTTATAAAAATTGTAGATCTTACTATGTATGTCCATTTTGTTTTATGTGACTCGTTTCAGTTTCATTATATTATTTTTTAATATTACTTCAGGTCAGGTATTTCCCTCTTCTCTTGTTATTTAAGGTTCTTGTGCTTAAAAACGGCTTTGTCCAAAAAGTACTTTTAAAAGCCTTTAAATGAGAGAGCCTCTTTTGATACTGTTTCCACATCTCTGGGCTTTTTGCAGTGTCTTCAGGTTTGAGTCATGTGGATGGCATAAGTGTTTGTTGTCTTTCAAAATTGGCTTTAAGCAGTAAGTGTAGCCCTTGAGTAGCAAATAATAATAGAAGCACTCAAAATCCAATCGTCTATACCTGTTCTGTTTAATTTTTAGTAGAAATAAACTCATTTTTAGATGAGAATTGTGTGTAAAAAAAAGTTTTGTTATTAAACAAAATTTATCTTTTGAGCAGTGATTCTCAACCACTGTGCTGCGGCACTTTAGTACAAAATTTTCATTTTTACAAAATATATTATAGGTACACCAATCAATTATCCAAGTAAAATTTTTAAAAATTTATCTTACTTTTAGTATGCCGCCAAAATTTTAAATTATTAAAAGTGTACCTTAGCGAAAAAAAGGTTGAGAATCACTAGAAATGTAAATTTTTGCAGTGTTGCTCTTAGACGCCACAAATAAAATCCCTCATTATTAATAGTAACAGCAGAGTATTGTAAAACGTAACCTATTGAAGAAATTCAAGAAATATTAAATCACCAAGAATTCAAGTGTCAGGCTTTTATTCGTTCAAGAGTCCAACTAAATACACACGCAAACCGCAAAGCAGCGCCAGTATGCCAAAAACAAATATATATATATATAATTTCAATTTGCAACAGCTATTATTGTAGGCATGAGTGTGAGTAATTAGAAAGCAGCCACTAAAAAGCTTAAAGTAAAAATAACTTCATTTATTTAATTAATTTAGAAAACATAATAGTTATACAATTCATGATCAAAACTAAAAATGATAAAACGAATACCAGATGAAGTGTGCAACTGTTACAACAGTGTGCTTATATATACATCAGAGAAAGAACAAGGTCACGCCTACGGCACGTGGGCCATGATGCCAAAACAATCCTCATTGGTTTGACTATGAATGATGACTAAATTAGTATTCGACGAATTTGCATAGGAACAACGCAAAAATGCTGATTTTATTTTAATATTGATTTCTTTTTTTTTTAAAAAAAAAAAAAAAAAAAAAGTCTTAACAAATAGCACTTATTGGGGTCTCTTTTGTAGGTAAATAATGTTAATTTGCTTTGTTGAAGACCACAAATTTGTGTCTCTGTAGGCACATTCTAGCATACCAGTTATTTTCATTATAAAAGTCATTACTTTTGTTGTTTTGCTCATTTAATATAAATTCCCTTTTAGCCCATTAGTTATATAAGAATTGTGGTAACTGGATTATACATGTTATCCAGTTTCCTGTGCACATCTTTCGTTTGAATTGCATATATGATCCAGTGATCAGTATTCTGAAGCTAATAGTCTTGAATAATAAATGCAACTCCTTTCGCTACCTCTTCTTATTAGGAGCAAAACATACAATTCTGCAAAATGATTTAAATAGATATGTATATATTTTTATACAATTAACTCATCTAAACATATAATAAATATGTGGAAAATGTGTGTTTCACTGATGTATAATTTTATAACATTTTATATATGAATTTCCTGATTTATTCTTGTATAGTTTGGCTTGAGCCTTTTACTTTAAGAAAATTTGAATTGCTTATCATGTTACATCATTATTTAATTTAATTTCATTAAATTGATAAAATTTTCTAGGAAATACATAAGAAAAAATTTTAAATGTATGTAACAACTTATCAAGAAATATTCATCAAATTACAATAGCCTTGGTATATCTCAAATAGGATTATGTTTACTATAATTGGCATTGCTGACATCATAGAAAAAGTATAGATATCAACAAATAGTAGAAAAGTATTTTATGCAGAAATAATATAAAATGCAAAAGGATATAGCATTTTAACAACTATATTTTAGTACTTAAGATTTTTACAGCATTTAATATGATTCTGCAGCAAAATATGATGCTGTCTGTATCAGCGGCACGAACAGGATTTAATCTTGGGGGGGGGGGGGGCGAGATGAATGGATAAAAATATTTATAATGCAAAATCAATATTCATAATGCATTTTCTATTTTTTTCTTTTCTTTTTTTTGGGGGGGGGGGGCAGGGCCCCTTGGCCCACTCCCTGAGTGCATCACTGGTTTATATATATATATGTGTGTGTAATAAAATTATTAATAACCTTTAATCGCCCTTTCTGAACTTTCTTTATCATCTGGTAACCTTTCCAACGCCTTGGTGAGATGCTCCGCCTTTGCCAATACTGACACTCTCCGTCAATTCCTGCCAACCTCTCCTTGACCTAATTCTAGATTCACGCACTACGCAGAAGCAAGGCTGGCTTCGGGTGATTAAGATGTGTTGCTGTTTTTTGTCAATAAACTTCAGTTATTCTTTATGATTTGGAATCTTTTTGTCTTGGCCTCGATATGCAGTATTTTCAGGAGATGACCATTCGGGACATCTCATATATATATATATATATATATATATATTAAAGATTGTCTTTCTGTAGTGGTATATTAATCTTTAAGATTTTTGTATCATTATGAAATTTAACTCGGAATACTTTATTTTTGTCCTATCCTTGGGGTAAGAAAAAACTTGTATATATCTTTTTCCCAATGCGGCAGGCTCTTGTCTTGACACCTATCAACACTCTGAAATCTTGTTAACTATTTTATTATGGGAGCCCCATTTAGGTGAGCCAGCGTTGATCCTTATGAGGAAACAACACTGAAACGTCCAAGCTTTGGGCAGGATTTGAACACATGCCCATTAAGTGGGAGCTCATGATAACCCCTATACCAGTTACATTTATATATATATATATATATATATACACACACACACATGTATATACATATATATTTCATTCTAGTCTATTTTCTATTTATATTGCTAGTTCTTTAATGATGATGATGGTGATAATGGTGGTAATGATGATGCATTTGAAGCTCCCTGTAATGATTCTATGATGCGAGAGCCCATGAACAATGCAAATACCATAGAATCTGCTATAGAGAAATTTGATGTTCTTAATATTACAGTGTAAGTATTTAAAATACATTCTTTCTTGCCAGACTTTAAAATTGAACATGTATTGAGGTTTCGAACAATATTTATATATCTGTATGAATGTGAAGTTATAAACTGTTATCATTTCATTACAAAACTTTTCATATTTCATTATCAACAATTTATTAAAAAATCGTAGAAAATCTCAGAATTGAAGTCTCAAGGAATTTTTTTGTATTTTTTTATTATATTTTCTATGCATAAGTAGATTTTGTAATAGTAATACAGAAAAAACATAAACATTTTCAATTATGGCACCATTTCAGAACAAGAGAAGAGATGAGCCTTCCATGGACTATTTTAAAATTAAAAGGCATTATATTTAAAAACTTGCTAGTAAATCCGTGCACATTTACCAAATACTTATGTTATCTAGTTTGTCTACCACGTGTCATTCATAGCTTACATTATATTGTATATTAATTGCTTGCCTATAAGTGATTAATTTGCTTCTGCATACAAGTCAGCTTTTCAGAGCAGGCATGCACACCATAGTGTCCATACCATATGTGGCCCGTGAATCATTTTTTGAAGATGCGTAATATTATAAATTAAAAAAAATACAGAATATTATTTGTAGATTTATAATATTACCAAAAGAATATTTAAGCAATGAATATTAATATTGATTTAATTTTTGAAATACTCAGTAATTTTTTTTGTCGGATAAATTTTTTTTGCTTTCCCATCTATCTTATTTTCTTGTGGCCCACAGCAGCTTTCCATTAAGTAATACAGATTTCATTATATTTTGAGTTGTGCATCCTGGCTTTTGTATTCTGGTAATCCAAACTATTTGTAATTAAGAGTGAACCTAAAAAACTGAGAATTTCAAAATCCAAGCTAGGATTTCTCATATTGTTTCATAGAAATTTTAACAATAATATTACTTTTTTATCTTCAATTACTTTCTATTTTCTTTTTCTATTACTGTCTGTACTTTTGTTTATTTCCTAACATATTTCATCTTATTATTTAAGTTCATAAATCTTAAATCTATTTACATTTACATCTGTCTACATTTTTGTCTTATAGAGATGCTTTTGTGAATGATATTTCTGCTGCTGTAACAAATCAAGGCTTTGATAAAAAATTGTTGCCTCCGAACTCTGCCCTTAAAAAAATGATTGATAGAAGTAAGTATTCATAATTTACATTTACATATAGTCTTAATGTATGTGTGTACTGCTTTGCTACAGAGTACATTCAAATTAAATACAATGGTCCATGTATGCAATTAATGCCAAAAAATAAATAAATATATTTATAAAAAAATCGTAACGGATATTTTTAATAGGAAAAATAATGAAGAAAATATTCAAATTAAATACAGTGGTAAATGCAATTAATTCGTATGTGTAATATCCATAAAACATACTAATTTGAATCAAATTCTTAAAAAACTTCCATATCAATTAGTATAGTGGTTGAATTTTATCTTTTGCCATATTTTAATATATTTTTTTTGTCAGTTTATTTCGTTGTTATGTACGTGATGCAAAATTAATTTAAAGTATCGCAAAAGAAAAGAGACCACGTGATCAGCATTTAATAAATTAAATTCTAAAAATTAATCTTGAAAAAAATTCACCAAAAATCAGAAAATGGAGGTAAAGATTTGAAAAAGATTTCATTTTAAAGGAATTTTATGTTCCTTCTCTTGATATAAATTTTATAACCCTCGGATTATTATTTTAAATACAAACTTTAAAGAATGTTACAAAAACAGCATAAAAATTTAATAATAAAAAAAAATCTAAGAAAATTTTTTCCAAAATCTTTCTTAGTGCACCCATACACTATAAGAAGAATCACCATGCAAAATTTCAGCCCTTTAGGTCCAGAGGGTTTGGTTTGTGCATTATCTGTCAGTCAATCAGTCGGTTACAGAACTGTTTGTCTATATATATATATATATATATATATATATATATATATATATATAAATCTTGATGTATGTGTGTACAATAGAAAGATATTTTTTTATTGATATCAGGCATACAGGTGACAGGTTATCCCTTTCAGTTGCACTATGACTTAAGTATGTCCTTTACATTTTACAGTGATGTAATTTTAATAAGAAAAAAAATAACAAACATTCTGCCAATTTTTATAATGCTCTGTTGTGTTATGTACTGTGATCTATGAAAAATTTAATTTATTTTAATTTTTTATAACTTTTTTCAAACTATGCTGAAACAACATTACTTGTCATATATAGGCATTTTTAATTGCATTTAAATTATCTCTAAGTTGAATTCTGTGTACACTATGCTTTTCTCTTGATAGGCAGGAGGTCAAGTGTGAAACCATCTGTTGGAAAGTCTACTAAAAAGAAAGTTAAAGAACCATTTTTTGTTGGAAGATCAACAAGTGATATTAAGCATTTATTTGTTAAGGGACGGGTAACTTCAATATCACAAAAGATATTATCAGAATGGACTCTTGAAAACACTAGCAATATTGATATGGGTTATGAGTTCATAGAAGAACTGGAAAGTAGAAGAGAACAAGATCCTGATTATAAAGTGACACTTGATGAAGTTCTTGAAGTTATAAAACAAGATGATCTTCAATACCATTTTAAATACTACTTTAACAAGCATTCTCAAGTATGGAATGAATTATCTCTTTTATCTTCTTTTCTTTTCTTTCTTTTTTATATATAAAATATTTTATGGGCTTCTGTTTCAATGCTTTTAAAATTGCGTGAGCAGAATTACAGTTAAATCTTGATCAATCATTCCCCGAATAATCATTTTCTTGTACGTGTCATTTATTTAACCCAGTCCCGAAAAAATTCCATGCAAAAACAGACCACATAGATCGTTTCTCTATCCATCGTTTTACCTCAATATTCGTTTGAATATCACAGCTTTATTTCTATTTTTTTTGGATCCACCATTTTATCAAAATAACAAAACCTAAAATATAAATGTCTGGATTGAGCTAGAATGGCACTATTACTAAACAATTTTGAATATGTAAATTTTGATATGTTTGTAGCATTTGATGATAAAGTCACAACTTGTGGGTTAGTAACAATCAATAGCCTCTGTGACACAAGGTTGAAGGAGATAGCAGAAGAGGTTGAAGAAGATCCACTGTACCCTCCTTTTTGGAAGCATACGTGGCTTTTGAAAAATTGAAAAGCTTTTTATATTCTCGTACAATAATAGCCAATGCTGAAAAGAATGCTATTTCTAAAACAGAAAAAATATTGTTTATTTGTGGGGTTAAAACAAATGACGATAAAAGACTCTTTTGATTAAAACAAAATTTACGTGTACCTACGTGTATGTCTTTTTTTTTAAATTATTATTTTTGGATTTTGGTATGACTTTGTAATTTTATTTTCAATTTTGCAATAGGTATGTATACATTTATGTATGTGAGCAAATATATTTTTTAGAATATCAAACTTTTAGGTATGTTAATATTTTTTTGTATGTTCCCACATCAATAGATTTCCTACATTTATCGTTTAATAGGTCCTTTTAAAAATAATAGATAGAGATTTCGCTGTGCATATATTCTGCTTGTACTCAAGGTATTAAGTTTGTATGAGTGGTCAAAAGTTAAAAGAAAAAGAAAAAATTTGTTTATGGAAAACTTTTAAATTTTTAGTATTTTTCTAAAATAGTTACAATTTAGAAAAATGAGATATTTAAATAAAAGTAATCATGATAAGGGTTATCTTACCTATTGTTTGCATGATATTAGTTTCATTTTATATTTATTTTGTTCTAAAATCACTCAGCAACTTTACTAAATATTTTTCTATGCTTTGTGCTGAATTTGTGAGCTAATCTGAGAAAGTGATCTCAAGGTATTGTCTTTGATGTGACTTTTGTGTGAGAATAATTGCCATTTTCAGAAATACTAATGTTTTCACTAATCTCTTATATTTTATATCACTAGTCTTTTATTCAAGCAATTAATATTAATTTGTGAAGTATTTATTTGTGGAAAGTATGTTATTAGTAATATTAGGTGTTATTTAATTATAGATGTGGAAATTCTCTAGAAGAAAGTTAAGTCTGAATGAATCATTTCCTGGTACAGATTTAGGTAATCAAACAGTAAGTATCTGTCTCATAAGTAAAGTATGTTTGTGTTTAAATAAATGTTGAATTTGAAACCTAAAAAATGTATTACTTTCCTTAAAATAGAATAAATAAAACTAAAACCTACTTCAATAAATATCCACCTTTTCAATAAAATATCCAATTTAAACCTTATCTTCAGTTCAACTAAAAATTAATTTTTATTTCACTGTTTGAAATCGAAATCTGTTCTACCTAGTAGAGATAAATGCCAATGGAAAGTGGGGCTGACCATAGATATTTACCTAGAATTTTAATTTCTAATCTATCTTTCAAAAAATTTTTGATGCTTTGATAGTAGAAAAGTATTAGGTTTAAAACAGTTCATTTTTAAATTTTGTAAGAATTTGCACTGAATGTTTTAGAGTTCAGATTTTATAGGTCTTTAAGTGATAATTTTATTGCTCCTAATGTATTTTGAACTTCATAAGAGTCATTTAGTTTATATATATCTAGTTTTGACTGCATATCTGTAAACTTCATCTTTATATTACCACAGATTATCTTACTGCTTTTAAAATTGCATTTCCCTTTTAAAATCTTTAAATGTGATCCTTGTCAGGTAACTTAAAGTTGAGCATATTTCTGTACGTCAGAGGTAAACTATCATATGTGCAAAATTCTAATTTTTCAGGAGAGCTTTTCAGGGCAACTTTGTGGTGGTTTACCTCTCATCAAGACTTACATATGAGATAGTTTATAAGTCCATATTTAACCCACCATCTTATTTTGCATATATGACAGTTTTCCTCAAAGAAGCTCTATCCACAAGGAGTCACTTAAATAAAAATATTGAAAATGAAGAAAATTCACTTATGATAGTTTACCTCTGACGTACAGATTTGAAGGCTAACATTTTTCTAAAAACTTGTAAAATAAATTACTTTAATTTTTTTATTTTAACATCAGCTAGATATATCAATGTAATTAACTAAAAGAGACATTCAGTGATATATAGCTTTAATTCTAAATTTCAGTTCCCAATTTATAGCACACTGCAACATTTTGTTGCATTTTAGCATATGAATTAAGCAAAAATTTGGAGTCTTTGATAAACTTGTAAAATGAAAATAAAATTTTGTAAAATAAATAAATAAATAAATAGGTTAGTAAACTTGTATCTATAAATAGTTGTTCACTTGTGTGTAATTTTCATTGTATGGTCTATACACAATAATCAAATTTAGAAATTTTTTTTAAAGTAGTTAAACACATCTTAATATGTCATTTATAGATAGTATAGTCAAATGTGTAACCTTTTAGCAAGATACAAATTTTTTTAAAAATTGTGAAACTGACATTTTGTATTTATAAAAATAACCTCTGAATTTATTATAGGAAAAAAGATTAGGTAGTTTAGGTAATGAGGCTCAAAATGATCCTGAAAATCTTGCATTATCCTTCCAAAATCTCTCTATTCATGATTCTGTGCATGAAGATCCACCAGATGATGGGGGAAATATGTCTGACAATGAACCACCTGGTGTTGCTGAAATTGAAGATCAACAGTTCAGTGATTCACCAGAGCTTTTTGAGAATGATATTGAAGAACTGATGGTTAAACCTCCTGAACTGGTATGTTATTTTTGTTACTGTCAGAAAGATTCATTAGATCAGCCATATTCAACCTTTTTTTCCCCCTTGTGCCACATGCATATGTTTTCTACGTTATGCGGGCCACAACATAGCACACTATACCTCATAAATAATAATGAAAAGATGAAACCCTAAACCTAACTGTATACAAACGTTTATTTAAAAATAATTGTGACTTTTTATGTTGAGACAAAGTTTTGACTATTTTAGACAACTCAGGTTTATACTTGCTATATGTCATCAAAGTAAAAATCAGTAAGCCAATTTCTATTATATGTTGAGACAAAGTTTTGGCTATTTTAGACAGCTCAGGTTTATACTTGCTACATGCTACTCTCAATACATCATCAAGGTAAGAATTATTAAGCCAATTTCTATTATATGTTCTTTGCATGTTTCATTTTGGAATTGAATTATTTACAAAGGTACATTTATGCAAACAACGTAAGCAGCAGTGGCCTCCCCCCCACACACACACAATGGCTAGAAGCTGAGCGTTACTCTTTTCCCAGGAGAAGCCAGGTGTGTGTGACCACTTCGCCGCATGCATTACCCTGGGTGCACCACAGGGGGTGGGTCAATGTTACACCCATACCGGTCCCATAACTTTGAACCGAGTCAAGTGACGAGACTGGAACACTTGACCCTACACCTCCATAGGTAATGTTTGGGAACTTAGAAGACATTGCAGCTACGACAGATTTTTTCTGTACACCAGCTGCCATTAGTGTAAACGTTGGCGGTTTTGTCAGCGTTGGGTATCAAACCAGCAACAGGCTTATTTTTGTATAGTTTTGTATTTTTCAGGGCTCAAATTTCCAAAATTATGTTTATAAAAGCACCTGCCTGATAATCAGTGTGAGTGTCTCGGGCCACATATAAAAGCTTGGTGGACCGCAGTTTGAGTATCCCTGCATAAGACTCGACCTTTAATCATACAAAGATGAGAAAAAAAAACTACTCTGATCCACACTAGCTTATATTGTTCCTGCTATGTCCCTTGGACCAGTTATATGGGCTTTCATAGGCTTCAGTTTTGGTAATGTGGGCAGGGTCTGCTTTTCCTTTTAAACTAGAAGTGTTTGATTGAGCCACTAGAAGTTCCACAATAATTCTTTGATGGCCTCCAGAAATATGATTGTATGAAGATTCTTGTATCGATTAAAACATTAGAATTAAGTAAATTGCATAACTCAATGAGAATTGTGTTTTTCTAAGAATTTTGGTCCCTCTTTCAATTTTAAGCTTCTTAATGTTACCACTGCAGTATAATATTCCTTAAGATTCATATTAAGTGTAATAGTTGTAAACAATTCAGCTTTGGAAATGCTGGTTGTAATAACAATGTATTATTAATACATGCATTCATAATGGGATAATGAAGTTATAAATTTTACTGTATTTAGATTCTTCAGGCTAAAATGTTTTACTCTGAAGCTTAAATCAGTTATTGTATTAACTACAAATCTCTGAGGAGGCAGTAGATAAAGTTGTGCAAAAATACAGCCAGGATCATTCTTATAAAAACCAACTTAGTCTGAAATAACTTTTAATGTGAATATCAAAACTCATTGAAAAAAAAATAGCCAACTCTATCAATCATTGTCTGAAAATTTAAGGAAAGTATTAGACACTGAAAGTTTATTAAATATATATTAAACACTTACATACTATGTCTTTAAGTATGTATATAAATTACAAATCTTTTGATTTTATAGCATCATTCAACTTTTTTGTCATAGAGAATTAAAATGTGATTATGCTATAATATTGTGACAGAGCAGCATGAAAGTTATTTATGTCCATGTTATATTGTTAATTTTTTTATGTAAAAAATTTAATTTTAATACAATGTTAGCTTTTATGTGTGATACTGGTTCTTTTCTTTCTCTGCTGCCAAAATGATTTTTTTTTCCTAATGCAGGGCACTTGTCCATTGAGACACTTGCACATAATTCACGATAATCATTGGCTACTTTTCAAATGGGGACACCATAAATGTGACAACCCCCCCCCCCCTGGTGCTGCCTCAGTTTTGACGGAGCACCCCCAGCGGTGACATCCACGGGGGATTGTACCTTGTCCAACCTTTTCTGACCTCATATAAGGACTTTCTGGTTTACGGATTTAATATGCTGATATCCGGTCTAAGTACAAAGATATTTAATGATGTTGTCAGGATTTGAACCAAGCACTTCTATACACGGGGCAAGCCTAAGCTAAATACAGGCAAGACGCTAGAGCAGTATGATTTCGCCATTGTGATATAGTTCGCAGTTTTTCCTATTAAGAGAGTTGATAAAAGGTACATTTCACACATTAATCATCAAAATAATGATTTAACTGATAAAGCGTAGACGTATTTGGGTAACAAAAATGTTATGTTTCATGTATTTGTTTTAAATTTGCATCATCTATACTAATAAAGGGACAAGTGGATGTCGGGAGATCACGTGACCATAACTCATCCGGGCGGGGCACTCCTCGAAAAAAAATGGCCGACAAATATACAGGAAAATCTGTGTATTTTTTTCTCATGAAAGTACATAAATGTTACATATTTGGAAAGAGCTTCGAAAACTGATAATTTTTTCTGCGTACACTTATTCTGTTAATTCAATAGTTTTAGAGATATTTTCATTCTAAAATCACTCACTGCTGAGAAACCAAATCATCTGGAGCAGTGGTGCTGCCATCTGTCCGCAGCGACGGGAATGAAAATTGAAAGGAATTAATTCACTTGAATTTAATACATTTGTAGGCTTTTTTTTTTCTTTTGTGGGGCCCGAAGTACATAAATATGTTACACGGATGGCTTGAGCGTAGCTAGGCGAAGCCCGAGCCTAGCCGGGCGAAGCCCAGCTAGTTTATTAATATAACTGGCCTCACTTATTATTTTAAATGAAAACAAAATTACCAAAACAGATCGCATTTCCTACAGGGAAGGTAAAAACTAACAATTGCAAAAACCCAAATACCCAAAAATCTGCATCTGTAATAATTAATTTTTGTATGATCCATTATTTATAAAAGTAAACTTAACTCGAAATTTTATTGGGGATTTCTGAAACTCCCTCACATTACTTCGGGAAATAAGTTAGTATGTAATCCCCAGAAATGGTAACCTTCCCTCTCTCTTTCCTTTTCACATATTTTGGTGAGGAAAACAAAATTGGCAAAGTAATTTATAAGAATGTGTGGTTTCTATGAGAGCCACATACTATTTGAAGTCATAAAATGAACCAGAAACAATTTTTATAGGAATTAAGATAATTTGAAAAATTTATGTTGGTGTACTTTAACATGAGAAAATTAGTTCAAACTGTGATGTGAAAACAAAACTGTCTCCCCCTTTGCTGGAAAGCAACTGATAGAAAATCTATTTTCAATAGGTGATAAAAGGCCAAATATAGCAATCCACATTTTGTAGCGGCGGCGAGATACTTGCTTTGCGGGTGTAAATTGTTCACTGTAGTATAACTAGTATTGTCAGCTTAGGCTTGTGCCATCATATATTTGGCTGCCCTTGTCATCACAGTTTGTTGTTACCTGTTCAGCTATATTATTTTCAACAATTTCTTCACATTCTGGGAATACCCTTTACAAAGAGCTCTCTGGCAGAACCTTTAAACTAGGGATGGAGATAATTCAAAGAGAATACATGCCAGGAATGTATTGAAATCATACCCAGAAGAGTTGATGCAGTATATGCAGACAAATGTGGTCGAATAATGTATTGATGTTTTAAAATAAATGCGTTTTTCCTCTTTTAACCCATGAGTCCGGTTACTTGTGGCATTATAGTATAGACTGATAGAATAGTACAGGGTGTCCGAAAAACTTTGACACATTTTAAAAATTTATAACAAAAAAAGTATGCAAGGTAGGATTTGGAAATTCACAGATGTGTTATTTTATAGAGTTTTTTCTGTGTCAAAAAAGTTCAACATATGGCTCTAGTTATTCCATGAGAGCAAAAGTTATAAAATGGCGACTCCATCAGAGAAAACAATATGTGTTGGCTGGTATTTAAAAACAGAATCTGTTATGCTAGTGCAACGAAACTTTCTCACAAAATTTGGAAAAGATTCTTCAAGTTGTAACAGTATCTTAACTTGGCATAAAAAGTTTCAGGAAACTGGAAGTGCCCTTGATAATCGCTAAAAATGTGGGAGAATGAGTATGTCCTAAGACGTCGTTGAAAGAATTGCGGATTAATGGTAGGTCGTATGATTGGACCATTCTTCGTCCACGAACAAACGTTAACAAAACACATTTACTTAGACATGATTCAGATTTTTGCTGTCCTGCAAATTTCCTTCTTACGTCCCAAAATCATTTGGCAACAAGGTAGTGCATTGTCTCATTGGGGTATGACTGTATGAGACTTTTTAAATGAGGAATTTCCAAACAGGTGGATTGAACGAGATGGTCCTATCCAATGGCCTCCTCGATCTCCAGTCATTACACCTATTAACTTTTTCCTTTGGGGATTTGTAAAAGACAAAATTTATTCAACAAAAGTGAACGTGTTGAACTAACAGTGTACTCAAAAGACTCATAATTATTGCAATTTCATGTGTTACGGAGTCTATTTCGGAACATGAATGGGCTGAGCTTGATTACCAACTAGATGTTCTTTGTGCTACAAAAGGTGCACATACTGAAATTCATTGACTATACTAAAAAAACTCTTAATATATAAGGTAACACATATGGGAATTTCTAGATCCTGTGTACTTTTTTTTGTATAAATTTTTAAAATGTGTCAAGGTTTTTTGAGACACCCTGTATATGTATTACAACACAAGCACTGTTTCTTTGGTTATCATAATATTGATTACTTTGAATGGATGTGAAAATTTCATTTTTGAGGTCACGAAGTATATCAGCTGCATTTAAGTCTTTATAATGAGAGTAACAGAAGCTGTTTAAAATGTGAATCTAGGTGTTTCTGGATTGAGATTAATAACATTTATTTTTTAATTTCTGTGAAATTTATTTGCATTTGTCATTGCTTATTTTAGGTGAGACCAGCAAGTATGAAGTTTGACAAAAGACCAATGAATTTAAATACAGAAAATATAAAAGATTTATTGTGGAAAATTATTTCTAGACATTTAGAGGTATTTATTCTAGTTTTCTGATTTTTCATTAGTAACAGCATTTCTCCTGTTGTTTAATTCTATAATTATAATAACTTTGTATAAGATTGGGTGTATATCTAATCATTTTAAATTATTTTATCAGTTAGATTTAAATAAATAGTGATTTTAAGTAATTATTTCATAATTGACAATTGAAAGTAGTATTTAACAAAAATTAGTATTATTTTTCTCATAATCTAGTTTTCTTGCTAATATTTCACTTTTAATTCTTTTAAATATGCATTATGAATTCTTTTGTACAAATTCATAAGTTCTGTGTAAACTGACTTTCTAATTTTGTTTCAATACCTAATAACTATTTTTCTCTGCAAAATATATGAATTGCTTCTAAATTTTGGTATTCTTGTATATTTAGTGTAAAATAAAAAGCACTTTTTTCTCAGTTGTTTTGGAAATAATAAATAACATTGAAACTCGCCTTTTTAGATGCTAGTTTTGTCATTACTTGTGCTTAGATACTTACCAAAGTCCATACAATGCTTGAAAAATCTACTTAGATTTCTTAAAGATCCAAAAATTTTACGAAAGGGCTTCACTAAAACTACTCATTTCTTACTGAACCCTTCAGGTTAGTCTTTACCCTGTATGCAAGCTAATGTACTTTTACCTGATATTTGTCATTTCATAATTTTGATGCATTTGCCAAATATATATCTATACACACATGATAGTATTGCATTAACATGGTGATTTGTTGTGTTTGATATCAGCATAGATTGTGCTATATGCCTTGACGAAAGGGCTCAAAATAGTTTTATTTAGAAACTAGCTGAATACCCGTACTTCCCTACATAGTACATTCAAATTAAATTCAACGGTCAATGTATTAATGCCGAAAATATATATATTTATAATAAATACAATGATCAATGTATGCAATTAATGTAAAAAATATATATATATATATTTATAAAAAAATTGTAATGTATATTTTTATAGTCAAAATAATGTAGAAGAAAATATTCAAATTAAATACAATGGTCAATGTATGCAATTAATTTGTATGTTTAACATCCATAAAACATACTAATTTGAATTAAATTCTTTAAAAACTTCCGTCTCAATTAGTCTAGTGCTTAAATTTTACCTTTTACTGTATTTAATATTTATTTATTTTTATTTTTTTGTCAATTTATTTCGTTGTTATGCACATGATGCAAAATTAATTTAAAGTATCACAAAAAGAAAAGAAACCATGTGATCAGCATTTAATAAATTTAATCCTAAAAATGAATCTTTAAAAATTCACCAAAAATCAGAAAAGGACGCAAAGATTTGAAAAAGATATCATTTTAAAGGAATTTTTATGATCTATCTCGCGATATAAATTTTATAACCCCCAGATGATTATTTTAAATGCAAACTTGAAAAAAGTTGCAAAAACAGCTTAAAAATTTTATTTTAAAATCTAAGAATTTTCAAAAATCTTTCTGAGTGCAACCCTACACTATAAGAAGAATCGCCATGCAAAATTTCAGCCCTTTAGGTCCAGCGGTTATTTGTCTGTGCGTTATTTGTCAGTCAGTTACAGAACTGTTTTATATATATAGACTGTAAAAATAATAGTATAGGCTATCCAAAATTCTCTAATTTACACGATTGAATTGATATTTTCTTCTATAATTGGTATGTATTTTGTAATACATTTCTAAAAACTTCATTTGTATAATCGTTTTTAAAAGCTTAAAATGCTTCTTTAGTGTTTGCCTCATTAGTTAAATTTTCTTGTTTTTTAAAAGATTACTTTTTTTGCATATTTATTCTTTCAGGTAAATGACAGTTCAGACAAAAGTACAGAGCAATTTGTCCTATTTTCTGTCGTTTATGAAGAACTTAAACTCAAATTGGAACGAGATATATCGGAATTCATTTCTATGCAGTTTGCATTTGTCGTTCTTCTCATACTGGCTAATCAGAAAGTGAGTGTTATAATAATAGTTTAATTGCAAAATTTTATGCTTATGGAGGAATACATGAGAAATATTATTAGAAATCTAAACTGATGCAAGTAGAGCTTTACACTGTACTTTTGAAAGTCTCTTTTATGCTATTTCAATTTCACAAAACTGTTACATTAATACTTATTTTTGTTCATTAAAAAAAGAAAGAATTTCAATCCTAAAAAAATAGTGAAATATTAGTAGAAATCTAAACTGATGCAGGTAGAGTTTTACATTGTACTTTTGAAAGTCCCTTTTATGTTGTTTCAATTTTACAAAACTCTTACATTAATACTTATTTTTGTTCATTAAAAAGAGAATTTAACTCCTATTAAAATAGTGAAAAGTGTCGATAGTGTTCCGTATTTGTTTAGACATATGTGATTTGCATACACTGATGGATTCAGAAAATAATGTGGTCGTAATATAAATGACTTTATTATTCTCTCTCTTACCTATTCTTCCTGAACTCTAAATGACTCAGTCTGGTGTTCAATTATCATAGGTTGCAGCAGAATGAACTCTCACATTTCTGAAGATGTCTTGTAAGACAGTGGTGGGTGTAGGGTGGTGCGAGAGATGACAACAGTTTGGGTGGATTTTCTAGTTGTCAGTAGACACCAGAGTTGGTCCAGTGTACATCGCAATTTCATTATCAAAGTGTTCTTTAAAAACAACGATTCTGTGATTGTAACAAAGAGGGCATTTAGGCTGTGCTTCAGACTATGCAACTGAAGCTGTTCCTTATCGAAAAGCAATCCTACAATGTGTTTCAAATGTAAAAGCAAGTGGGTATGCATTACCAGGGAAACCAAGGGGTTGTCCTTGGATCATTAGATTACCTGAAAATGTGCAAGGAGTCCATAAATCCACAATTCGTGAGGAATTTTCAACCATTCCCCCCACAGATGACCAACAGAGTGATATAAAACTTTAGAGAATGACTTTGGCAGTGCATCACAAATAAGAGGCCCCACATGAGAGAGAGATTATTTTCAAAGCCTAGTGGAAGAAAACTAGACTGTTAATACTTTTTGAAGGTATAAAACTTTTTTCTGTAAATTCTTTAATTTGTTTTTATTACCCTTTGAAACGTGGTAATCCATTCTGCCACACCCTGTATATGACATTAATTTTGCAGGGAATTTAAATTCATAGGTTGAATTAAACAATATTTCTTTTTGCCATTTTTACTCATTTTTCAGAGTGTTGAGAGAAAACTACTTAACATTTTGATGACCACAACCTAAATACAGTGGAATCTCGATCGATTGTTCCCCAAATTTTCGGTTTATTTCACCCTGTCTGGATGATCATATTGCTTTGTTATGTTCCCTCATTTATCGTTTTCCTGCATTAATCGTTCAGTTCAGTTGGTCCCTTGAAAAATGATAGATCAATATTCCACTGTATTTAAATACTTTACATTTTTTCTGTTTACTAACTACTGGAAAGAGTTTATTTGTTCCATTTCTTAAATTTTCTTTTCTTCTCATTCTAGACTCTGCTCATTGAAAATGTTAAAGAAAATACTGATCTTAGTATCAAACAAGACATTTCTGAAATTGAAGTGACCGAAAATATGTAACTTTTTCCATGCTTATGCATATTTTAACTAAAATGCCGACTTTTATAGAAGTAATGTATTACACATTTGTGTAATATTTTTTCTTTTAACGATTTAATAAGATTGTGCAAAGAACTGGTTATCTTGTAAGCTATCCAGAAAAGCTCTTCTATTTATTATATTGTCATCTATGATTGTAAATTTTATGTGTAAATTTAAGTTTTTATTTTATATTTCATTCAATATATAAAATATATTCATACTGTGTACTTTATTGTAAATATATTACTCATCTATTTATATTTAAAATGTGCTGATATTGCTTGTTAGTTTATTCAACTGAGTCTAGCTCAGAAACTAAATGCGACCACTCAAAATTTATGGCTTTGTCTTGAAGTAATGAGAAAAATATCATTTTGTTGCATAAATTGGTTTTACTGATGATAATGCATTGGTTTCACTGAATTGAGGCATTCACTTATAGAGAAAAGGCAAAATTATTCAGTAGTGGTTTCAGTGTCAGCCTTTTGACATTTCGCTCACTCCTTTCAACGTCATATCTCAAAAAACAAGTTTTTCAGGAGAGTTATTTGAAAGTTTAAAAGTACACTGAAATGTATTGAAAATGAATTCTAATTCTGCTCCCTAGCGGCTAAATATTAAGTGGTGAGATATAACGACCTTGCAGGGATATATACTCTTTCAGGGCATTCTGAAAACAGGCATAACTAAAAACTGCCAATTTTTGAGGTATGACGTTGTTGAAAGGAGTGAGCGATTTGTCAAATATTCATTCATGTTATTTCATATTTCTGAGTTAATCCACATTGGTGTAATCTATGTTTAGGATATTTTCGCATAGCAACAAATGTGTATTATTCATCAAAGCATGTAATTCACATTTCAGATATTTTGTTTGCTGATATTTCTGTCATCATTTCTCATTGCACCTCCTAATCTAAAATATCAGATGATTATCTGAAAGAAAAACATTAATCATGAATATGTGAGGTCATCTGTTTTGTGTATAAAATTATTTAGCATCATCAGACGAAAATGCATTGGTTTCACCGAATTGAGGCATTCACTTATAGAGAAAAGGCAAAATCATTCAGTGGCAGTTTCAGTGTCAGTCTTTTGACATTTGTCAAATATTCATTCATGTCATTTCATATTTCTGAGTTTATCCACATTGGCATAATCTATGTTTAAGATATTTTCGCATAGCAACAAATGTGCATTATTCATCAAAGCATGCAATTCACATTTCAGATATTTTGCTTGCTGATATTTCTGTCATCATTTCTCATTGTACCTCCTAATCTAAAATATCAGATGATTATCTGGGGAATAATAAAAAAAAAAATCATGAATATGTTAGGTCATCTGTTTCGTGTATCAAGTTATTTAGCATCATCAGACGATATTTACATATTTCTGAACTTTAAGAATCTGCTCCCTACAACCTCCGAAATCCAGAATCGTTCAGGACATAGAGTATTCAGATTTGGGACACGGAGATTTCAGATTTGGGAATATTTTGGATTTGAGAGGTTTTTAAATAACATTACAAAATTTTAGGGGAAAAAATAAACACTTTTAAAAAAATGTAAAATGGTAATATAAACCTAAATACAGAACATATAATTACATTATAATTTAAACATTTCAATCAATAATGTCTGTTGCTTTAGTTTCAGCTAATTAGAAATTATATTTTCTTGAATCCTATATAGTGCCATAATTTCATGTTCTGAGATAAAATTCCACTGTTCTAAGCCTAATATTGTTTTATCTAATGATTTTATCAGGTCTTCCGTTGACATTCTTTCATTTTGGGGGCATTCTGAATCACTTATCAATCACTTACCACACTATCAATAATTTCAGAATCGCTCAGAGAACCGATGATCAGCACATTTTTGTCAATGTCTAAAGCTTCCTGTATGTCCGATTTATCCAAGTTTATGTTGCCTTTATTTGCACATTCTACTAATTCTGCTATTTCAGCTTCTTTCTCAGACACTTGAAAGCCTTCAAAATTGCTGCTGTCACTTCCCTGAAAGGAAGCGCATTTTTTTACCGATTATTTTGATAGCGACATCTATCAGTAAAATAGAAAAGTAAAATTGGCTCTTTATTAAAACATTCCGGATTTGGGAGGTTGTACTGTATCAGATTTATGTTATGGTAATTTTTTATCATTGTGTGAAGGGTTCATTTCTACATTATATTGTGTTAAACTCTATTGTATAAATTAGTATGTAAATTTATGCTTGAGTTTTCTGGATTCTGTACACTTTTTATCAAGAAATGTTATTCTATATAAAACTTTCATTTTTAGTTTGATTGATAAAAATTACTCTGAAAATAATTAGTAGCTCAATTTCCAAGACTTTCATTGACTTTTTTTTTATTATTTATATACATATATATATATTTATACAGTGGAATCTCGATCTATCGTTTTTCAAGGGACCAACTGAACTGAACGATAAATGCGGGAACATAACAAAGCAATATGATCGTCGGGACTGGGTGAAATAAATGACACATACGGGAAAACGATGTTTCGGAGAACGATCGATCGAGATTTCACTGTATATAAATATGTGAAAATGTTTTTTTCTTTTGTTGCCTTTAGAAATATTTTCTTTTTTTAAAACTGTAAAAGAAATTTCTCTTCAGTGTTGATAATTGTTGACTTGAAAAAAAAAATGAAGATAAAAAAATATTCATAATTCCATCTTAACTCTGACAGATATTTTTTATTGTTTATATATACAGAAATGGCAACATGTGAACTTTCTCTCACTTTATGTTACTTAGTTTTACATTTAGTGGTAGGAACAGACCAAAGTAATAATTAAAATTTTTTGCCATCTTTAATAATTGGTACCAAATCTGTATTAATTTCATATTATCTACTTATAGAAATTCCTCTACCCCCGTCCCCCAAAAGAAAAAAAATTATTACCATTTCAAGACTTTTACAGCTGATTTTCTCATCAATTATGCTGTTTCTCTTTTCTCATTAGAATGGGAGTTCTTCAAATTTTTATGTAAATTAATTTGTTGTCTAAACCTCATTAAAGTTTTAAAATGTGTTTTAATTATTTGTTGGTGTGTTTAGTGTGTATGAGCATTACTTAATTTTAAAATAATTCCTTTAAGGGGATCTACAACATGGCATGGTACATTTAGAATATTATCAGTACTGGCATTTAATGGGCAAATGGAAGTTAAAATTTTTCATCTTAAAACTAGAATACAGGGAAACCTCTCTAGCTGACCACCCCTCAAAATGGCTAATTTTTTTTTTTCTTTTTCGGAACCATGATTGGCTTAGAGAAATTTCATTGTATGTGACTTATACTGACGAATGTACACTTTATACTTTTAAATAAATTTGCGAACCAAATTTATTAATAACACAGGTCTACAAAAAAAATATTTTTAGAAGTTGTTTGTAATTTGAACTGATTTCTATGTATTTTTCAGTGCTGATTTTAAAAATGAAATCCATTTTTTTCTATCTTGTTAGGTTATCTCATAAAAAGGGTGTGTATTTTGGGTAAAAAACTCAATTTAATGCAATTTTGTACATTTTTTTCTAAAGGTTTTAAATTTTAATTAACAGATAAAAGATGCCATGGTTTACATTTACACAACAGAATATTGAAAAAAGTGCATAACTGTAGAGTCAAAAGCCCTTCTAGAAGCGATTTCATCTCACTTCAAAACTTCTTTTAGTGCTCTTCCTGCTGTGGACAGCTTGAGGATCATCCCTTTTTAATATCCAGCAGTAATCCGCTATCATGTTAACGTTACATCCTCCTTGGTAACTTTTTTCTCATTTCCTTGATGTCTTGATGGAACCTTTCGCCCTGCTCTCCACTTACATCACCAAGATTTGCAGTCAAGGTATGAGTGGAGAAAATGAACTTTTATGCTCATATTACAACCCAGCTTCATGAAGTTGTCTAGCATGTCAGGGACGATTGACTTGTAATTTGGGTCCTTTTTGTTTCCCAGAAAACTGGTTAAAACTAGTTTAAAAGATACCCATGCTGCTTTTTCTTTTGTTTCCATTTTTTCTTTCTCAAAGCTGGCATCCCTCATTAGTTTTCTGATGTCAAGTTTGACAAACACCGTTTTTATCTTTGCCTCGCATAACCCAGGAAACTGCTCACAAAGGTATCAAAAACATTCTCCTTTTGGTCTCCTTCATTGACAAATTGTTTCATCAAACCCAATTTAATGTGTAGTGGTGGAAGTAATACCTTTTTGGGATCTACAAGACTCTCTTTCTCAACATTTTGAACTCTAACCTGCAAGGTTTTTCTCAGGTGCCATTCTTTCTTTATATAGTGTTCCTTCCTGTCACGACTGTCCTACTCGCAGAGAAAGCAAGGGAACTTTGTGTAACCACTCTGTTGACCAAGCAACATTGAAATCACTTTTAAATCGCCACAAATCGTCCATTTATGATCTGAATAACAATTTTCTTTAAACCAGCTCAAGATTTTCGAAGCATTCTTTTAGATGTGGTACAGTGGAAGATAGTGGGAAGGAGGATGTTGGGGACAGACAGGCACTAACACTAAAGATGTCAATGGAGGGAGATAGTAAGGGATGGGAGGGAAGGTCGACAGACAGGCACTAATAAGAGAGTGATGCAGTTTTAACCGTATTACCCTAGTTTTAGTATGACTGTCCAGTATATATGTTATGTTTTATTCGTGGTTGTATGCTTAACTTATCTACTTAATTAAATTCTTTTCTCATAATTAACTTTCACTTTTAAGTTTTGCTGTGAAAAATGCCAGTGATCGTATAATAAAACATATCCCCATAACTAAATTATTTTCTCAAAACTAACCCCCCTTTAAGCTTTACTTAGAATAAAGTGCAACTTGTTGGCCCACCAAAAAGACAAACTCAAACATTCGCTACACACTAGAGTAGAGGCAAAATAATTCATTTATTTTAATTTCTATAATTTTAACATTTCTTCTAAATTTAATGACACACAATAATCTCCAATCATATATTTTTTTTCACAAAATAAAACAATTAAACAAACATTAGCAAATTTCTGGTGGCTGGCGAATACCCCTAAAACGTAGAATCAAAACCTGTTTACTTTTTTTCTTTCACTTTACTTTTAACTATTTGAGCTCAATTCTAGAACAATTAATTTTTTAAATTATAAAAAAAATAATTTAACGATACCTTCAGTCGACTGAAAGAAAAAAGAGAAGAGAAGAGAAAAAAAAGAAAGGGATAAAATAAAAAAAAGGTTGGTCATCACTCGTCAGCCTCCGATAGCTCTCGGACTTCTGCGGGAGACATCTCTCAGCCCTTCCATCACACAAGGAAGCATCAGCGCTGGATCGGATAAGCAGTTGGCGGCTACCCGGGTCAAATCGGAACTGCTCCTCAAGTCATCCCCCTTCTTGGGAAAAAAAAACTTTTCACCCCCCGAATGCATGCGCGCCGGAAGGCAGGACGTAGGAAATAGTTCTTATCCACGCCTTTTCCAGATACGAAATTTTACTTTCCCCTGCTAAAACGTTATAAGGGAGGCGCAGATCTCTACCATAAGTTATAAAGGCTGGGGTCTCGTTAGTGGCTAAATGGACTGCCGACCGAATGGATAATAGGGCAAATTTAAGTTTAATGTCCCAGTCCGTGTGGCTGTTGTTCACTAAATGAGCTAAGGCCGAGGAGACTGTAGCATGCTGCCTTTCTATCTTGGCATTTGCGGCCGGATGATAAGGGGAAGTAGAAACGTGATGTATGTTAAATTTCTTGTATACGTCCGAAATCGCTTCCCCGACTAAATTTCTCCCCTTGTCAGTTATAATGGTCTTGGGACACCCGTGTCGTGAAACAAAATCTGCCAATGTGTCAGCAATGGTATCTGAGGTAATATTAGAAACGGGGTATGCCTCTGGCCACTTCGAAAAAGCGCATACATATGCTACAATGTAACGGTTTCCCTGTTCGGTTAGGGGGTACGGACCTGATATATCTAGGTGAACTGTCTGCATGGGTGCATCCTGAATTTTAAGTCGCTGCAGTTCCGCCAAACCACCTGGTTTATGAGCACGGCGCTCCAAACATTGCATACAAGATTTAATTAAATTTTGGACATGCGCACTTAGCCCCGGGCAAAAGAAAAATTGTTTAAGTCGATTATAGGTCTTAAAATGTCCCATATGGCAAGCTATTAAGGATTCGTGCGCTAAAGAAAAAACTTTGGTTAACAGGCTGAGCGGAAGCACCACCTTCTCTTGGGAATCTCTTCGGGACTTACCCCTCAAATCATTACATTTTAAAACATTATTCTGGGAAATAAAAAAATTCATGTAGACAGGTCTCACCTGGAGTCCCTTTTTCACTAATTTTAAAACTTTACTACAAAATGGATCTTTCTCCTGGGCTGCCCTAACTTCTTTTAAAAAATTTTGGTCTTCGATGACATTAAACGATACCTGATCAGGAGGGATTGCATAGCACTGTTCACCATTTACAGGTTCGCTTACATAGTTTACCTCTTCAGAAATTTCAAAATTTATATACCTAGACAAAAAATCGGCCGTGGAGTTGCATTTACCTTTTATATATTTAGTCTCGAAATCAAAATCCGCCAACGAACACAGCCAACGGGCAATACGTGACGTGGGGTCCTTAAGTTTTAAAGCGTGCGTTAGCGCAGCGTGATCAGTAAATAGAGTAAATTTTGAGTTAAAGAGATAACATTTAAAATAGTTTACGGCCCATACGACAGCTAGGAGTTCTCGCTCAGTCGCAGAATAACGGGTTTCTACCTCCTTAAGTTTTCTACTCGCGAACGCTACAGGCCTGGGAAAATTGTCTTCATCCAGCTGTGCTAAAACTGCGCCTGAGGCGAAGCCTGATGCATCAGTATAAACAATAAAGGGTTTGTCTAATTCCGGAAGCTTTAAGGTGGGGATGGATGCCAAACCTGCGCTTAAATCCTCAAACTCTGCCTGTGCTTCCTCTGACCAAAAAAATTTACCCTTGTCCTTTGTTAAATTAGTTAGATTGAGGGCTCTTTTAGAAAAGTCGGGGAGAAATTTTCTGTAAAAATTTAATGTGCCAAGAAAACTACGAACTTGCTTACGCGACGTAGGAATTTTGAAATTCTTAATTACGTTTACATTTTTATCGGTGGGAGAAATTTTGCCGTCCTGTACCTTGAATCCTAAAAAAGTTATGTCAGATTTAAAAAAGGAACATTTACTTGGTTTTAATTTTAAATTGTGCTGCCTTAATCTATCGAAGACAAGCTGCAATTTTTCAAAATGCGAAGGAATGTCGTGCGATGCTACAGCAATATCATCGATGTAAATCTGAATGGACAGGTCGCTTAAGTCACCTAAGACAACATTCATTAACCTTTGAAAAGCGTTGGGGCTGGTGGCAAGTCCAAAAGGGCTTCTCGTGAAATTAAATAGACCTTTATGGGTCGAAATGGCAAGTTTAAATTGATCCTCCTCTTTAATTAACTGTTGAAAAAAACCAGAGGTCAAGTCTAAGGTTGAAAAAAATTTAGCACCGGATAAGGCATCAATAGTCTCATTAATATTAGGGATGGGGAATGAATCTTTAATTAATTTCTTATTTAATTTCCTGAAGTCTACTGCTAATCTATATCCACCATCGGCCTTTTTTACTAACATAACCGGCGCAGCAAATTCGGAATCTGAGGGAACTAAAATGCCGCTGTCTAACAATAAGTTTAGCTGCTCATTCATTTCATTACGTAAGTGATATGGCACTCTGTAAGGTTTGCATTTTACAGGCTCGTCATCTATTAATTTAATGTTATGGGGTACCGTCGAACACCCTGGTAGCTCTAACACCGAGGCAGCGAAAACATCCGAATTGATTTTTAGAAAATTTTGCACTTCACTTTTTAATTGGGTGGGCAGGTGATCAAGTTCGAAATTTGTATTCCACGTTAAGTCCGTATGATCTAACGTTGCTATATCAGCATTGTCAACAAAATTTAGCGAATTTATATTTTTATTACTGTACAGAGGTTCCACGAATCCAAGCTCTGTACCCTTATTTATGTGTACCTGGGCAGTGCCGAAATTAGCGAGCTTAACGAAAAGTGACTGCTCAGAATTGGTACAAATGGCGTTGGCCACTAAAATATCCGAAATAGCCGCAGTGGGCGTAATTAAGATTAAATCGGAATATGAAGGAAGGGGTGACTTCACTTTAGCCGGAATAATTACTTGCTCCCCAGGGGGTATGATAGTTTTAACCTTAGCAAAAATTTTGATATTTTTAGAGACCTCAACCTTGGGCTCCTCTACTAGAATTGTATTAACCTCCCTCTCTTCCGTAACACAAAATGGGATAAAAGTCAAATCTGGACACAGAACTTGTTTAGTTTTAAAATCAATGCGAATATTATACTTGGTTAAAAAGGGAATACCTAAAATAATATCGAAATGAGTTGACAAAGAGCCTTGGATGACTTTAAAATTCTCACAACACCTAAAATTTCCCAAATCAAAAAATAGCTCAGCCTGCGATGTAATTCTCAGTGCCTGCTGTGAAACAGTTCTAAGGGGTGTGTTACAGTCATTCGTACTGAAGGTTTTAAATAGTTTAGCTTCTCTCTCTCCTATCAAATTTACTGAACTCCCCGAATCCATAAGTGCGATAAAAGTTGTATCTTGCGCATTGATTGTTACAATGGGCCACCTAAAATTTTGATTCGCAGGGAAAAGGAATTTTGATTACTTTTCCGTATTCCTCGCCCAGCCCGAGAGGAGACCCGCGGAAGGTTACAAGACGGCTATCGGCGCGCTGCTCTGTCTTCAAGTGTTCTCTTCAAAATCAAACAAGAACCCAGCGCTACGCAATATAGAAAAAAAAATACTACAGTTGACAACCCATCGAAATGTGAAAAGTTGTGCGTTGTGGACTGATTTTTACGGCGTCGGGAAAAGGCGTGGATAAGAACTATTTCCTACGTCCTGCCTTCCGGCGCGCATGCATTCGGGGGGTGAAAAGTTTTTTTCTCCCAAGAAGGGGGATGACTTGAGGAGCAGTTCCGATTTGACCCGGGTAGCCGCCAACTGCTTATCCGATCCAGCGCTGATGCTTCCTTGTGTGATGGAAGGGCTGAGAGATGTCTCCCGCAGAAGTCCGAGAGCTATCGGAGGCTGACGAGTGATGACCAACCTTTTTTTTATTTTATCCCTATCTTTTTTTTCTCTTCTCTTCTCTTTTTTCTTTCAGTCGACTGAAGGTATCGTTAAATTATTTTTTTTATAATTTAAAAAATTAATTGTTCTAGAATTGAGCTCAAATAGTTAAAAGTAAAGTGAAAGAAAAAAAGTAAACAGGTTTTGATTCTACGTTTTAGGGGTATTCGCCAGCCACCAGAAATTTGCTAATGTTTGTTTAATTGTTTTATTTTGTGAAAAAAAAATATATGATTGGAGATTATTGTGTGTCATTAAATTTAGAAGAAATGTTAAAATTATAGAAATTAAAATAAATGAATTATTTTGCCTCTACTCTAGTGTGTAGCGAATGTTTGAGTTTGTCGTTTTGGTGGGCCAACAAGTTGCACTTTATTCTAAGTAAAGCTTAAAGGGGGGTTAGTTTTGAGAAAATAATTTAGTTATGGGGATATGTTTTATTATACGATCACTGGCATTTTTCACAGCAAAACTTAAAAGTGAAAGTTAATTATGAGAAAAGAATTTAATTAAGTAGATAAGTTAAGCATACAACCACGAATAAAACATAACAATGGTGTCGTGCCCTTTCTGGGTTTTGGCACAATGCGATGTTGGCCCGCGAAAACTAATTTAAATGTAAATGAGGCAATAGTTTAAAATAAGATATGAAATGTATAATTGAGTATTGTGAAAAATATATTATTTTGTTTTGTGTTAGTGTGTATTTATATGTATTTTGGGGGACTGTATAAATTGCATGGGAAATGTGTTATATCTGATTGTATTTTATGTACGCGAATATTTTGGGGGAACAATTTGGTTATGTACTGGTGTTTTAGTAATGCGGTAAGTGATGTGTGCGTGAGGGAGTAAGTTGTATCCCAGTTTTGCCCTACTTGTAAGAAACTTTAGAGTTATGCCAAATTCAGGCGAATCAAACCCCCCAGCTATCGGCGAGCTTAGCCACTACGAATTACAAGACGACGAAACTCAACAAGTTGAGGGTGCAATGACTTTTCAGCGGCGTGATTTGCTGCTAAGTCATCTTGAATTGATTCCGACTTTTACGGGTACAGACCCCCATTTCACATTTGCGCGTTTCAAAAGTAAATTTGAGGAGATTGCTCGTTTCCTACAATGGTCAGCAGAGGACCAATTTTTCGCAGTGCGGCAAAGATTAGCAGGGCAGGCTCAGACCGTTTTTTCAAATTTTAAAGAAGAAATAGCGTCAGTTCGGGATTTGTTTGCAGTTTTAGGGGAGAGGTTCGAGACCGAGAAAGACCCGGCAACTTTGTTAGCCGAATTTTGGGCGTTTAAGCAAAGCCAGGCTACCCCCGTTAAAGAATTTCTAGCTATGGCGCGATCAAAAGTTAAGACGCTTATACAGAAACATAATTTACCAAACGCGACACGAAAGGAGATGGAAGAGCAGTGGCTTGTTTCTATGCTCTTAAAAAACTTATTGCCCCCTATTCGCAGAGCAGTCATAGCTCGTAACCCAGAGGATTTGGAGGAATTAATCGAAATTGCTTGCCTCGAAGAAAAGGCGATCAAGCAGGTGGGAGCTAGGACGGAACCTGAGCCTACAGCGGTGGTGTACGCAATTGGTCAGGGAGACGCCTCGTTCAACGGAGATAGGCAAGCCAAGTTGGAAAACTTAGTTGCAAAGCTCCAGGAATCTGTGGGCCTCCTTTCCTCCCAGTTAGAGAGTTTAACAGTTGCCGCACCGCTGCAGGCTTCGCCTTCGTTGCGTTGTTTTAAATGTAACCAGCTGGGCCATCTTAGAAGTCAGTGTCCTCAGCGCGAACGTACCGAAAGGAGAGGTTCCCTAGAGCAAGGGCAGCCGGGCCAGAGCAGACAGCAGTCCCGAAATTTTGAAAGGTCACCGATCCCGGGGTGGCGAAATTGGAGGGGGGACAATGTGTACCGATCTCCGTCGAGAGAAAAGGGGAGGGTATCGAGTTACCCAGACATAGACTTGGGAAAGAAAGAAAACAGTTTAGGGAATACAGGATTTTAAGGACAGACAAAGGGGGTAACTTAGAAACTAATAATTTTTTATTTGTAAACTTGACTAAAATCCGCCAGCCGTCGCTCAGCCACCTTACTACATTTTAACTGTACCTACACACTTAAACACTTCTTTTAACATCAATAATTGTGATATAACATATATAAGAATGTCTATTTCATTGCAAATGTCTTAAAACTTTCTCCCATTACTTTTTAAAAGTGTTTGTAAGCAAAATATACCAGTTTCTTTGGAAATATTTGAAATTTTGTCTAAACTCATAGTGCTACCTTACATTAAAGACATACAAATTCGACAAAACTAGACATGCTAATTATAACAAAACTGTATGTGATGGAATTTTTTCAATTATTTTCCCATAATCAGCACCAAAAATACTATAAAGATCACTGATTATATTTGAGACAATT
The DNA here is from genome assembly GCA_907164885.2 of Dolomedes plantarius. Lineage (NCBI taxonomy): Eukaryota > Metazoa > Arthropoda > Arachnida > Araneae > Dolomedidae > Dolomedes > Dolomedes plantarius. The sequence continues at coordinate 19,392,754 of OU015499.1, forward strand.
TTTTTGTTGCTGACCTGTGAATTTAATATATGGAAAATATGAAATAAACAGTAATACTTAATCAAGCTTAAATATATTCTTGGAGATTAAAATCTAAAATTTTTCACAAATTTTGAGTATCTTAAACAGTTATTTTTAAATGCCATACTTAAAACTATCTTTAGCATTTTCATTTGATATTTGGAACATATTCTATATTAATATCAGCTGCATATTAAAATATCGCAGTGAATGAACCTTCTTTTTTTTTTCTATACTGTGTGTTAAAATATAAGATTGCATATGCGTTTTGGAAATTATGGAATGCCGGTCAAAAATATCAATAACTAATGGAAGGTCTGAACAACAGAATACACAATTTGAAGTCTACTCTGAGATATTCAGAAGGTGTCTTTGAGAACTATTATAATGGTTGTTCAAGGAAACTGACATTTAAAGATTTTTTAAAAGCTTTATAAGCACTGCAATGAACTCTGTAAGTAATTGTGTCCTTGATTATGAATGTGGTCTAAGTCATTGTACCAGTGATTACAAAAGTGGTGTAAGTCATATTTTTTGCTTTGAATTATTTAAAGGTTTGGGTTTGAACAAACCAGAAAATATTTTTATACTATATAATTAAATATTTCGGAAAATATTTGCAATTCAATTTTTAAATTTTTGCAAAGACTGCTTCAGATAAAAATAATGTAAAAGAATGCAATGGGAATGCTTAATTTCTTTATTTTTAGATTCTTGACTTGCACATTTTCCGTAGTCACCAGCACAATGACTTAGACCACTTTCATAATCAAGGGCACAATTGAGAAAATTAGGACAAATCTTTTTTATTATTATTATTTCCAATTGCAATTAGAAAAGATATCTGAGGCCAAAAGAAAGAAACAATGGACAAAATGAAATACGAAAAGCAGCCACAAAAAGAGAGTCTCTAGAGCCATAAGGTCCCTTGCTTGCCAGTAGCGCTCCTATGGGGTTTTCACAGAGAAGGTGAGACCTGTTCATCACCTCTTGAAGGTCAAAGAGTTTACAGTAGGGGTCATTGGTAACTTGTATAACTAGGAAAAATCTAACATTTGATAATTAGGATTGAAATATTTCCAATTCCCAATTAGAGGAAAAAAATTTGGTAATGTATAAAAAGGCAAAAATTTAGTTGTATTTTTCCCAAATTAAAAATCATGAAAAATTAAAGATAATTAGTTTTCTCAGAATATGAATTAGTATAGAATAGTTCTTTTGAACAAATTGCAAAAGGGTAAGTGAATTTAATTTTTGATTTCTTGTCAACATTTCACCAATGAATCACGAGTTTAAATATTTTATCAGCAAAGGACAAAAAAAAAAATTAAGAATTTGTGATATCAGATGGACTACTAGCAGATCCAATTTCTGTTTTAAAGAACAGTTCTAAAAAACTATTAAAATACCTTATTTCACTCAAGTGAAAATGAGAAACCTTTTTGTAAATTTGAAGTAGTTAACTTATCAGATATCTTTTTAAGATAGCATTGTTACCAGTTTTATTTTAGAAATAACCAAAATTTTAGAGAAATCATTTAAAGGATTGCAAAATTTACAAAATAAAATGAAAAATAATGTTTTCTAATAAAATGTTCATAATAGAATTTTTACCTCATTTCGCAGAAGTTCTTTTTCGATATTTTAAATGATTTTTCTTTTCTTTCTCAAGAAATAAAAAAGTGATTTTCAGATGGGAAAGAATGTGGGAATAGGTTATAACTACCGAATCTTTTAAGGCTACTGTGTGCTAATCCTATCAGATTCACTCACCTGAATGTTAACCTTATGGAGAAAATTTGTCCAAGAATTGCTGACTTGGATTTAAAGATTAAAAAAATTTTTTTTTTTTAAATTGTACTCTGTAATACAGAAAGAAATTCGACACCCGGGAGCATTTTTTTAATTAAATACAAATAATATTTTTAAATTTAAATTATTCGGGGCAAAAAATTGGTCTAGTGTGTTTTAAACTCTCATAAATTCCATTGGTTGACGAAATTTATAAAATGATTCCTGTTGCAAGGTGCAGAAAAGTTCAGGCTATTTGAAAAAACCATTTTTATTGGATGATCGGCATTTATGTAGCTGTAAATAGACAAATTTCCTACATAGGTTAGCAATGAGGTAAGCGAATCCAATAGGATTAGTACACAGCAGCTTTAAACTGCCCACATTTTTTCATTCTTTACAAAAACAAACAATGGCCAGTGCGAGAAACACAGTCACTCATCGAGGACGAAAATAGAGGCCTAATTAAGACCTAAGTCGAAAATCACTAAGTTTCTTTAGACGCCTCTGTAACGATCGCATCTCTCATACCGCACACTTTCATAGTTTTCTTTTTTTCCTTTTCTCGCTTTTATTTGCTTTTCTGAAAAACTAATAATAACCGTGCAAAAGTCGAACCAACCAACTCGGGACAATATTCTGGTCACTAAAATACCGTTCCACGACGTTGACCAACCATGTAAGGTTAAATACTAAAATGAAGTAAAGATATTGAAAGCGATTTCAGAGATGGAAGTTATGCAATTTAAGGAATACGCCACCGTTGAAAAGTATAAATCCAAAACGAGCTATATCGGTTGTTAATTGATCGATTATAATCAATATCCTACGGACATTCGCCCATATTCACTGCTAAACTTGTAGGCTACTTTATTATGGGAGAATCAATGTAACATACAACGAAGGGACAGCACAGAATCATCCTTGCCATCGTCGGGATTCGACCCCAGGCCTATGTGGTTACAGCTTGCGTCACTTCCTACTATATAACCTGAGCGGCCCAGTTTCCAGAAGTAGAAATGTTTTAGAAACTTTTTTAACTGTGCTACGGAAACGCAGGGCTAGTCCTTAAGAACTCTTTATTTTGAGTTTCTGTTTTTAAGGACCTTTATGAAGTGTTTATTTTTCTACTCGGGGTCCACTTTTTTTCACTCGCCATCGGTCCTTAAAAAATTTACATTTTAGACTTAAAATATCAGAATTTTCTGTTTATTATTGTCATTGAGGGAAATGCAAATATACTTTTTTATGGGTGGGTGTCTCATTTTTTGTTTTCTAGTTATTCAGAGAGAATACTTTTTTGATATCCCACTCCTCTCCGCTCCAAATATATAAAAAACTATTTTTACAGTTTTCGATTAAGCGTCTGTGCGACAAAAACAAGAGTGTGCATTTATTGACTAAAATTTTACATTAGAAAGGAAAAACTACATATGAACACTGGCGCATCTAATGGCAGGAAAGGGGAAAAAAGTTAACATTAAACTGAAAAGTCATTTTCTTTAACATTTTCTCTTTTTAACTGGTTTTTGTTTATTTTTTAAAACAGGCCCATTTGATTATACAATGTCAACAGTCTTGACTTCATTAAAGGTTTTGTTAAGATGTCAGACTTGTTTTTCTGTCGACACCTGTTCAACATTCAGTTTTCCTTCTAGTACTTTCTCACGCGCAAAGAAATGCTTTATTTCGATGTGTTTAGTCCGTCGATGATATTCAGGGTTGTGTGACAGCTTTACAGCTGCCTTGTTATCCACTTGAAGTGTGGGCACTTCCTAAGTTTTCTACACCCCGGAACAGCCTATGAAGCCAAATTACTTCTTTGGCTGCCTCTGATACTGCTATGACTTCAGTCTCAGTGGTAGAGGTGGCAATAATGGCTTGCCTTTGGCTGCACCAAGAGATAGCTTCCCCCCAGCATATATCCTCACATATCCAAAAGTTGATCAACCGTTTTTGTACATACACCATAATCCGAATCACTATAGCACTGAAGTACACCTTTGTTATCTGTTTCACGATATATGATTCCATAGCTAAGTCTAGCAGCTTTGTAGCGAAATACTCTTAACTCGCACTATATCTTCTGCAGATGGGTTTCCGAGTGATGTTGACAGAAATCCTACACTGTAGCCTAGATCTGGCCTAGTTCCCACCACGAGGTACATAAGAGCACCAACAGTTTGTCTTTACGGAAAATCAGATATCTTGCAATCCTGAATCCTTTAACACAGGGGTTTGCCACAGGTTTGCATTCATCAAATCTGAAGCTCTGAAGAATTTTTTTGGCATATCCTTTTTGACTGACTGTTACTGAGTTCAGTAACAGTCAGTCCTATGACCTTCAATTTTAAGTCCTAGAAAACAGTATACCTCTCCAACAGAAATCTTGAATTTATCTTTCAACTCTTTTATGAATATTTCAGAGTCCTGTTGGTCAGTGTCCGCAATTAGACCGTCTTCAACATACAACACTATTAACAATTTTCTGCTTTTTCTTTCACCAATGTAAAAGCATGGGTCAGCTTCGCTTGCTTTAAAACCAAGATCTATTAGAAACTTGCCAAAACTCTTGTTCCAACAACGTGGTGATTGTTTTAGGCCATACAGGCTACGCTTGAGACTGCATACTCTTTCTGTGCTATCCTTGAAACCTTCTGGTTGTTGCATAAATATGGTTTCTTCCAGATCTCCATAAAGGAATGCTGTTGATATGTCGAATTGTGTCAAATGCATTCTTTCTTCAGCTGCGATGTATTGTTCCCAATTAGGCTACTGGACTGTATGCTTCACTGTAATCAATCCCCGACGTTGACTGAAGTTCATGACAACAAGTCTGGCTTTATATTTATTAATGCTGCCATCTGGATTTGTCTTGAGTCTGTAAACTTATTTGCAGGGTATTGCTCTAGCACCAACTGGTAGATCAGTCAGCTCCCATACTCATATGACATTGAAAAAAAAAACACTCCAACTTTTAATATTGTCTACAAAGGTATTTTGAAGTGTCTATATCTCATGTTTCCCTGTTTTGTGTTATACATGGACATGGCCATAAAGTTTTCGTGAAGTTCCTAATAGGGCTAAAAAAGCCCTTAACCCTATGGATATGGCAAGCACTGAAGCTTTTCTCGCATAGTCCAAAAAGGAATGAATTAAGTTTAAAAGAAAGGTAAAGTTAAGTTACAAAATTAATTAAAGAAGTTACAAAAATAAAAATAAAAACATTAGAATTTAGTAAGTTAAAGTTAACTAACAAAAATTAAATTAGCTAGACTTGTCAAAATAAAATTTTCCAATATAGGATAAAATAAAAAGCAAAATATAAAGATTAAACTCTAAAAAGTCGAAGACGAGCCATAGAGGACCGCCAGCAGCAAAAATGTTAAACGCTGGGATCAAACCCAGGATGGGAATGAACTATCAAGCAACCCGTGCTTGAAAACAGGTCGAAAAAGGAAGCAAGCTGATGAATTTGTATTACAGAGGTTTAAAAAAGATCAAGCTTAACAACTGGCCGAGAGCAAAATAAGTCCCGCAGCCTAACTCGCTGACGAAACAAGGTCCAGGATCTTAGCAGAAGATATTATCAGGGAGGACTGCTCACAAATTAACCATGAGGATTCGCAGGGGCATATTACACCAACGGGACGACACACTTCCTATGTCCCCCCCCCAAAAAAAAAAAATAAAAATAAAAAACGCAACAGGATGTGACTGCATATAATTAGGAAAAAAGAGGGGGTGAAAAATTAAGCGGTTTAGAATAAATTTAACCCTTCAATACTCGCGCGGTTGACATAAGTCACCCACCTGCTTTCAATTTCCCTAATGGTGGCCATCGGAAGGTTGGAAATCTCCCCTTTTCCTTCTACCTTCAAATGAGCCTTCCCTCTTGCCTCCTCTCTTTTCACTTTAGTTATTTAGTTAGTCTCTAACTGTTCTTCGATTAAATCGCGCCAAAGTTCACTGGTTGACACCTGTCCCCCACGCGACCATCTACGTAACTTTTCAAGAAAAGTGAATTTATTTTATTCTCTGTAAAATTTAGATTTTAGATCCTTTTCTTTATTTAGGATTAAAAATCTAATAAGACAGTGTCAATCTCTAATAGGTTCTTTACATCAAACTTTTTTTATGACTTTTTTTTAATGTGATAAAAAAAATTGTTACAAATGTCAGAACAAGGCAGGAAAACATTATAACATATCTTACAGGGTCAAAAGGCATAGCAGCAAATTTTTTTTTTCTCCAGAAAAAATATTAGATTTGTTTATTGACGAACAAGTCTATAAAATAATAGCAGACTGCACAAATATTTACATTGATTCTATCAAATGTAAATTTGAAAGGGATCGCGATGCCAGAAATACCAACGAGGTAGAGGTCAGGGCCTTATTTGGTCTTCTTCTTTTGATAGGCACTTATAAAAGTTCCAGGACAAATATCGATAAGTTATGGGATAACTCGAACGGTAATGGTTTAGAATCATGCTACCTAACAATGAGCAGAAACAGGTTTGCGTTTCCTTTCAGGTGCCTTCGTTTTGATGACTTTCGGGATAGGGCATCTCGCCGAGAATTTGATAAATTTGGTCCCATAAGGAATGTATTTGAAATAGTGTACCTCAAGAGGAAAAGGTGCCAGAGGACGCTGTTCAGTGGCACACCCAGGATTTAATTTTTTTTTTTGGGGGGGGAGGGGAGGGGGGCGAGTTGAACGGATAAAAATATTTATAATGCAAATTCAGTATTCATAATGCAATTTCTATTTCTTTGGGGGTGGGGCAGGGCCCCTTCGCCCACCCCCTGGGTGCGCCACTGACGTTGTTACGCTTATGGACGACAGAGAGACAGAATAACGTGAAATTGGTGTGAGAAATGCGGAAAGTAGATATGTAATGACCATTTGAAAAATGTATGTGCAGAATGTTTTAATTTTTTGTATTTTGAATGTATGGTTGATTTGTAATATTTAATGTTTCTTTTTCTAAAATTTAATTGTGTTTTATTTGTAGTATATACTCCTAAAAAACTATAGAAATAATTAGGTTCCAAAAAAGTTAAATACATATGGATATAACGCGACATAAAAGTGGGTGACACCTGTCACCCACGCGACTGTTCGTGCTACAGCTAGTGACGCGAGTACTGAAGGGTTAAGGAAAACGGAATGACATAAGAAAAAAAAATTTAATTTACGGGAAAGAAGAGTTAGTTATTCCAGTGTCAAGCACTGGTGTCGCTCTAGGTCTGCGATTAAATTCTCTATTGTTATAATCAGGAAGATTGGCAATTTCTTCATTAGGGGTGGAGTAAAGATTATTAGAAAATTTAGTGGCGAGATTAATTATACCCAGGCGAATGGCTTCAATATTTAGATCTTTGTGGAGGGAGTAGTTAGTTTTATATCTATTGGCTTTAGTGATTAGTAAGGTTTTATTTAGTGTGCATTGCAATTTCTGGACATGACTGTTAGCCTCTGACCTCCATACAGATACTACATAAAGAAGTATAGGTCGAAGTACTGTTTTGTAAAGCAGAAGTTTATTTTCTATAGTCATCTCTTTCTGGTACAGGAGGTGGGTGATATCTTTCTATCTTTAAAAAATTTGCAGATACTATTATTATTTTTCTACCAAGTAAGCTTACTATCCATGAAGATACCCAAATATTTCACTTCCCTTTCAAAGTGGATGAGCTCACCATAAATGTGGGGAATCCTATTGTATGAAAAGAAGATAGCTTTTGTTTTACTGGGATTTAATTTAATACGCCATTTATCAAACTAACGCTTAAGAATTTTAATGTGACGTTGGAGGTAAGTATGCATATATCTGACATTATGGTTCTTCATTTTTAACTAGAATGGCTGAGTCATCAGTGTAGAGGGCAAGCGAAGTTTTCGGAGTGGTGGGGATATCATTTAAAAATAAGTTAAATAAGACCTGCCCGAGTTTCGAACCTTGAGGAACTCCCGCATTAACAGGGCGTAGGGCTGAAGTGGTACCAGAATAGCTTACAGCAAAATTTCTGTCCGAAAGATAGGATTGTATAAGTTTAATTAGGGCAGCTTGTATTTTAAATTTCATGAGTTTATAGATAAGGCCACTGCGCCAGACAGTGTCAAAAGCTTTAAGAATATCAAAGAAGACAGCACCAGTCTGCATTCTGTTCTGTAGTCCATTATGGATGTACTCAGTAACACGAAGCAGATGAAGTGTGGTAGAATGTTTGGGTCTGAAACCAAATTGGGCATTAGAGAGAATATTATTGCTATCGATAAAATTATGAATACGGCTACAAAAAATTTGTTCAACCCCTTTAGAATGAGAAGATAAGAGACTAATGGGCCTGTAGTTTTTCTGAAGGG